>CM023538.1:60609798-61209798 GCA_013350335.1 Chimonanthus salicifolius | reverse complement strand
GTAATACATTTAATTATTATAATTATATTAACATTAGGGTCCCAAACAGTTTGAAGTGATTTGATCCAAACCTAATTTAACAAAAGGCTGGCCATATAGATACCTCAGAATCCTGTCACCAGACACCGATTTTGTGATTTTCAGTGGAAATTACCATGCTGCCCTTCCGTGCAGAATCGATCGATCGATGCGAAAAGTGCATCGATCGATCGATGAAGAAAATGATCAGAAAAATGTGAAATGATTCTGTCGATCGATTCATAGTATGCTATCAATCGATCGACAGAATCATTTCACATTTTTCTGATCGTTTTCTTCCGTTCGTGTAATCGATCGATCGATGCGAAAAGTGCACTGCACATTCGATCAATCGATTCTGCGCGGAAGGGCAGTATGGTAATTTCCACTGAAAATCACAAAATCGGTGTCTGGTGACAGAATTCTGCGGTGTCTATATGGCCAGCCTTAACAAAATCATGATAAAAATAGTTTGATTAACTATTTGATTTTTAAAGTATTCAGTGTGGGAGTATTTATTTTATGTAAAACTTTTGCAATTCTTTTAGATAGACAAATGATGATAGCAAGGGATGGGTTTAATTAAAGTCATGAAAATGGGCGGGCCAGGCCTAATGCTGTACCAAGCCCGAGTGTAATAAAGAGCCTGACAAAAAGCCCGAGTTTAATAAAGAGCCTGACAAAAAGCCCGAGCTCAAGGAAAAGACCAAGTTAGAAAAAACCGGCTTAGTTGGAAGTAGGTTTACAAATCTCGGCTGATACTATGCCTATCAGCCGTACTGGCGAGATATCGGCCGATATGACTGAGATCTTGTCGAGATCAGCCGATAAACATTTATACAACTGAGATTTGTTGGAAAAAAATTAGGAAAGAGAGATATCGATCGAGATCCGATATACCGAGATTTCGATTTTTTGACCCTGGTTGGATGACTTCGTAGATCACACCACCACAACACCTGGTGCAAGTCTTTTTTTTTTTTTTTGTATTTTATTAATTCCATCAAAAGCTGAAAGATATAAATTGGAAAAGAAAATTAATGACTTAATTGAAAGCTAAAGTTTAATATAAAATTTAATTTATAGAATTTGATGTTAGTAGTAAAAGTCATTGAATATCCTTAAAAAATATGTATAAAATATTTAAGATTCCAGCTAATAAGATTAAGTGATTATAAATTGAGTTTTGATATGAAAAGTTAGTTTACTTATAGCTCATGAAACCTAGATTGTATGATTGATTTTATTTATATGTATTTACAATAAAAAATTTCCATGAGATATTTGGGCCAAGTATTGGGCTTTCGGGCTTGAGGATTCATATGTCTAAACTTTGAGCCCGATTAATAATGGGGCTATACATGAATACTCAAGCCCTATTTTTCTTGTACCAAACTTCTCAATCTTTCAGATTTTCAAGTCAAATTGTCATCTCCAGGTTTAATAGGCTCCCAAGATGAAAAAGATCTTAAATTTCATAAAAGTGAATGTAAGAAAAACAAATGTGAGAATTGATTGAAGTTTATTTGGCCCATACTATGGTAGACTTGTACATAAGCTAAATGGCAATAAGTAATTTTGAGTCATTTAACCTTAAGAGTAAAAAGTAAACAGTTCAAAATTAATCTTAATTATGCGCATTTAAATTTAAACAATTTAGTATTAAAAATGAATTTCCTCTATTTAAATCTCGGGATATTAATGGCAGTTAGTATTTTGCCGATAAAAATATAGTAAGTTTAAAAATATCGTCGATATTTTTGATATCGGAAAGAACTAGGCTTGTCTAAGTGTAGCTTTATTTATAAAATAAAAGTTTGATTAAAAAAAACTGATTTTGTAGGCAATATCAAAAGCTCAAGCCCACTCGTTTATAGACATTAAACATTTGGGCTTCCTCATCTCGTAAAGCTCACTTATGGCATATTCAATTTTCAAATTGATTTTGTATTTTACATTTTAAATTTTAAAATAATAAGATAACATGATCACAAATATTTCATATAAGACTAATGGGAGTTTGCGCTTCGTGAAAGTGAAATTACTTAGAAATTTATAACAAATGCCTTTTAGTAATTCATGATTTCTTATAATAAATTTCTCCTTTTACATACTAATATAAAAGAACGGCCATATCCTTCAAAATCATCAAATTTAATCATAGATTTAAAAAAAAAAAAATTATACAATGTTTTTCACAAACCAATTAACATTCTACTATGTATTTTCTTGAACAATGAATCAAGATTCATTTGACAAACAATGAAGACACTAAAATCGACTCTGACATGAAGGTATGAGGCTAGAGAAAATGTAAATGATGGTCAAGCTTAAACAGAATGTTGATCATACCAAGGCCTTGGCTTGCGCCTGGTCACATACAACACAAGGTTGGTATAGAATGGGAACTGTGTGATGAGGATGATAAAAATGAACAAGCACCCAATTGCATATGCAGGTATGGCAACGAATGTTATCTTTCCCTTGAGATAGAAGAAGTGGCCAGCACAGAAGGAAACCAACATGGACCCTAAAGATAGCAAGAGACTGGTGAGGCCCACCATCAACTTCTCTGGCAAGCTCTTACTTGCATCACCAAAACCTTGGTAGGGAGATATGAGTATTGTGAGGAACATGATAAGAGATACAAGTGAAAAACAAAGCGCGACGAATGCGGAAACCACAAAAGTGTCGAAGGCCGGATGTCCTTGGAAATTAGGAATGCCTGCATTGTTGTTGCCGCCAGGGATGGTGGTGGCAGAGGCAAATGCGACGGTGGCAATGAGACCAGCCACCACTGAGCAAGATTGTGAGGTAGTATTCAACCATTCTCTGTGTTCTTTACTTTGGAGTAAACTTTTGTGCTCCTCTTCGAAGATCTCCGAAGGTGTTTTCCCAGCATTGTTCGGGGCTTTTGAGAAGCGTTCAGGCATGGAGTTCCTGACATACTAGTTTGGAGAAGTAGATGTTAGATTTCTTATACAACACTGTAAGGACTAGGTATTCAATCCAAAAGGCTAGCCCAATTAGGTGGAGTGACCCAAGTACTTTATAAGTCCCTAAATCTTCCCTTTCACAACCAATGTGGGACTCGTTCGCTGTCCCAACAATTCTCCACTTGAACGAGACTATCTAGCAGATAGAACATCGCCGACTATCCCATCTGGATAAGGGATCTCTTGAGTTCATATGCATTAGCTTGGAGATATGACTTTGATACAACTTCTTAAGACTGAATATCCAGCCCAAAAGGCCACTTCAAAAATTGGTATTGATAGATAATTTTCAAGAGATTGTGAATTGTGATGAATTAAGATTGAACATAGGCCATCACTTGCATTCATGTTATTAGGGCCATCAGTTGTGGCAGATTGAGAGAGAGATAAATAGATAGATAGATAGAGAGAGAGGACATACATTATACCACTTGATTTCCCAGTGAAGTTTCATGGTTTGAGGCATTCCCCAAGGTTGATGAGAACTGTTGGCAGCAGCAAGATGCAAGGCATTGTTCCTTTCATTATCTTCATTCTCAGCATCTTCCCATTTAATAATCCCTTTCTTCCTCATATCAAGGAGAAGCTCAACAACGTTGGCTTGCCTATTTTGTATTGCCAACAACATTGCATTTCTGTTGTCAGATATCCTCTTTTCATTAAAGGCTTCAGGAAATCTTGTTAATATTTCCTTCACTACTTCGGTCACCCCTAGTTTTGCAGCAATTAGAAGTCTTGTCTCCCCTTCAGTTACATCTGAGATAGATTCAGTCTGCAATTCGATTTCAATGAGTCTTTTCATGATTTCACGTACCAGAAAGTGTTTTCGCTTGATGCTCCTGATCCTTTCAACTATGAAATAATAATTGGGAAAGTAAGAAATCTGACATTAAAACTAACGAATTCTTAAAGGTCGCTCATTCAAACACCAGGTATTTTTTGTTAAGAGACACGGAATAAAGTGAAATTCTCACTTTACCTTCATCCTTCCGTACGTAAATGTTAAGTAGAGTAAGTGGTGCACCTATTATTATAAACGGTGTACTTATAATTATGAGTGGTGCACCAATCATTTCGAAATTAATTATAACTTTGGCGTGCAGAACCCATCTACAGCGGTGTACCTATGCGGTGAACTGAGCGGTGTACCTATAATTATGAGATGTGCACCTATAATTATGAGATGTGCACCTATAATTTCATTTTTTAAAGAGATTAAGAAGAGTGAAGGGTAAAGTAGACTTTTCACGTAAATTTTTTAAAACCCGTTTCTCCTAAAAGAAAAAAAAATACATTGTTAAAATGGGCGGCCATTCTTAAAATATAGAATTTTGATAAGCCAATGTTGCTATAAATCAGCAGTTATATAACAATTTAAGAGTGACTTTTTATGGGATTCGAATTTAAGCATGGTGCGGATTCATATTTAAGCATGGTGCTTTCAATCAAAATGATCTTTTACGAGCACCATGTATTTTTACCAGCCAAAAAAGTTTAAAAATTGAAAAATAATCTAAAATGATCAATTTTTGGAGGATAAAAATATAGATTAATTAATCTAGGTAAGATGATTTCATGTTTCAGCATGGCTAAATTGGTCATGAAAAGAATAAATGAATTAAAAAGGAATGTTGTATATATGTATTTGTTTATATCTATATATTTTCTCTTAGGGGAGAAGTGGGAGGGAATCTAATTTTTCTTTCTTTTTAAAACGTCCAAAAAGCTCCGAATATTTCAAAAGGGAAAATATTTAATTTTGTAAGATATTGCAAGATATTGTAACAGGAGCCATGTCCGGTGAGTTTGTCCCCTTCTCTTTCTCAGCCGTTTATGCTTTTTCATGCCTGCACATTGCTTTGAAGCTTCCATCGTGCATTTGAAAAGCTTTTCTTTTCTCAATTAGCAGAGTGTATAAACTCAAGCTATGTCAAGAGGTCTGTGGTTCAATTCACGTTTAAACTCTTCTGGACCACTTCTTATGAGATTACTTTTCATTGACTTATTGATGTATGTCGATTGAGTGGTTTACACACACTTGTGAAGTTTGTCGCGTGGGATGAATATACCCATATTAAAAAAAAAAAAGCATTCCTAAGGAAGAAATTGGAACCAAACCTGGCAGTAGAAGACAAATCCAGAAGCTAATAAACATCTTCAACGTAGCAATGCATGTCACAACAAAGTTTGAAAGATGAATAGGTAACTTTGACTTGGACCTTAGGAACGGCTTTGGTCCTGCAACAATGATATAATTAGACATTTTATGGAATTTTAAACTAAGATTTTAACTATCAAATAAAAGTTAGACTGGAAAATATAGATAGGATCTTTCTTCTAAACTAATACTAAATTATGGGCAACTTACTATTTTTTTTTTTTCATAAAGGATAATTTCTCCAATAAACTATTGATAATTCAGCAAGTGTGAGATTACCATTTTGCCCCTAATTTTAGGAACGATCATTAACCACTAATATGATCATTAACCACTAATATGGAGAGGGATTTTCAAACGAGGTCGTTTCTTGACCGATTTCTACATATAAGGTATTAAAATTCATCTACTTTGAATTTTATGAACTCCGACATTGATTTTAAGTGAAAATGGTATAATTTTGTACTTCAAAATGGTACCCAAATAATTAAGGAAAAATGGTCTTCCCTTTTAATTTCTTGGGTACAATTTTTAAAGTCCAAAACTATATTATTTTTACTTAAAATCAGGCCCGGAGTTCATAAAATTTAGAGTACATGAATTTTGATCCATTGTTTATAGAAATCGGTCTAGAAACCGTCTCACAGCTAACTGTAATCTTTGCGCGTTTGGCTCGAGTTTTCAAACGAGCCGGTTTACCTATGGTCACTACAAAATGAAGTCGACGGGTTTTCACATATTAAAAAAAAAAAGTATATAATTTGCATTTTGCTACTACTTACTATTAGGCTTTTCAGATACATCTTGCTGACTCTCCACGTCTCCCAAACAGCCTTTCTTACCAAAACAAGATATGAGTATCATTTTCAGCCCTACATAAGTAAATAAATCATCCTCAATACCATGCTAGAATGTTTATTGATCAAAGGAGACAAGCATGCCACAGTCTAAGCCGACATTTAGATTTGTTTTGGTACATAATACCATTATTTATGAAATGAAAATTGAGCTCATGTTCTTTATGTAAGAATTCACAAAACTCTTAACTTCTACTTGAAAAAAAAAAGACATGTTGAAAAAGAATGCAGCATTTAAGAAAACAACACTGCAGTTAATTTCATAGGAAGTTGCTTATGTTATTAAATCATTAAATTCAAATCATCACTATCTTATTTTAGATCTGCAAGCTCTCTTCCTCCTTTGTATGTATGAGTTCCACTAGAGAAGGATTATTTTCTTTTACAGAGAAGTATACTCATTCATGTTTCATACTTTGATAATAACAATGCTCACTACTTAACATAAGATAATATAAAATTTGAAATATTCTATAAATTTCATTATCCTTTGAGCATAAATATTCCTAAATAGTTGAGTCCCTTAAGTTAAATAAGAAAGAATAAGTGAAGGAAGTGTACTCACATAACATTGGCAACTTTGTAAAGGTCATGAAACACGTCGCTATTGCTTGTTTGCCGTATTTTCTTGGATTGTAAGAAGCTTTTTCAGGATTTTCAACCCATATAACTGTGATTCAAACACAAAACAGCATTACTTCAAGAGAACCATCTGGCTTTTATAGGACTTACATATTTTTTTTGATAACAAGGGTATTCTTGATGTATTTTACTCAAAGGACTAATCTTCTGGGCCTGTACTGTCTAGTCCACACACCCGGCCCGCTTAAGTTGGTGGCAGGTAGGGGTCGAAGACAGGACGTGGGGAGCAAATCCACTCCACCTTAATCACTGCACCACTTATATTTCTTGAACTTCTTTATAGTAAATCTCGTGGAAAAGTACTAATGGCATCATGCCGTTCTTAATTTTAGAATATGTTAGAATTATTATAGTGTTTTTCTTTACTTTAGGATATAATACGATGTCTGAGAAAGTACCTTTAAAATTAAATTCCATAAGAGCTAAGTCTCTTCTACTTGGAATATTTAGGGTTGCAATTTTGGTGGTCTAGCTGGGCTTGTAACTTTTGTATTAGTAAAGAGCCTACATCTAGTCCAGGTCCATGTTAGCCCGTTTAATTTGAGCCTATATGTAAGGCTTGGGCTCACACGAGCAATCGGGCTTGTCAGCAAAAAAGAATTTCTTGGGCCATAGATGGATTTAGTTTCAATTATGTTATGAAATAATAAAGGGATATAAATTATACTACCGTAAATCATTATAATGTGTATCGGCCGATATCGGCAAGATCTCGGCTATATCAACCGATATCTCGCTAGTACGGCCGATACTGTGCGTATCGGCCGTAAAAAACCCGAGATATCTCGGCCAATATGCACAATATCGGCAGAGATTTATACCCCTGATATGGCTAAACAAAAAGCTTCAATTCAAAAATTGAGATAATTATCTATCGAGATCCTATATACAAATGCTTTTTATTTCCAACGATTGATGGGTTTATCTTCTCATATGCATATTAGAAGATAAAATATTTCATTAAGATTCTGTTTGGGCTGCAAAAATGTCCCATATTGGAAGTGTAGAGGAAGATTTAGAGATTTATAAGAGATTTGGGTCACTCCACCTAATAGGCTAGTGTTCTTTTGGACTGGATACCCATTTCATAACAAGTGGTATCAAAGCCAGATATCATACTACCTCATGTGGACTCAGGAATTTCCTTAGGCACACGGGACGGCGGACCTCGTTCAAAAGGGTTAATATGATTAATTCATGTAATTGTCGAAAATATGATTACGTAGCATATGAGTGCAAGATAAACTCACATGAATAGATGATCCGATCCATAAATTCAAGTTGGGTTCCACTTTTGAAGGCAGTAGGCTTGTTTATGAGAATAGATAGAGGCGTTTCTCCAATTTTATTCCTATTACATAGGAGATCTTCAGAGTAATTAGAGGAAGACGAGTGAAACATGTGATAAGCAATTTCTGCAAAAAAAACACATGCAAAAAGAGCAATAAGCACATCTAGTTATTTTGCGACAAATTGGCCGATATTTTCTTGGCCGAGCAAATGAGATAATATCGTATCGACATATATATATATATATATGATCTCACATACGTATATATGAAACCATCTGCAAAATTCGTATATCAATTAAGTTTGAGAGGAGTCGAACCTAAGACCTCTTATCACTAATCCAAAAAACTTAGACCATCCATTATATTTGAATAAGCTAGCTTGAAGAGACCTGCAAACTTAAAGCAAGTTTTCAAAGCAATGGATACCATTATATTTGAATAAGCTAGCTTGAAGAGACTTGCAAACTTAAAGCAAGTTTTCAAAGCAATGGATACCAGTCTAATAAGATACAATTCATGAAATAAGGCGAGATTCTTCCACTATTTAAAACATTTTTATGGCTCCAACATGAGGTTGTGGGTTTGTGCCCCATGGCCTAACTTTAATGTGCCTTAAGGGTCGTGGGCTCATCCATAGGGGTTTTAGTAGGACTGTGTCTAAATTCTCCACACGTTAATCCAAAAAAAAGTGTGAAGTTGTTAATTCTCACATCGCTGCTTGCAGTCTATTATGTACAATCTCAGTTCGCTCTTTTCTAATTCTGCTTTCTCATCACATTAATCTCCCATTAGTAAATAAATACAAACATAAAGTAAAATTCTCCAACTAAGAAGAATTGAAAAAGGGTGTATTGTAAAGATTAGTGACTCTAGAGGAATCTCGTAAAAATAGAGAAAAGGTTGAAGGAACTCGTAAATTTTTATTTGTGTTAACTTCAAGTTTTTCATATACCGTATCAAGTCAAATTTTATACAAGACATTTACAAAACTTTGATGAATGCTTAATCAACTAAAAACCTAAAAGACCGTATTTGTGCACAACTATTTTTTTGTGAAAATTAATTTTTTTTGATGATTCTTATTTACGTGGGAAATGAAATTTATAGTTTTGTTTTTTATGAATATTATTGTATTTAATTTTGTGTGATAAATAGGATTTCAATAATAATTCATCAATATTTTTTTTTTCTCTTCTTAGGTGGGTAATGTGTAGGTAATAACTGGGGAATACCCAATTCTAAATGATAAAAGTAATGATGATAATAATCATAATAATAAAAAAGATCAAAAGAATATAAACGATAACAATTATATTAATTATATAGTTAATTTAACTTGTATTTATTAAAAATGGTAATATTATGTAAGGAGTACAATTTGTTTAATTCTTTAATTCTTAGTTTGACTTCAATCTAATCTGGGGTAATATCCAAATTTGCAAGGCACGTCAAACTAAATTGATTCATGAGTAGTTGGGGACTGGGTGGTCATGGATATGGGTTAGATTTGACTATAGATACTATGTTTGGTTAAGTTGAATCATGGGTCATCAGTTAAATTATAGATTGAATCATGACATGGGTTGGATTAGTTTGATCTAGATTGGGTCATATGCCTTGAAATTTATAGACCCTAGAAATTAGTTCTCGACCCTTTCTATTAGCAATTCATTTTAAAATGATCTACGTTGTAAAAATAATTTTTCATAATAGGAAAAGTTTTCACGGAACAATGAAACATAATTTCGATATAAAAGTAATTTTCTTTTCTATAAAAAAATTTACACATAAATACACCACGAAACTTAAACTTAGCTGCTTCCAATATAAAACCTTCCAATCTCCCTCGGTTAAGTTGGAGAGGATTTTGTCTTTAGGGCTGGGGTATCTCAGTATCTCGGATCTCGATCGATATCTCTCTCTCCTAAAATTTTCTTTTGGACAAATATCAACCGTATAAATGTGTATTGGCCAATATCGGTGAGATTTCGGCCATATCGGCTGATATCTTGCTAGTACGGCCGATTCTGTGTATATCAGCTGAGATATCTCGGCCGTAAAAAATCCAAGCTATCTCGGCCGATACGCATAATATTGGCCGAGATTTATACCCCTGCTTTAGGAAAAATAGGAGAATGGGTAGATTTGTGGATCTCTTTACCATGTCCCATAAAATGCCAAAACGTTGTTTTTCTCTTCTATTCCATACCAAATATGTCACTATGGATAAATTCTATCATCATCTAATCATTGTCTGTTATTTTGATTTTTTTTTTTTTTGTTAAATTCATTAAT
The DNA here is from genome assembly GCA_013350335.1 of Chimonanthus salicifolius. NCBI lineage: Eukaryota > Viridiplantae > Streptophyta > Magnoliopsida > Laurales > Calycanthaceae > Chimonanthus > Chimonanthus salicifolius. Next base: position 61,199,540 of record CM023538.1, on the reverse strand, counting down.
GAGACCAAATTATTAAAGATATCTCGTTGTAGAAATTGAAATGGTTGTAGAATAGAGTTACATGAATGTAAAATAGATAGTAGGTTCATGAAAGATATTTTGATTAAATTTAATTATTATAATGAATCGTAAAACTTTGAAGAATAACTAGGGGTGAAACTTGGGTCAGGTTTTAACCCGATTCTCATGACCCAACTCGATTTAATCAAGTGGGTTGAGATTTATAATTTTAAAATTAGGGTCAGATTCAGTTGAAGAAAGAAAAATCGAATTAAATTTGGGTCAGGTCGGGTCAAACTTTTTTAAAATTGACTCAGACCCGATCCAACTCACTCAAAAAGTTTAATATAGCACTCGGATTGAATCGGGCCAGAAATTTAGTTCAGCACTTGAGTTGAATCGGGCCAACAATTAAGTTCAGCACTTGAGTTGAGTCGGGCCAACAATTCAGTTCGGCAATTGAGTTGAGTTGATCAATTAGGGTGAGGTCGGATTAGGTTCAATAATTTTTTATACAGATTGAGTTAGATTTATTAAACACCGGCTTGACCCGCCTGAGTTAGAAAATGTTTTTTCCACGTGGTGTGGATGATAGGCGATGGAAGAGAAGAATATTGTACATACCAAAGTGTTCATGTGAGATTGCGCAGTGGAGAGCGGTGTCGCCCTTATTTGTAGTAGCAGTGATTACATTCCGATAGGTATGCCGTTGAAGATAGCTGTAGATGTCGGCATCGCCATGCCAAGAAGCAAGGAAGAGGGGTGTCTCTCCCTTGCCATTACGTAGATTAACCAGCTGAGGACATTTTTGGACCATGCGTTGGATCAAATCTCTCATGCCTTTGCCTACTGCCAAGTGCAGAGCCACGTTCCCGTCTTCGTCGCTTATCCTCAGTTCGCCTTCATCGACGATTTGCAGAACCTTCCTTGCATGGCCAGCATTGCCGAGGGAGACGGCCATATGAAGTGGGGTTCGATGAGGAATCTGAGTCATTACATTTAGAGCCTCGCGTATCTGCGTATACTTATGCATCACTTCTTTCCACTTTCCTACCGCAGCAGATTGGAGCAACCGACTCGTTAGAATGGAAAGAGGCGTCTCTCCCTTGAGATTGCCGTCGAGGATTAGGCCGGAAGAGCGACTAACGATCACTTGGCACATTAATAAGAAGCCCGTGGCCGCAGCGATGTGGAGGGCTGTGTTGCCATCCTTGTCCTTCATTCTAAGGATTACTCCATCAACATATGCCAACACTTGTTCTGCAATCTCAAATTTCGAACTGTCGGAGGCTAACAAGTGCAGAAAGGTTTGACCCAATTCTTCGTTCAAGACCAGTCTTCTGGCAAGTGGTACCTTCTTATAAGCTTCCACCAAATAGCTCCAATACATTGGTGCATTCACAAATTGGAGCATCAATTTCTTTAGTTCTTCATAGTCTTCCGGAGGCATAAACTCTTCGGCAGGTAGCTTCTGATATTTTTTCAGCCAAGCATTCCATCCCTTTACCAGTGTTCCCTGTTTGTCAAGCTTCCATTCGCCTTCTATGGGTTTCTGTTTCATGACTCGCTGTTGCAATTCCCAGTTTAGCGACTTCTTGAAAGAGTCACCTGCCATGGCTTTCCTGCAAATGAATTCAGAGAAGGTGGGAAATTGGAACTGGGAAATTGCTGACTCCCTCCCTCTTAACTCTGCATACTTCTTTCTTTCTTCGTCTCAGCCACTTGTTGGATACTCTTTTCACTCTTCAGTAGAGTTGAATGGCAGCTTCATAACAATCGAGTTCAGAGATGCCTGAACTTTAAAAATAATTGAATGGTTAGATTAATTATCACTATTTCTATCAAATAGTTGAAAATAAAAATTATTAATTTATACTAATTCTTTTTTTTAACATCAACATAAAATCATTACATAACTATTTTATCTACATAAATTGATACAAAAAGAAGCAACACGAAGTCGGCCGTATATGAAATTATTCTAGTCAATTGATATTGTACGAGAAATGAATTATCAATTGACGTCAAAACTATATGTTAAACAGGACATCATAGTTTCAATATTAAGCCTTGATTTTTCTAAACTTTCATATTGAGTGACTTAAAATTTAAAATATAGTCAATTTTCATACAATTAGATAGTTTCTTTTTTTCATTTAACCATACTAAGTATCGATATACGAGATTTTCAGGTGATTTCGTGAAATTAGTCTTACTTCTAATGTGAAGTGAATATATCCATGTTATAAAAAAAAAAAAAAATCGATCCAAAGATTATTTCAAACATAAATGAAAATCACAAACAACATTACCAAAACATTTCACAGGCCTCCCTGCCCTCTCAGCTCCTTATGCCTCAATCGCATGTTATGTTTGGAATATTTATAGTGAAAATATTATCAATGCAAGATCTAAAGTCGACTTCCGTCTCTAATATTTTAAGACGACTATATACAGAATGGATTTAACAGTTTGGAACTTCCACCACTTGCTATACTTGAAAAAATAAAATAAAAATAATAAGGGGCTATGGTCAATATTCTAGAAGAGCTAAGTCTTGAGTAGAATATTTAGAAATGAATATTTGATGAACGTGTATAATAGAATGAAGAATCATATTCATATTGTTAGAAAAGATTAAAGAATGAAGAATCTTTAGCCATCTTATTGTGTCTCATCTATTTTAAAAATTATGGGAGAAAAGATTTTATTTAAAAATAAATTTTAGAACTTAACTTCTTCTTAAAATCACAGTGACATTAAAATTAGGCACAAATTGGTGTTTAAGTCTTTGTTTATGTTTAAAACATTTTATAAAAATTACAAAAGTATACAAGAAAATGTAAATCTATGTACCAGTTTGGTTGGATTTGTTGTCATGAATTGATCAAATAGTATGAATCATACTCATATTTACTCTTTCAAACTTTTTAATGTATATATTTTCATGATTGATTAGTACTCAAAAGTAGGGAACGGATGCACATGGAAACAAATAAATTACTCTAAGAAAAAATGTTTAAATTATTTATTTATATAATATAACAAGAAAGACAAAATAAGAGCTAAGGTAGTTTGTTGAGACTTGAAAATAACTGTATTATTTAATTTTGACTATTAGGTCTGCATTTAAATTTGTGTAACAATGACTAAATAATTGGGAAAAAGAAAGACTTCAGATTCGATGCAGAAAAAGACTAATGGCTAACTTCAGATCCATAACCATTAATATATTTTTAAAATAGTCATCTTTGGTTGTGAATGCTGGCAAGCTACCGAATCTTGGGACTAGCACATGGGTTTGACTTTGAGATCAGTATGAGTTGCAGAAAGTAAAAATATCAAATCAGGCAGTTTAATATTAAGATCACTGTTATTAGTTAGCTAGGGCGCCACCAACGACTAAGCAAAAGCTTTCTCATTGCTCATTTCCATAAATGATGTAGTTAGTTTGATTCACATCATTTTTATGGAGTTATTTCCCATCCACTAAACCAGTACGTGTGGATTGAAAAGTTTACACATACTCGTGGGATTAGTCTCATCTCCAATATGGGGTGATAATACCCATATTAAAAAAAAAAATTATTACCTAAGTTTTCCAATTATTCAAATTTAAAGACCAAAAACTAGTTTTGAGTTATTTGAAAAGATTCCCTTTCAACTCTCTCTAGACTACCTGATTATATATCCATCATGAATGCATAGGTTTTGGCTAAAAAAGATCACAGATGTTCATCTGTGCTCTGGGTTGCACAGTGAAGTCGTGCACATCTAGGCATAGGGTTCTTCAAATGGAGTAGTGATGATTTAGTTGGAATTGTCTTTCCTTCAATATATTATCCACTAAAAATCACTTTGATCACATTAATCAAGCAATATTTTTAAAGCTCTCAAATTTCATCATTTTAAATTATTTTTTAATTCATAAATTTTATGGCCCTTAAAAACATAGCTTGATCAATCTTGTCAAGTTGATTCTTTCAGAACAACATATTGAAGGAAAGACCATTCTAATGGGGCCATCACTATCCCATTTGATAGGCCCCACAAGTAGGTGCACAAGATAATATCATGTCTTATTGCACTTGTGAACATCTAATAAAATAAACCTTCCAATTGTAATTTTAGCATAATTTATTTGCAACAAACAAGATATTCTTTGGTATTATTTATTGTAATGGAAACGCCAAAAACTAACTCTCAATCCTCACGATCGCTCTAAAGAAAAGAAAGAAGACACTAATTTCAACAGGATAATTTTGAGCTAGTCAAAATTCACCAAAGAAATTAGATGTTCAATCGGAAGCAAAACGAACGTGGAATTGTTATTTTGAATGCAATGATTCAAGCAAATAATTGAGATCCATAATTAAATGCGAATTGGCATTTATTGAACTTTCTTAATATAATTTGGTTGTGGAAGAGAATTCAATTAAGTAATTGGTAATTCAAAAAAAAAAAAATGAAAGACTCGAAGATTCAATTCACCATGCAAAAATCAAAATCAACTCTTAAATTAAATTTAATTCAACGCAAACACAAAATTAACATTAAGAATCCAAAATAGAACTCACCTCTCAAAGGAAGACTCTAAACAAAGCTTAAAACTTCAAATAACTCAACTCAATTGATCTCTTCCTCAGTGGATTCCACTTCCCAAAGATCGATTTCTTCTTGTTTTAAACTCCTCCAAACTCGGTCTTTCCTTCTGAACCGTGGTCGATTTCTTGCTGATGACAAATAATCAGCAGTCGCATTCTTTCTATACTATAACACACTACAATAAAAAGGATATAATGGTGATAGTCAAATTGGCTGAAGTACTTACTTGAGTAGATACTGGATGAAGGGAAGTACTGGAGACTCCTGAAACCAATCAAATTATGGTCAATGTTTGGCAGAATGAAACGAAAGACTGCAATCACCACATCTGGCAGAGAAGCTGCAGAATCAACACATCGAACAAATGTTGGAGAATGAAGAAGGCTACCTGGTTTTCCAACATGAGAAAGTCGAGGGCTACTAGACTCCAGCAGTTCTGATTTAATAATTAGATCGTCTTCATGGCTGGCATTATGTCCAGCTATCCATGTCCAGGAGGAGCTCAATGTGGAGGAGCCAGCAAGGTACCATCATCTTCACAAAAGAATCCATGTATATCATGTTAAATTCCTCCAAGTAACATTCTCCTGCTCCTCGCTAGATGCTTTGGACAGCCTCTATCCACTTGCTCAAGCAATCTGTCTTGCAGTTGATTAAGTCATGCAGAAATCTCTGTTTGTGCTCCTCCGTCGTTTCTATAAACAAATCACCATGTTGTAGATGGTATCTCTTTCTTCGGGAGTGAAGTTGTTCTATTGAGATGATTTGACTAGTGTATACATTGTCATAGTCATGATGGATGCCTTGGGGAACTCTGTGCAAAGTGCATGAATCACACTACCTACGAAGTTATTATCATTCTTAATCCTAGCTCACTTAGAGGTCACAATGCTTCACCAAAACAAGAGCTTCCAGGAAAAGTTAATAGTTTTACATTCATAAAAAAATGTTAAGTATGATACATGGAAGAGAAGCTCAATCACAATCTAAAATTAATTTGTTGCTACAATCTCCAGAAAGATCACACTTGCTTCTTTACTACTATGTTAATATCAAAAGAAAATGAGTTGAAAAGTTCCCTCGACCGAAAAAAAAAAACAATTCCTAATACATCACCATTTTTTTAAGGGATAATAAAGATATTTTGTTAAGATAAGAGAATGTACAAGAGAGAGGATATACATCACCAGTCATTCAATTAACAAACACATCCTTTCTTGCCAATCATTGAAATTAATATTAATCATGAAGTTTCAAGAATGGATGATTGGGTATAAACAGGAAAAAAGAACGTTCATTAGAAATTACAAAATATAGCAGCACACACATTTGTTTCTAGAGATAACCATCTCTGCGATCTTGTTCCTCAGATGCCTTGTTAGCAGCTTGAACAGATTTGAACCATAAGAAAGCCTGTTGGAGAAAGGTTTATCAATAGAATAGCAAGAAATCTCTGCTTTATTAACATGGGAAACATGCTGAAATGACAAAGATTTATCCTCTGAAAAGCCATACAACTTACCGAAGTGGGTATACCAGTGAAGGCAAAGAATCCAAGCAATGGAGCATAAAACACACTATCTGAGCTCAGGACTCCGAAAACAGGCTTCTGGTTCACATATTCAAAAATGGAACCTATCTGCATTGATTCAATTGTGATATCACTTCAGCCATCTGGTCATATAGCTAATGGGTAAAAGAACAGATAAAAGACAAGCAGATAATGGAAGAAAGATCATACTGCTGCAATTGCTGTCACAGCAGATGCAAACAAATAAGCATAGAATGGGATCTCAAATGTTTGATTAGATACACTTTTAGCTTCATCACGAGCCCAAGGTGGAGGCTCATCAGAATCTGGCTCAGCCCAAGATGGAATCCTTTCTTCGGACTCACTTGATTTTGCTGAACCTTCAGTTACTGCAGATACTCTGGACCTATAAAACTGTCTGTCAACTTGCTTGCTTCTATGATGTTCGCCTCTGTTTGAAATACCAAAATGATTCGAGGTTTTAAACTGCCTGGCTGGCCTCAATCCAAAGTACTTTGGGAGACGTTTTCTTATGGCACGGATTATATGTGAATTGCATAGAGATAAGGAGGCAGCCATTGGTGCCTCTTTTCCTTCTTTCAATTAGGTGCCCTAAGAAAAGTCAAGAGAAGATAATTGAGTTTAGCATTTTGTGATCGGAAAGCAACAAAAACTATGGAACATGAATTATGAACAATTAATACATGAATGAGAACCAAAGCTGTAAAGTTGGGAAATCAAATGTCTGCATTGAGAGGAGTAGCATCATTGATTGCATATAGAGGAAGCATAAATTTCTTTCATCTGTAAATAGACAGTAATCTCGTGTTGCCACTAATCTTTTTGTGAGCCACACCATCTCTCTAGTCTAGACATGTTAAATTCATTTAGGACACTATGAACAGGACAAGAACTATCATAAAATGGTTGGCCAGGCTATTGACTGAACCAGAGACCACCACCTACAACATTCACTAACAGGGCTCCACAGAAGATTTAGGAAGATGATTCATTCTCTTTTAGTCTCCCTTTTTAAGGTAAGCACCTTTGTTTGGGAAATAAATCAGATTTGGGCAGGGGCAGAATCAGAAATTATTGGTTGAGGAGGCAAAAGTAAAATATAAAAGTATAAAACTATATTATTGTTCAATTAAATTTGGATCTTGAATTTGTTTGAGCCAAAACCAAACCCAAACTAGCGAAACTCATCAACTCTACGGGTCATTGGTCTAACCTTGAAGTAAGCACATATTTTAACAAAAAAGTAAGAAACATAAAATAAATTGCAATATTTAACATAATAAGCCATTATTAATTATAAGAGAAACTTTATTAAAATGTTCATACTACTTTTCACAAATAGAAATCACAAGAAAAACTTGTGCTAAAAATAATTTTAAATAAAAACCCAAAATTTCAAACAATCAACTTGCAACTTTGAATTTGGGAGTAGAGAACACTACTAGTGAAACATAAGCATGTCTCCTTTAGATTTGTTTATTATTATTATTATTAACTTATAAATCTTCAACCCGTCATTAGATTAATCAAAAAAAAAAAAAAATTTGTAACTCAACTATCTTCTCAGAAGAGTGGAGGGTTTTGCCTATACTGTAGCCAAAAGGGAGAACGGAGAGAGAGATACAGATACAGAGACAGAGAGGGTTACCCTGTAATTGCAAGCAATGATGATCAAGAAAGAGAGAATGAACTTACATAGATATGACTATGAGAGAAATAACATATTGAGACAGGTGACTGAGTTTTTTTAAATGTCTTAAAGTGCTAATTACATTTCAATTATAAGTTCTAAAAATGGATTTCAGCCTGTTACAATTGCCAAGATTTATGTAAGAATTGAAATTTGTAATCCAAAATTGACACTACTTCAGACTCATCATTGCTTAAAAGAGGGACAGAACCTTTGTTTTTGCCAACTTCCAAGGCCAAATCAACAATGCAAATAGAAATATGAGATATGTGATAATTATCTGTAGATATAAAATAGAAATATAAATTTACCGATAACTTAAAATTTTAATCTCTATTAGATTGACTTGATTTACAGAATTAAACAAAGCAATAAGCGTCTTAAATGTCTAATTTCAATCGTAAATCACTAAAAAAGTAAACATGTCAGATTTTCGCAACCAGTCTATTACGCTATAAAATAAAATAAAAATTGCATTAGCCATCAATTCAGATCGCAGAGAGAGTGTGAGCTAAAGAGGGAAACAGAGAGACGGAAAAGAAAGAACCAAAGAGGGGAAACAGAGAGAAGTACCTGCAAAAGCAAATGAAAGAGAGAGAGAGGAGAGAGAGGCGAAAGAGGGAAACAGAGAGACGGAGAAGAAAGAACCAGAGAGCAACTGAGAGAGAAATACCCGCAAAAGGAAGTGAAGCTGATTCCTCCGACTTTTGGATCAGGTTAGATAGGAAACACCGGCATCTGTCAGTGGATGAGGGAAAGCAAATTTATTCCCATTTTTTTTCCAATTATTTTTGAAGGATCTAAATATTTTTATTTAATGTAAAATCTTATTATATATAATTTAAAAGTTTCAACATTTTTACTTAAATTTAAAAATTCAGCTTCGCTTTTTTTAATGAGAGAAGCTAAAAAAATTATAAATGAATTTCAATATATCATTTTCAAAAATTAAATTCTAGTATAATTATAAATTCTAACAAAATTTAAAAATTAAAAGACATATCTACATTACTTAAAATATCAAATTCATTTTCATATGAAAATTTTAAGTATCTAATATGTGAATATGAAATTAATCACTGAAAATTAATATCAAATAGTTAAAAATATCATCTACCTTGGATTTTAAATTTGAGTAAATGTAGAGGTCTATTTTCATTATAGATGATAGAATGGATCCACAATTACACTATATTAAAATTTGTGGCATATGTTGAATTTGAATAAGGATTTTTCAAATAATTTAGATTATTAAAAAAATTAAAGTGTAAAATAACAACATTAAACTATCACTGAGTCAACTTCATTAATTTAGAATGAACTAATTACATTCACACTTGATATGACTTATTTAGTAAATGGATTGATCTACACTTTTTTTTTTTTTGGATTTATGTATGAAAAATCGCAGAATACCCAGCGAAAACTAATTCATCTTATCATTCAATGAACAATTGTTCAAATTTGACTCCTATAAAATGTAATCCATTTATTAAATGAGTTAGATAAAAAAATTAAAGTCATAAATTTCATCAGTACTTGAGTAAACTAATTTATTGAATGATTCCACCTGTTCATGTAATAGAGTAAATTCTATGGCAAATGTTAGTAGATATATAAGTTTGGAATCATCATGGATTTCAGAGATCGAATTTTCTTTTTCCTCTCTAACTGCGATCTCTCTAAGTTTGACAGTCTTTTCGCAGCCCTTTGGAACCTGCCACCCCCTGCGCAAGTTCATGTTATGCTTTCAAGAGTCGTTGCTATGCCATTCCAATACTCCCCTCGCCTTGCGCTCATTATCTTCAGGGAGCTTGATGTTTCGGGAGTCCACTATTCTTGGGAAACCATGGTCACCCATGTTTCTCTAAGGATCTACTAGCTACTTTCCATGTTGATATATCAACATTGCTTCCAAGAGAGACCCAATTTGGTCCAATCTCCTTTGCTAGCTCATTGATCATCCTTTGGACCAGCATACTTCTAAGAGTGCGGGAATCTTTTGTAATTTGTAATGATCCTCTCGTATCTCAATCTTTTGGTTCTTGACTTGCTTGTTGGTTTGTAAATCTTTTTTATCTTGGCTCATCTGTTTGGATTGCAAATTTTTTTTTTGTCAATCGAGCTATACATGTATACCTTTGTAATTTTTTTTGGAGTTTCCCCCTCTTTAATGAACTTATCCTTTTTGTTCAAAAAAAAAAAGTTTGGAATCCTCGTCCATTCAGCACAAGGTCTTTTAAAGGTTCCTCTTCGGTGGAGTCCTCAGGAACAAAGGTGTACAGGTTCAGGTGCAGGTCCAAAGCCGACAATATTATACTGGATAGTGTGAAGTGCTACATCACTATATGTCAAATTTAGTTTTATTCATATTTTTAATTCTATCACAATGCGATGCTTAAATGATTGAAAATTCAAATAATGAGGATCTGCTAGACCAAGGAATTATGAACATTTTTATATACATAATTCATAGAATTTCACTTAGGTCTATATGATTGGATAGATCTGAAAGGTCTTTATTAGTCTAATATGCCCATGAAAGTTCATTTTGAATAACTAAGCAAAGTCAGATCCGAACGGTCTTTGTTATTTTATGATGTTCATAAAAGTTCATTTTGACTAATTAAACAAAGTCATACTTTTTAACACCTTTTAAATTTTAATGTAAAAATTCATTACACTCAACTCTAAAATTTAATTGGTCTCAAGTTAAATATGAATATAACTCATTCAAAATAGATAGATGTAGGGTAAGAAAATCAGTTCATCCATACAAATTGTTGTTAAGTCTGTATCGGCAATTTGTATCGGCGAATCAATATGTATGACTGCAACATGCTGATATGCATATGTCCCTCATCCGTCATTTCTTACATTGTGTGTGATACTTATCGGAGCATTTCTTACACATGGTATTAAGGGAACTGCTATTAAGGGAATTATTATTCAAATGATATACAAAAGTGGTAATGAAGAATATCATCACAAAGGCCAACACATTGTCCAAAAGATAAATTATATATTTTATTGAATACCTAAACTTTTAACACAAGTCTAAATCAAATGCATCTCTTAAGCAGAGATAAGTTCAACTTAGACTCTTAATCACACAATAATTCTATTAATATTAGAACGCTAAATATATTCCAACAAAGATAACAGTATTTCTTAAAAATGGTGAAGACTATTTAGAAGACCTAATCATATTGAGGAGCTGGAAGAAAATGGACGTGAGAAAGGAAGTGACGGCGATGATTATGGAGATCACAGCAAATGGATTTTTAACATAATTTCTACTGAAGCTTTCCCTCAATGCCCACTTCGTCACCTCTTCATAACGCCCATTAATCTGCTCAAACGTTTCATGAAGTTTACAATCATCAATGGTAAGCCTTCCGCCGATGTTGTTGACGAGATTAACCAAATGCTCGTTGCTACCCATGCTGTTGTGGATTCCGTTGTTGCAGAGTATTCCCGCATCGTCGGCGTTGCTGATCAGGCAATCGAGGATGACAATGTAGCCGGAGAAGTCAGTCGTGCAGTGGCGATAACACTGTTCAAAAGCAACAAGGTTAAGTAACAGAGTTTGGGTGACATCTGAAACCTTCACACGGGGTATTTCGATCACCCCACAATTGACGGGTCCTCTGTTTCGCTTGAATTTTATGCCCAAGAATCCCTCATTCCTACCTTTCTGATGCCTAACCTCCCTTTTCTTAAATTTGAATCCCACTGCTACAAGTTCAGAAGCGCATGGGATCATTTTTACATTGTATACTTGTCGATGCTCGGTCCAATTCATGGTTTGTTTTTCACTGTAGTGGTTGAGGAGACTAGAGTGTACCAAGTGGAGCAGATGTTGGACGTAGAAATGGGGAGGAGTGAAATCACTCATGTTATTATTGATGGTTTGAAGCACCGATCGGAAGAACGTAATCGCCATCTCCGGCAGAGTGGCACCTGAAATATTCAGCACATCGAACAGATGTTGGAGAACGAAGAAGGGTATCTGATTTTCCAGCACGAGCAAGTCAATGGCTATTTGCTTCCGCAGCCATTCCAATTTTACGAGGGGATCATCTTCGTGCTTCGCATCCACTCCAGCCATCCAAGTCCTGCAGAAGAGCTCGAGGATGAAGCAGCCATCGAGCACCATCATATCTACGAAAGACTCTCTGTTTATGTTTTTGAATTCCTCTGAGTAACATTCTCTTGCTCTTTGCTCTACGCCTTCAACGGCCCTCCTGCAATTTTCCAAGCAGTCTCCCTTGCGGTGGATTAAATCGCACAGATACTTCCGTTTGTGCTCCTCCATGGCTTTTATGTAAGGATCACCTTGTTGATCATGGTATCCTCTTTTGTCATGGTGGAATGGGCCTATTGAGATGATTTGAGGAATGAAGACATCGTCGTGCCCATGACGGATGCGGCGAGGGACTCTGTGGATGGAGCATGAAATTCTGGTCGATGACGCTTTTATCAGTGTTATGTTCGGTTCAGCGAGATAGACACCACGCTTCTTCTCTTTGTCGTCACCAGTTTCTGCAGAAATGTGTCTCTGCATTTCTGGTTTTCTACTGAAATCTCTCTCTCTCTAATGTTGCAGGCCTCAGGTTGGAGAGCTTAGGAAGAGCTTTAGTGCCTTTGAACACCAAGTTATAAAGCTCTGTATTTATAACATTCATTCAACTGCGCCCTTTTTTTATTATCATGCAAAGTGGGACCCACTTAAATTTCTATTGCATTCACAATGTTGACTACATACAGTCCTCCTTTTCTACCATTTAAAATCTTACAAGTTGATGACTTAACTTGTGAAAGAGAAGACTCGAGTGTTTTGTTTGAAAATTTGAAAATAATGGATTCTCAAATCTGGATAATTTCAGTATTAAGGTATTCATTTTTATCATAAGTAACGATTTTACTATTAATTCTCTAATTGAAGGAGTACTGGTATTCTCACTCTATATTAGATATGAAACTAATATACGAGTATTTATAAACTTTTCAATCCACACACTAGGTAAATTGATGGAGAGTAACTCCATGGAAAATGATTTAGAGAGATTAAGCGAGAATCGAACTCAAAATCTTATTTTATAAGACAAATGTGTTGACTGTTTTATCAAACACTAATGTTCATTTGTCTACAAGTATCTCTATGATGGTCTTAAATTCAATTGGCTGATCGTTGATAAATGTTCAGTGAAGGAAGTCAAAGTTGTTTTTGGAGAAGCAGGAGAGTGGTAGTTGCACACTTGCACCCATGAGAGTAGTTGGTTTAAGTCCTTTTCTATGAATTCAATTTAGTGGCACGTATTAATTAACACTGAAGCTTTTGACAACTAAAGGAAACGGACTTGATTTAGACCTCTAAAATATATTAAAAAAAAAATTAGGAAAGTTTTTACAGGAGGACTAGTCGAGTGAGATGTCTAGGTCGCCCTGGACCCTTTCAAACCTAAAAAAAAATTATATATTAAAAGATTACAACTAACTACTAACATCCAACTCCCTTATTATCTTCACATTCAAAGGGTGTAATTATACACTGACGACAAGAGTGGTCTTTGACTATTCTAGTGGCACACTTGTCGATATATAATATTTCATCTTAAAATTTTCATTTTTACTATTTTTAATAAAATTAGAACTCTAAGTTATTCAATTTGATTTAAGAAACTAACTTAGTGATTTTTTTTATAGTTATTAGTTATTTTTAGAAAATTTCTTATAAAAAATTATGATATAGAAAAAAAAGACCATAATTCTTTTTCTATTCAACACAATCTTGTAAATTCTAGTTTAGTGACTTGTTGAAAGAGTCAAGTTTCTTGAAAAAGAAAAATTATTAATTCATACTATATCTTCATTTTTAACATCAACATGAAATCATTAAATAACTATTTCATCTACAATTTTGAGTATGACATTTAATACATAAATTAATATAAAAAGATTATTAACATATGCATAAATTGAAAATAAAATTTTTCGTCATTACATAAATAGCATAATATAGTCACTAAACTTGTCTGTTTTGTTCACTTACCATCATCTATATAATAAAAAAATACACTAATATTTTTTATTAACAAAAATCCAAGTATGATAGAGATTTTCTATTATCAAATTTTTTCTCAAAAGAATTCAAGAAGGTCAATTTTCTTAAGAGGAACTTTTAATATCATGGCATGTAAAAAATTAAAATTACCACGAGTGTGATACACGTGGAAGGCTAGGGGCCTGTCTAAGGTTGAAGAGTTGAAGACAGTTTCCTTGCATGATAGGGATTTGTGGGATAAAATGGACACCTTCATCAGTGTTCTTCCATGATTGATGACAATAAGACCCAAATGCAAAAGTGGTCTTGTTCTTTTGGACCATTTTAGCGCCCACTTGTTAATATATAATACTCTATTTTAAAATTTTCATTTGGCACACACTCTATACCCAGAAAATCTACCTCTACACACACTCTCGTTTTCAAAATTTTGAGTGAAGTTACCATTCTACCCCGCGTATAAACTGATTCGAACGAATTTTCATTTCATTATCAGTTCGTTCGACTGAATATATTGATCCGAACGAAAACCTTAGTGTAATTTTCATCCCTTCAAATCAGTGTTCATTCGTTTGAACAAACGAGTGTTCATTCGTTCGAATAAACAATTTCAGAGTTAGACTTAGATATTTTTTATAACAAAAAAAAACTTTGGTATTATTATGATAAAAGATATATCAGATTAATTACAGAGTTAAAATTTATTATAAAAAAAAAAAAAGTAAAGATCCAACAACATATATAATTAATGAGACTTTAAAAAAGCTTAATAGTGACTTCCAAAAAAAAAATTTTAATACTTGTATGAAAAAATACATTATAAAGTACAAAAAATTGCAAAATGATTATATGATATATTTAGAGTAAATTTCATATTATTTTGTATATTGTATTTGTGTTGTGTCTTATATTAATATTGCTTGTGTTACATATTTGATTTTGTAGGAGTGGGGGAAACCATCATCTATCATAATTCTTTTATGAGATTTAAGCATATTTATTTTATAATTTTTTTTTCAAAGGAGCAAAAGGTCTAAATAGATAATGGATTTGGCAAATTCAAACGAATTATTTTTAAAAGAGTATATGTTTTTGTTATTAAAGTAACATCATCAGCATTTGTAGTCATTATCAATGTAAGAGGTTAACCTAACGTATGGTTGAAAGTTGAAACCTTATCTAAACACTATATTATAAATTTATTAGGGTGACCCAAGTCAGAGAAGAAATTTAATTCATCTAATTTAGGCACTCCCATTGGTACACATAGAAGGCAGGATTGAGTGGAGAACTAAGAATTACACTTGATTGAATAAGAGATAAAATAATTGCAAGAATTACAAAATTATTTGTACAATAGAGAATTGCATCATTGTCTGCTAGCACAATTAGTCAGATGATCATAATGAGAAAGGAATTGCAATTAAATATGTTTAAAAGATAAGATTTTTGTGTAAATTTTAAATTTATAACTCGTAAGCGCACGAACCATTAGATAGCATAATGATTGAGGGAGAGATCAAACTCATCGGAACTTAGGAAAATATATCCATGAAAATACACCATTAAATTATGTAATTTAAGAAATTTAGAAAACATGGAGATCAATCATAAATATGAAATTATTTCTCTAATCTATGAATTTTAGTTTCAATTTAAAAACATTCTAAAAATAGAAAATAAAATGGAAAATCAATTTTTACCTAAATCAAATTAAGATGGTAGATTTAACCTAAAAATGTAAACAATCTCAATCTAATTTAGAGCACAAAATTAAGATTCAATTAATTAATTACCAACCTAATTTACATATTTTTAAAGAATTTGAATTTATAAACAAAGAAAACGAAAATAAAATTAAAATTAACATATTTACAGTGGAACTGGATCCAAGAATCATGGAAGCTTTATTTTCCATCTTTTAAAAATAATATTAAGGCCTAAAATATGGAGCTCACGTAAAATTTCAATCTTATTCAAGTCTTTCATCAAATTAGTTCCCTAATTAATCTGAACCTTAGATATAGATTAATCATTCAATTCTTCGATCTAACTATTTCATTCATTCCAAAGAACCTTAGACCTAGAATATTAATATTAATCAAAGATCTAACTATTTCATATGTGCAAATTAATTATCAAGGGAGGAGTCAAGAACTAGAATGATTCAAACTATAATAATAAAATTAAAATTTGGAAAACCATAATTCTAAAGGTTTTTCTGCCTTTCAATTATTAATAAAAATTGGAATTAAGAATTACAATATATTGGAACTTTCGTTTTATGAAAAATAAAAACAATAATATTTATGGAATTTTTGAATTTATTATTGAAATTAATCACACATTAACATTGAATTTAAGAAAATAAAGAGAAAAAGACATTAAGAAATTATGCTCTTATTAATTGAACTAAATTAAGAATATGGAATTAAACTTAAAAGAACTAATTACAAAAGAAAAACAGAAAATAAAACAAATAAAAATACTAACCTTAACCCAAAATTCTTCTTCAATTCTCCAAAGTCTCAAACTCTTCAAAATCTCAAGGCTTTAAGTTCAATTTTCTCAATGGGAGAGGGAGTATTTATAGATGAAAGGAGGTTGAATTAATAGGTTGGATTTAAAGATTTAAATAAATCAAGGGACACTTAGAGGGCTGATATGGTTTGTATTAAACATGGAATTACTTAAAGGAGGTAATAAGGTGAAAAAAATAGTAAAATTCTTGCAAGGAAAATGGTGAAAAATCTCATTTTTTTACACATGTACCACTTTGCAGCTTAGTTTTGACCTAATTAACGTCCGAATAATGAAAAATAGTAAACTACAAAGTTATAGCCATTGAAGTCTTCTTTCTAACTCTAAAATAATCAAACCAATCTAACATTGGAGTGAAAAGTTATGGAAAAAAACTGAAGCTATGTCAAACCTTTCTTCTTCTTCTTTTTTTTCACTTCTTATTTTGTTTCTTTTTCCTCACTCCACTTGCCAAATTCGAAAATCCTCTTATAGTGATTTGTAAATTTCAAATTTCTTCATATGTATCTTGAGATGGTGAAAATAGAATTCACACATGTGAATTTTTTCATTGACTTTTCTTAACGAGTTTAATAATTGAGCTTTTTAAAGTATGAAAAATCTAATAAATAATTTTACCACTTACACTTAATTCTAAAAATTTATTAAATTAATCCAAACTCTCATAAATGGATTTGAATTAATTAGTTTATAAATAAAACCTCTAAAATTATGGTAAAATAATTATGAAAAATTTCAACTTTTAAAAAATATCAACTTATGAGCATGAATTGCAAAATTCACTATTTCAATTCTCATATCTTGTATTTTTCTGTAAATCCTATAAAACTTTTAAAATTCTATTAAACATATCATAAAATACATAAAATAATTGCTAACTAGTCCAAATCCAAGAGTAAAATAGTCATTTTTTTCTGTACTCATCAATAATCACGAGATATTAACCTATCATTTTCCTTATGACACAAAATTCCTGATGCAGGTCACTAAAATATCGATACTGACCAAAGACAATGACTGAATAACTAAAAGATGCTCAAGTATTAAATTCCGACCTACCCAAAGTATGGTTGAAGTTGCATTTTACTGGGTCATGTCATTTAAGAAATATACTAAGTGAAGCTTTATGAAAAATTAACCACAATAAATACTATTAGTCATTTGATTCAACTATAGAAGAAAAACTCAATAATTTTTTTGAATGAGATAAATTTTTTTTACTCATTTAGTAAAAGAATCGCACTCTAGGGCTGCAAACTTGCAATTGCTTCCATACATTTACATTGCCCTCCTGCGAGTGATGTAGATAAATGCATATATATATATATATATATATATATATATATATATATATATATATATATATATATATATATATATATATATATATATATATATCTATTGCTTAGGCTGCGTTTGGATCGGGTAAGGACCTTTGTTTGGTAATAGAGGGGTGAGGGTAAAAATTCAAAATTTTACCCCTCCCCCTCCTATTATGAATATCCCTTGGAGCATGTGAGTTTTCATGAAACCCTTGCCCTTCTTTACCCTTCTTTACCCCTCTTTATACCTATGGAACAAAAATATTTTAAAATATTTTTTAATTGATGAATATTATTTATCAATTATGTTTCATAAAATTTTATTTTTATTTTTTATATTATATGAATTTAATAAAAAATGTTAATAAATTACCCTTCGTACTAGGGGTGCAAAATTCGGTATCGGCTGATATTGTGATATCAACCCATATGATACGGCCATGATATTGGCGTATTGGCCGATATTGGACCTCTGCTCCATACCCCCTCTTTGCACCTATAGACCAATTTTTTTTTAATTGATGAATATTATTAAATAATTATGTTTAATTTTTTTTTATTATATAAATTTATTAAAAATTATTAATACTAATAAACCCTCTTTACCCTTCTTTGCACTTATTACCCTTCTTTACCCCTCTTTACCCCCCTTTGCACCTATTACCCTTCTTTACCCCTCTTTACCATTCTTGACCCCTATTAACCCCCTTTATCTCCCTTTATCCCTCTTTGCACCTATTACCCTTATTTACCCCTCTTTTCACCTATTATCCTTCTTTACCTTTCTAAACCCTATTTATCCTTCTTTACTCCTCTTTGCACCTATAAGGCAAAAATATTTTAAAATACTTTTTAATTGATGAATATTATTTAGTTATCATGTTTTATTATTTTTTATATTATATGAATTTAATAAAATTGTTAATATATTATCCCTCTTTGCACATATAGAGCAAAATATTTAAAATATTTTTTAATTGATGAATATTATTTAATAATTATATTTTATAAATTTTTATTATATTGAATATAATAAAAATATTAATATATTAAGTTACCTCTATTTATAGTGACAAAAAAAGATTTTTTACTCTTAAGATCAATTTTTACTTTACCATTATAATTATCAAATAAGATAAGGATAATCCTTTTTCATGGATGACTCCTACTCGACTCCTACTCAAAGAGAACCTCCTACTCAAGAATAACTCTTTTAAAATTTATCCCTCGTCGGACCACAATCCTAATATCCTAATATCATAACATGTAAAAAATTAAAATTAAACTTCAAGACGTTATTCTAGATGGTTTGAGTGCAAATCATGAGTCCTAAAGAAGAAGTGCTTTCATAAAATCTCATCAAATTATTTAGTGTACGATACAAAGGGTTTTTTACACAAAATTAGTTAAATGTGACGTATGGATACCTCCCGAACCAAAAAAATTTACTAAAATTTACCATAGGCATGATACACGTTGAAGGCTAGAGGTCTTATCAATAAGTCCTAGTCTAGGATTCTTTTATCAATGAAAAATGTAATTATGGTTGAGATTAGTCAGATGAAGCATGTGACAATAGAACCAAACTGCAAAAGTGATCTTGGACTTTTGGACTAATTTAGTACACGTGATTGTCAATATATAATATATATTATTTTAGAATTTTCATTTTTAATAAAATTAGAACTCTAATTTATTCAATTTGATTTAAGTAACTATTTTTTTATAGATATTAGTTATTTTAGAAATTTTCTTATAAAAAATAATAATATAAATAAAAGATTATAGTCATTATGTACCAACACTCTTACCTTAAATATAATAAAATTAAATGAAATATTTATTTTACCTAAATTTTCTTCGATCTCTCCTCTTTTCATTTTCTCATTTGTTTGAATATAATAGACATTTTCTTTATCAGAATTTTTCCTTATTCCTCGAGTGACACTGACAGTATTTTTCTCCAAAAAGATTCAATGTCACTTTTCTTAAAAGAGATTACCATAAAGCTGATACACGTTGAAGGTGAGGAACTCATCAGTCAGTCCTTGTCTACCGTTCTGTCTAATAATAATGAAGAGTTGCAGATATTGTGAGATTTATCACATGAAATTATGTGGACACGTCATCATTACCCTTGCATAAAAATATGTGAAATCATTGTCCATGCATTGACAATAAGGCTCTAATTACAAAAGTGGTCTTGACCTTTCACTTGGAATATATAATATTTTATGTGTGCTCATCTTAAGACAGCCGTATTCTTTTAAAAATTACAGGTTTTAGTGAATTTTTTGCTTTGCTTATTATTCGTAGAAATTGATTCATTTTTTATTACATAAATTCATTCATCGGTGTATCGATCAGTATATTGATTTGAACTCTTTTCATTTCTAAGTGAATCGGTTCACTTATCGGTAAATCGGACAGGTGAACTGATTCACTGGAAAGTGTATCAATTTTTGCAGATAAATGGGAAAAAGTGAAAAATCTGAAAAATCCGTACCTCCTAAAAGAATTTTTCCGTTATAGGATGACCACCCTATTCTATCTTAAACTTTTAAACTTTAGTAAAATTAGAACTTTAAGTAATTCAATTTGATTAAAGAAATTTATATAGATTTTTTTATACATATTAGTTATTTTTAGAAAGTTTCTTATGAAAAACTGTGATATAAATCAAAGATCATAATTCTTTTTTAAGAAGTGATTGGTGCCTCAACTATTTTACTATAGGTATCTTAAAATTAAGTGAAATACTTATTTTATCTAAATTTTCTTGAATCCCTCTTCTTTCTATCTTCTCATTTATTTAGATAAAATGGATATTTCACTTAATTTTAGTGAAAGAGTAAAAGCATTAATGTGCGAATCAATTCTCTTCCATTTTCCATTCAACACAATTTTGTGAATTCCATCACATTCATACATAAGTAAGATGAAAAAAATTCAATGGTCAACTTAGAATGCTAATCAAATACATTCTAAATTTATACGAGTGATCCAAATCATCAATTAAAAATGTTTTAAGATGTATACGAACATTCATAAATCCTATGATAAACTATTAAGATGTATTAAATCCTAACCACAATATCGATATCATATGTTTTCCAAGAGCACGAAAAATTAGAAAAATCTCACATATTAGGCCAATGAAATCTTACAAAAAAAAAATTAAGTTTGGAAAACAACATTCTCTAGATAAAATCTAATGGCAATCTGAGTCAAGAAAGTAACAAGTTTAGATGAGAGAGAAGACAGAAATAGAACACAGCGTTTGAAAGACATGGGTAGTGAGAATGAGGTGACTGGGATGGTGAGGTGAAGACACGAATGCTAAGAATGAGGATGTTGGGACTTTGACTTGGGACAGTGAGAAATGAACGGTAAATAAGGGGATAAATGTTAAAAGAAGAAGATAATTTTTCGTATGAACGGAATTATGCAAAAATCGATACTAGCCTAAAATCTTCACGCGTGGACCCCTATCTTTAAGACACACCAAAGTTTGGTCATGGGAGCTCGAACCCATGATCTCCCACTTCCTGAGGTGGGAGGTAATGAATTGAGCTACACCCATGTGGGTTACTTAAGATGGGCACCCTTTTATTATTTTTAGCTAAGACACTAAAACTTTGTATACGTTGGAAAAGATTAACTTGATTTTCACTATTAAAATTGTCTCAAAATACTTGTCCTATTTTATATTTTTTTTATTTTTTAAAAATTATTTTGACACGGAGCACGCCAAAAGTCTATAAATAGATTCTCTAAGTCAATACAAATTTGAGAAAAGAAAAGAAAAGAGGTCTAAGTGGTGTCTCATTGTGTAGTTCCTGCTCAATAATGATTTTCTAACTATGCAACAATGCATGATTTGAGACTATGTGAGAGTTGAAGGTGGAAATAATTATAAAATAACGCATATGAACAAGTCAATCTTCCCATGACATTAGAAGGTGATTTGAAGCTCATAAAAAATGTTAAAGCTTTGATTTAATGTGAAAGTAAAGAAATATGATATGTAATTTGGGATAATTCCAAAATAGATATAAGACAAGTATATTAAGACGGAGGGAGTATTAAAAAGATTACGAAGAACTAGTAACATCGAACTCCTTTATTATCTTCACATCAAATGGTATAATGGTATGCTAACAACAAAAGTGGTCTTGGAGTATTTTAGTGGACACACTTGTCGATATATAATATTCTATCTTAGAATCTTCATTTTTAGTAAAATTAAAAGTATTAATATTCTATCAGTTTCTTTAAAACTCTAAGCTACTCAATTTAATTCAAGAAACTGATTTAATGATTTTTTTTAATAGATATTAGTTATTGTTAGAAAGTTTCTTATTGAAAGTCATGATACAAATTCCTTTTTCTATTCAACATAATTTTGTTAATTCCTATCACATTCATATATAATTTAGAGGAAAAAAAATCATTAGTCAGCTTAGAATACTTATAAAATACATTTTAATTTTATATCAGTGATCCAAAATTCCAAATCATCAATAAAACACGTTTTAAAATGTATACCAACATTCAAGCTCTTCAAACCAAAATTCTAACATCACATCATTGAGTAGTAAACCATTCAACCTACTCAAATTAAAACTCTAATATGACATTATTGAGTATTAAACTCTTTTGACTTGTTTAGTTCTAATAATAATAATATTATTTTCTGCATATTTTAATTTTATGAAACTTAAATTGTCATTATATTGATTATGAAAAATAAATTATATTTAAATATTTTTCTATTTGATTTATGTAAATAAAATAGATAGTTGTTAAGGTATATTTTATAGTATAAATCAAGTAGTTATATATATTAAATAAAATTCTTCGTCTTCAAATTCTCACGTAAAAATTCATTTCTTAAAATTAATAATCTCTTCTCATTTTCAAAAGCTCAGAGTCTGACCCACATTAAATGTCTAAATCTAAACCCAATTAAAATTGAGGATAGAAATCGAGGCTCAATCGCTCAAGCACATTGTTTTGTGAGCTAAGGTTTTTGGACTTTGAACTTTTCATGTGTTTTTATTGAAATAAAATTTTCTATTAAATATGATATACAAAAATTAAGTTAGTTTTTTAATAAGAATAATATTTTTTGAATACAACTTTTATTTTCTCCCGTTTGTTAATAGATGGAATTTCTAATAACAATGTACATTAATACATGTATAAAAACGTATATTTTCTTATATAAAAAGTCATTATAGTGTTTGAAAAATTAAATTGAAACTGTATGGTTCATTGTTCACTTTATAGTATTTAAGTTACAATACGATTTTCAAATTTTATATTTTAATAATTTTTTATAATATAGTAATACATTTAATTATTATAATTTATATTAACATTAGGGTCCAAAACAGTTTGAAGTGATTTGATCCAAACCTAATTTAACTAAATCATGATAAAAATAGTTTGATTTTTAAAGTTTTCAGTGTGGGAGTATTTATTTTATGTAAAACTTTTGCAATTCTTTTAGATAGACAAATGATGATAGCACGGGATGGGTTTAATTAAAGGCATGAAAATGGGCCGGCCAGGCCTAATGCTGTACCAAGCGTCCAAGCCCGAGTTTAATAAAGAGCCTGACAAAAAGCCCAAGCTCAAGGAAAAGACCAAGTTATAAAAAACCGGCTTAGTTGGAAGTAGGGTTACAAAACTCGGCTGATACTGCACATATCAACTATACTGGCGAGATATGGGTCGATATGACTGAGATCTCGCCGAGATCGGCCGATAAACATTTATATAACCGAGATTTGTTGGAAAAAAAATTAGGAGAGAGAGAGATGTCGACCGAGTTCCGATATATCGAGATTTCGATTTTTTGACCCCTGGTTGGAAGACTTCGTAGATCACACCAACACAACACTTGGTGCAAGTCTTTTTTCTTTTTTTTTTGTATGTTATTAATTCCATCAAAATGTGAAAGATATAAATTGGAAAAAAAAATTAATGATTTAATTGAAAGCTAAAGTTTAATATAAAATTTAATTGATAAAGTTTGATGTTAGTAGTTAAAGTCATTGAATATCCATAAAAAAAAATGTATAAAATATTTAAGATTCCAGCTAATAAGATTATGTGATTATAAATTGAGTTTTGACATGAAACTTAATTTACTTGTAGCTCATGAAACCTAGATTGTATGATTGATTTTATTTATATGTATTTACAATAAAAAATTTCCATGAGATATTTGGGCCAAGTATTGGGCTTTCGGGTTTGAGGATTCATATGTCTAAACTTTGAGCCCGATCAATACTCAAGCCCTATTTTTTCTGTACCAAACTTCGCAATCTTTCAGATTTTCAAGTCAAATTGTTATCCACAGGTTTAATAGGCTCTACCAAGATGAAAAAGATCTTAAATATCATAAAATTGAATCTACGAAAAACAAATGTGAGAATTGATTGAAGTTTATTTGGCCCATACTATGGTAGACTTGTACATAAGCTAAATGGTAATAAGTTATTTTGACTCATCTAACCTAAGAGTAAAAAGTAAACAGTTCAAAATTAATCTTAATTATGCACATATAAATTTAAACAATTCAGTATTAAAAATGAATTTCCTCTATTTAAATCTCGGGATATTAACGGCAATTAGTATTTTGCCGATAAAAACATAGTAAGTTTAAAAATATCGTCGATATTTTTGATATCGGAAAGAACTAGGCTTGTCTAAGTGTAGCTTTATTTATAAAATAAAAGTTTAATTAAAAAAACTGATTTTGTAGGCAATATCAAAAGCTCAAGCCCACTCGTTTATAGACATTAAACATTTGGGCTTCCTCATCTCGTAAAGCTCACTTATGGCATATTCAATTTTCAAATTGATTTTGTATTTTACATTTTAAATTTTAAAATAATAAGATAACATGATCACAAATATAATGGGAGTTTGCGCTTCGTGAAAGTGAAATTACTTAGAAATTTATAACAAATGCCTTTTAGTAATTCATGATTTCTTATAATAAATTTCTCCTTTTACATACTAATATAAAAGAACGGCCATATCCTTCAAAATCATCAAATTTAATCATAGATTTAAAAAAAAATAAAAATTATAACAATGTTTTTCACAAAGCAATTAACATTCTACTATGTATTTTCTTGAACAATCAATCAAGATTCATTTGACAAACAATGAAGACACTAAAATCGAGTCTGACATCAAGGTATGAGGCTAGAGAAAATGTAAATGATGGTCAAGCTTAAACAGAATGTTGATCATACCAAGGCCTTGGCTTGCGCCTGGTCACATACAACACAAGGTTGGTATAGAATGGGAACTGTGTGATGAGGATGATAAAAATGAACAAAGCACCCAATTGCATATGCAGGTATGGCAACGAATGTTATCTTTCCCTTGAGATAGAAGAAGTGGCCAGCACAGAAGGAAACTAACATGGACCCTAAAGATAGCAAGAGACTGGTGAGGCCCACCATCAACTTCTCTGGCAAGCTCTTACTTGCATCACCAAAACCTTGGTAGGGAGATATGAGTATGGTGAGGAACATGATAAGAGATATAAGTGAAAAACAAAGCGCGACGAATGCGGAAACCACAAAAGTGTCGAAGGCCGGATGTCCTTGGAAATTAGGAATGCCTGCATTGTTGTTGCCGCCGGGGATGGTGGTGGCAGAGGCAAATGCGACGGTGGCAATGAGACCAGCCACCACTGAGCAAGATTGTGAGGTAGTATTCAACCATTCTCTATGTTCTTTACTTTGGAGTAAACTTTTGTGCTCCTCTTCGAAGATCTCCGAAGGTGTTTTCCCAGCGTTGTTCGGGGCTTTCGAGAAGCGTTCAGGCATGGAGTTCCTGACATACTAGTTTGGAGAAGTAGATGTTAGATTTCTTATACAACACTGTAAGGACTAGGTATTCAGTCCAAAAGGCTAGCCCAATTAGGTGGAGCGACCCAAGTACTTTATAAGTCCCTAAATCTTCCCTTTCACAACCAATGTGGGACTCGTTCGGTGTCCCAACAATTCTCCACTTGAACGAGGCTATCTAGTAGATAGAACATCGCCGACTATCCCATCTGGATAAGGGATCTCTTGAGTTCATATGCATTAGCTTGGAGATATGGCTTTGATACAACTTTTTAAGACTGAATATCCAGCCCAAAAGGCCACTTCAGAAATTGGTATTGATAGATAATTTTCAAGAGATTGTGAATTGTGATGAATTAAGCTTGAACATAGGCCATCACTTGCATTCATGTTATTAGGGCCATCAGTTGTGGCAGATTAAGAGAGAGATAAATAGATAGATAGATAGAGAGAGAGGACATACATTATACCACTTGATTTCCCAGTGAAGTTTCATGGTTTGAGGCATCCCCCAAGGTTGATGAGAACTGTTGGCAGCAGCAAGATGCAAGGCATTGTTCCTTTCATTATCTTCATTCTCAGCATCTTCCCATTTAATAATCCCTTTCTTCCTCATATCAAGGAGAAGCTCAACAACGTTGGCTTGCCTATTTTGTATTGCCAACAACATTGCATTTCTGTTGTCAGATATCCTCTTTTCATTAAAGGCTTCAGGAAATCTTGTCAATATTTCCTTCACTACTTCGGTCACCCCTAGTTTAGCAGCAATTAGAAGTCTTGTCTCCCCTTCAGTTACATCTGAGATAGATTCAGTCTGCAATTCGATTTGAATGAGTCTTTTCATGATTTCACGTACCAGAAAGTGTTTTCGCTTGATGCTCCTGATCCTTTCAACTATGAAATAATAATTGGGTAAGTAAGAAATCTGACATTAAAACTAACGAATTCTTAAAGGTCGCTCATTCAAACACCGGGTATTTTTTCTTAAGAGACACGGAATAAAGTGAAATTCCCACTTTACCTTCATCCTTCCGTACGTAAATGTTACGTAGAGCAAGCGATGCACCTATTATTATGAACGGTGTACTTATAATTATGAGTAATGCACCGATCATTTCGAAATTAATTATAACTTTGGCGTGCAGAACCCATCTACAGCGGTGCACCTATGCGGTGAACCGAGCAGTGTACCTATAATTATGAGCGGTGCACCTATAATTATGAGATGTGCACCTATAATTTCATTTTTTAAAGAGATTAAGAAGAGTGAAGGGTAAAATAGACTTTTCACGTAAATTTTTTAAAACCCGTTTCTCCTGACAAAAAAAAATACTGTGTTAAAATGGGCGGCCATTCTTAAAATATAGAATTTTGATAAGCTAATGTTGCTATCAATCAGCAGTTATATAACAATTTAAGAGTGATTTTTTATGGGATTCGAATTTAAGCACGGTGCGGATTCATATTTAAGCATGGTGCTTTCAATCAAAATGATCTTTTACGAGCACCATGTATTTTTACCAGCCATAAAAGTTTAAAAATTGAAAAATAATCTAAAATGATCAATTTTTGGAGGATAAAAATATAGATTAATTAATCATGTTTAAGCATGGCTAAATTGGTCATGAAAAGAATAAATGAATTAAAAAGGAATGTTGTATATATGTATTTGTTTATATCTATATATTTTCTCTTAGGGGAGAAGTGGGAGGGAATCTAAATTTTCTTTCTTTTTAAAACGTCCAAAAAGCTCCGAATATTTCAAAAGGGAAAATATTTAATTTAGTAAGATATTGCAAGATATTGTAACAGGAGCCATGTCCGGTGAGTTTGTCCCCTTCTCTTTCTCAGCCGTTTATGCTTTTTCATGTCTGCACATTGCTTTGAAGCTTCCATCGTGCATTTGCAAAGCTTTTCTTTTCTCAACTAGCAGAGTGTATAAACTCAAGCTATGTCAAGAGGTATGTGGTTCAATTCACGTTTAAACTTTTCTGGGCCACTTCTTATGAGATTACTTTTCATCGACTTATTGATGTATGTCGATTGAGTGGTTTACACACACTCGTGAAGTTTGTCGCGTGGGATGAATATACTCATATTAAAAAAAAAAAAAAGCATTCCTAGGGAAGAAATTGGAACCAAACCTGGCAGTAGAAGACAAATCCAGAAGCTAATAAACATCTTCAACGTAGCAATGCATGTCACAACAAAGTTTGAAAGATGAATAGGTAACTTTGACTTGGACCTTAGGAACGGCTTTGGTCCTGCAACAATGATTTAAATAGACATTTTATGGAATTTTTAACTAAGATTTTAACTATCAAATAAAAGTTAGACTGGAAAATATAGATAGGATCTTTCTTCTAAACTAATACTAAATTATGGGCAACTTACTATTTTTTTTTTTTCATAAAGGATAATTTCTCCAATAAACTATTGATAATTCAGCAAGTGTGAGATTACCATTTTGCCCCTAATTTTAGGAACGATCATTAACCACTAATATGGAGAGGGATTTTCAAACGAGGTCGTTTCTTGACCGATTTCTACATATAAGGTATTAAAATTCATCTACTTTGAATTTTATGAACTCCGACATTGATTTTAAGTGAAAATGGTATAATTTTATACTTCAAAATCGTACCCAAATAATTAAGGAAAAATGGTCTTCCCTCTTAATTTTTTGGGTACAATTTTTAAAGTCCAAAACTATATTATTTTTACTTAAAATCAGTCCCAGAGTTCATAAAATTTAGAGTACATGAATTTTGATCCATTGTTTATAGAAATCGATCGAGAAACCGTCTCACAGCTAACTGTAATTTTTGCGCGTTTGGCTCGAGTTTTCAAACGAGCCGGTTTACCTATGGTCACTACAAAATGAAGTCGACGGGTTTTCACATATTAAAAAAAAAGTATATAATTTGCATTTTGCTACTACTTACTATTAGGCTTTTCAGATACATCTTGCTGACTCTCCACGTCTCCCAAACAGCCTTTCTTACCAAAACAATATATGAATATCATTTTCAGCCCTACATAAGTAAATAAATCATCCTCAATGCCATGCTAGAATGTTTATTGATCAAAGGAGACAAGCATGCCACAGTCTAAGCGGACATTTAGATTTGTTTTGGTACATAATACCATTATTTATGAAATGAAAATTGAGCTCATATTTTTTATGTAAGAATTCACAAAATTCTTAACTTCTACTTGAAAATAAAGAAGAAGACATGTTGAAAAAGAATGCAGCATTTAAGAAAATAACACTGCAGTTAATTTCATAGGAAGTTGCTTATGTTATTAAATCATTAAATTCAAATCATCACTATCTTATTTTAGATCTGCAAGCTCTCTTCCTCCTTTGTATGTATGAGTTCCACTAGAGAAGGATTATTTTCTTTTACAGAGAATTATACTCATTCATGTTTCATACTTTGATAATAACAATGCTCACTACTTAACATAAGATAATATACAATTTGAAATATTTTATAAATTTCATTATCCTTTGAGCATAAATATTCCTAAATAGTTGAGTCCCTTAAGTTAAATAAGAAAGAATAAGTGAAGGAAGTATACTCACATAACATTGGCAACTTTGTAAAGGTCATGAAACATGTCGCTATTGCTTGTTTGCCGTATTTTCTTGGATTGTAAGAAGCTTTTTCAGGATTTTCAACCCATATAACTGTGATTCAAACACAAAACAACATTACTTCGAGAGAACCATCTGGCTTTTATAGGACTTACATATTTTTTTTGATAACAAGGGTATTCTTGATGTATTTTACTCAAAGGACTAATCTTCTGGGCCTGTATTGCCTAGTCCACACACCCGGCCCGCTTAAGTTGGTGGCAGGTAGGGGTCGAAGACAGGACGTGGGGAGCAAATCCACTCCACCTTAATCACTGCACATTTCTTTATAGTAAATCTCGTGGAAAAGTACTAATAGCATCATGCCGTTCTTAATTTTAGAATATGTTAGAATTATTATAGTGTTTTTCTTTACTTTAGGATATAATACGATGTCTGAGAAAGTACCTTTAAAATTAAATTCCATAAGAGCTAAGTCTCTTCTACTTGGAATATTTAGGGTTGCAATTTAGGTGGTCTAGCTGGGCTTGTAACTTTTGTATTAGTAAAGACCCTACATCTAGTCCAGGTCCATGTTAGCCGGTTTAATTTGAGCCTATATGTAAGGCTTGGGCTCACACGAGCAATCGGGCTTGTCATCAAAAAAGAATTTCTTGGGCCATAGATGGATTTAGTTTCAATTATGTTATGAAATAATAAACGGATATAAATTATACTACCGTAAATCATTATAATGTGTATCGGCCGATATCGGCAAGATCTCGGCTATATCGACCGATATCTCGCTAGTATGGCCGATACTGTGCGTATCGGCCGTAAAAAACCCGAGATATCTCGGCCAATATGCACAATATCGGCCGAGATTTATACCCCTGATATGGCTAAACAAAAAGCTTCAATTGAAAAATTGAGATAATTATCTATTGAGATCCTATATACAAATGCTTTTTATTTCCAACGATTAATGGGTTTATCTTCTAATATGCATATTAGAAGATAAAACATTTCATTAAGATTCTGTTTGGGCTGCAAAAGTGTCCCATATTGGAAGTGTAGAGGAAGATTTAGAGATTTATAAGAGATTTGGGTACACTCCACCTAATAGACTAGTCGTCTTTTGGACTGGATACCCATTTCATAACAAGTGGTATCAAAGCCAGATATCAGACTACCTCATGTGGACTCAGGAATTTCCTTAGGCACACGGGACGGCGGACCTCGTTTAAAAGGGTTAATATGATTAATTCATGTAATTGTGGAAAATATGATTACGTAGCATATGAGTGCAAGATAAACTCACATGAATAGATGATCTGATCCATAAATTCAAGTCGGGTTCCACTTTTGAAGGCAGTAGGCTTGTTTATGAGAATAGATAGAGGCGTTTCTCCAATTTTATTCCTATTACATAGGAGATCTTCAGAGTAATTAGAGGAAGACGAGTGAAACATGTGATAAGCAATTTCTGCAAAAAAAACACATGCAAAAAGAGCAATAAGCACATCTAGTTAATTTGCGACAAATTGGCCGATATTTTCTTGGCCGAGCAAATGAGATAATATGGTATCGACCTATATATATATATATATATATATATATATATATATGATCTCACATATGTATATATGAAACCATCTGCAAAATTCGTATGTCAATTAAGTTTGAGAGGAGTCGAACCTAAGACCTCTTATCACTAATCCAAAAAACTTAGACCATCCATTATATTTGAATAAGCTAGCTTGAAGAGACCTGCAAACTTAAAGCAAGTTTTCAAAGCAATGGATACCATTATATTTGAATAAGCTAGCTTGAAGAGACTTGCAAACTTAAAGCAAGTTTTCAAAGCAATGGATACCAGTCTAATAAGATACAATTCATGAAATAAGGTGAGATTCTTCCACCATTTAAAACATTTTTATGGCTCCAATATGAGGTTGTGGGTTTGTGCCCCATGGCCTAACTTTAATGTGCCTTAAGGGTCGTGGGCTCATCCATAGGGGTTTTAGTAGGACTGTGTCTGAATTCTCCACACGTTAATTCAAAAAAAAGTGTGAAGTTGTTAATTCTCACATCGCTGCTTGCAGTCTATTATGTACAATCTCAGTTCGCTCTTTTCTAATTCTGCTTTCTCATCACATTAATCTCCCATTAGTAAATAAATACAAACATAAAGTAAAATTCTCCAACTAAGAAGAATTGAAAAAGGGTGTATTGTAAAGATTAGTGACTCTAGAGGAATCTCGTTAAAATAGAGAAAAGGTTGAAGGAACTCGTAAATTTTTATTTGTGTCAACTTCAAGTTTTTCATATACCGTATCAAGTCAAATTTTATACAAGACATTTACAAAACTTTGATGAATGCTTAATCAACTAAAAACCTAAAAGACCGTATTTGTGCACAACTATTTTTTTGTGAAAATTAATTTTTTTGATGATTCTTATTTACGTGGGAAATGAAATTTATAGTTTTGTTTTTTATGAATATTATTTTATTTAATTTTGTGTGATAAATAGGATTTCAATAATAATTCATCAATATTTTTTTTTTCTCTTCTTAGGTGGGTAATGTGTAGGTAATAACTGGGGAATACCCAATTCTAAATGATAAAAGTAATGATGATAATAATCATAATAATAAAAAAGATCAAAAGAATATAAACGATAACAATTATATTAATTATATAGTTAATTTAACTTGTATTTATTAAAAATGGTAATATTATGTAAGGAGTACAATTTGTTTAATTCTTTAATTCTTAGTTTGACTTCAATCTAATCTGGGGTAATATCAAAATTTGCAAGGCACGTCAAACTAAATTGATTCATGAGTAGTTGGGGACTGGGTAGTCATGGATATGGGTTAGATTTGACTATAGATACTATGTTTGGTTAAGTTGAATCATGGGTCATCAGTTAAATTATAGATTGAATCATGACATGGGTTGGATTAGTTTGATCTAGATTGGGTCATATGCCTTGAAATTTATAGACCCTAGAAATTAGTTCTCGACCCTTTCTATTAGCAATTCATTTTAAAATGATCTACGTTGTAAAAATAATTTTTCATAATAGGAAAAGTTTGCACGGAACAATGAAACATAATTTCGATATAAAAGTAATTTTCTTTTCTATAAAAAAATTTACACATAAATACACCACAAAACTTAAACTTAGCTGCTCCAATATAAAACCTTCCAATCTCCCTCGGTTAAGTTGGAGAGGATTTTGTCTTTAGGGCAGGGGTATCTCAGTATCTCAGATCTCGATCGATATCTCTCTCTCCTAAAATTTTCTTTTGGACAAATATCAACCGTATAAATGTGTATTGGCCGATATCGGTGAGATTTCGGCCATATCGGACCGATATCTTGCTAGTACGGCCGATTCTGTGCATATCAGCTGAGATATCTCGGCCGTAAAAAATCCAAGCTATCTCGGCCGATACGCACAATATTGGCCGAGATTTATACACCTGCTTTAGGAAAAATAGGAGAATGGGTAGATTTGTTGATCTCTTTACCATGTCCCATAAAATGCCAAAACGTTGTTTTTCTCTTCTATTCCATACCAAATATGTCACTATGGATAAATTCTATCATCATCTAATCATTGTCTGTTATTTTGATTTTTTTTTTTGTTAAATTCATTAATGAGACCAAATTATTAAAGATATCTCGTTGTAGAAATTGAAATGGTTGTAGAATAGAGTTACATGAATGTAAAATAGATAGTAGGTTCATGAAAGATATTTTGATTAAATTTAATTATTATAATGAATCGTAAAACTTTGAAGAATAAGTACTAGGGGTGAAACTTGGGCCAGGTTTTAACCCGATTCTCATGACCCAACTCGATTTAATCAAGTGGGTTGAGATTTATAATTTTAAAATTAGGGTCAGATTCAGTTGAAGAAAGAAAAATCGAATTAAATTTGGGTCAGATCGGGTCAAACTTTTTTAAAATTGACTCAGACCCGATCCAACTCACTCAAAAAATTTAATATAGCACTCGGATTGAATTGGGCCAGAAATTTAGTTCAGCACTTGAGTTGAATCGGGCCAACAATTAAGTTCAGCACTTGAGTTGAGTCGGCCAACAATTCAGTTCGGCAATTGAGTTGAGTTGATCAATTAGGGTGAGGTCGGATTAGGCTCAATAATTTTTTATACAGATTGAGTTAGATTTATTAAACACCAGCTTGACCCGCCTGAGTTAGAAAATGTTTTTTCCACGTGGTGTGGATGATAGGCAATGGAAGAGAAGAATATTGTACATACCAAAGTGTTCATGTGAGATTGCGCAGTGGAGAGCGGTGTCGCCCTTATTTGTAGTAGCAGTGATTACATTCCGATAGGTATGCCGTTGAAGATAGCTGTAGATGTCGGCATCGCCATGCCAAGAAGCAAGGAAGAGGGGTGTCTCTCCCTTGCCATTACGTAGATTAACCAGCTGAGGACATTTTTGGACCATGCGTTGGATCAAATCTCTCATGCCTTTGCCTACTGCCAAGTGCAGAGCGACGTTCCCGTCTTCGTCGCTTATCCTCAGTTCGCCTTCATCGACGATTTGCAGAACCTTCCTTGCATGGCCAGCATTGCCGAGGGAGACGGCCATATGAAGTGGGGTTCGATGAGGAATCTGAGTCATTACATTTAGAGCCTCGCGTATCTGCGTATACTTATGCATCACTTCTTTCCACTTTCCTACCGCAGCAGATTGGAGCAACCGACTCGTTAGAATGGAAAGAGGCGTCTCTCCCTTGAGATTGCTGTCGAGGATTAGGCCGGAAGAGCGACTAACGATCACTTGGCACATTAATAAGAAGCCCGTGGCCGCAGCGATGTGGAGGGCTGTGTTGCCATCCTTGTCCTTCATTCTAAGGATTACTCCATCAACATATGCCAACACTTGTTCTGCAATCTCAAATTTCGAACTGTCGGAGGCTAACAAGTGCAGAAAGGTTTGACCCAATTCTTCGTTCAAGACCAGTCTTCTGGCAAGTGGTACCTTCTTATAAGCTTCCACCAAATAGCTCCAATACATTGGTGCATTCACAAATTGGAGCATCAATTTCTTTAGTTCTTCATAGTCTTCCGGAGGCATAAACTCTTCGGCAGGTAGCTTCTGATATTTTTTCAGCCAAGCATTCCATCCCTTTACCAGTGTTCCCTGTTTGTCAAGCTTCCATTCGCCTTCTATGGGTTTCTGTTTCATGACTCGCTGTTGCAATTCCCAGTTTAGCGACTTCTTGAAAGAGTCACCTGCCATGGCTTTCCTGCAAATGAATTCAGAGAAGGTGGGAAATTGGAACTGGGAAATTGCTGACTCCCTCCCTCTTAACTCTGCATACTTCTTTCTTTCTTCGTCTCAGCCACTTGTTGGATACTCTTTTCACTCTTCAGTAGAGTTGAATGGCAGCTTCATAACAATCGAGTTCAGAGATGCCTGAACTTTAAAAATAATTGAATGGTTAGATTAATTATCACTATTTCTATCAAATAGTTGAAAATAAAAATTATTAATTTATACTAATTCTTTTTTTTAACATCAACATAAAATCATTACATAACTATTTTATCTACATAAATTGATACAAAAAGAAGCAACACGAAGTCGGCCGTATATGAAATTATTCTAGTCAATTGATATTGTACGAGAAATGAATTATCAATTGACGTCAAAACTATATGTTAAACAGGACATCATAGTTTCAATATTAAGCCTTGATTTTTCTAAACTTTCATATTGAGTGACTTAAAATTTAAAATATAGTCAATTTTCATACAATTAGATAGTTTCTTTTTTTCATTTAACCATACTAAGTATCGATATACGAGATTTTCAGGTGATTTCGTGAAATTAGTCTTACTTCTAATGTGAAGTGAATATATCCATGTTATAAAAAAAAAAAAAATCGATCCAAAGATTATTTCAAACATAAATGAAAATCACAAACAACATTACCAAAACATTTCACAGGCCTCCCTGCCCTCTCAGCTCCTTATGCCTCAATCGCATGTTATGTTTGGAATATTTATAGTGAAAATATTATCAATGCAAGATCTAAAGTCGACTTCCGTCTCTAATATTTTAAGACGACTATATACAGAATGGATTTAACAGTTTGGAACTTCCACCACTTGCTATACTTGAAAAAATAAAATAAAAATAATAAGGTGCTATGGTCAATATTCTAGAAGAGCTAAGTCTTGAGTAGAATATATAGAAATGAATATTTGATGAACGTGTATAATAGAATGAAGAATCATATTCATATTGTTAGAAAAGATTAAAGAATGAAGAATCTTTAGCCATCTTATTGTGTCTCATCTATTTTAAAAATTATGGGAGAAAAGATTTTATTTAAAAATAAATTTTAGAACTTAACTTCTTCTTAAAATCACAGTGACATTAAAATTAGGCACAAATTGGTGTTTAAGTCTTTGTTTATGTTTAAAACATTTTATAAAAATTACAAAAGTATACAAGAAAATGTAAATCTATGTACCAGTTTGGTTGGATTTGTTGTCATGAATTGATCAAATAGTATGAATCATACTCATATTTACTCTTTCAAACTTTTTAATGTATATATTTTCATGATTGATTAGTACTCCAAAGTAGGGAACGGATGCACATGGAAACAATTAAATTACAATTAAATTACTCTAAGAAAAAATGTTTAAATTATTTATTTATATAATATAACAAGAAAGACAAAATAAGAGCTAAGGTAGTTTGTTGAGACTTGAAAATAACTGTATTATTTAATTTTGACTATTAGGTCTGCATTTAAATTTGTGTAACAATGACTAAATAATTGGGAAAAAGAAAGACTTCAGATTCGATGCAGAAAAAGACTAATGGCTAACTTCAGATCCATAACCATTAATATATTTTAAAAATAGTCATCTTTGGTTGTGAATGCTGGCAAGCTACCGAATCTTGGGACTAGCACATGGGTTTGACTTTGAGATCAGTATGAGTTGCAGAAAGTAAAAATATCAAATCAGGCAGTTTAATATTAAGATCACTCTCATTAGTTAGCTAGGCGCCACCAACAACTAAGCAAAAGCTTTCTCATTGCTCATTTCCATAAATGATGTAGTTAGTTTGATTCACATCATTTTTATGGAGTTATTTCCCATCCACTAAACCAGTACGTGTGGATTGAAAAGTTTACACATACTCGTGGGATTAGTCTCATCTCCAATATGGGGTGATAATACCCATATTAAAAAAAAAAAACTATTACCTAAGTTTTCCAATTATTCAAATTTAAAGACCAAAAACTAGTTTTGAGTTATTTGATAAGATTCCCTTTCAACTCTCTCTAGACTACCTGATTATATATCCATCATGAATGCATAGGTTTTGGCTAAAAAAGATCACAGATGTTCATCTGTGCTCTGGGTTGCACAGTGAAGTCGTGCACATCTAGGCATAGGGTTCTTCAAATGGAGTAGTGATGATTTAGTTGGAATTGTCTTTCCTTCAATATATTATCCACTAAAAATCACTTTGATCACATTAATCAAGCAATATTTTTAAAGCTCTCAAATTTCATCATTTTAAATTATTTTTTAATTCCTAAATTTTATGGCCCTTAAAAACATAGCTTGATCAATCTCGTCAAGTTGATTCTTTCAGAACAACATATTGAAGGAAAGACCATTCTAATGGGGCCATCACTATCCCATTTGATAGGCCCCACAAGTAGGTGCACAAGATAATATCATGTCTTATTGCACTTGTGAACATCTAATAAAATAAACCTTCCAATTGTAATTTTAGCATAATTTATTTGCAACAAACACGATATTCTTCGGTATTATTTACTGTAATGGAAACCCCAAAAACTAGCTCTCAATCCTCACGATCGCTCTAAAGAAAAGAAAGAAGACACTAATTTCAACAGGATAATTTTGAGCTAGTCAAAATTCACGAAAGAAATTAGATGTTCAATCGGAAGCAAAACGAACGTGGAATTGTTATTCTGAATGCAATGATTCAAGCAAATAATTGAGATCCATAATTAAATGCGAATTGGCATTTATTGAACTTTCTTAATATAATTTGGTTGTGGAAGAGAATTCAATTAAGTAATTGGTAATTCAAAAAAAAAATGAAAGACTCGAAGATTCAATTCACCATGCAAAAATCAAAATCAACTCTTAAATTAAATTTAATTCAACGCAAACACAAAATTAACATTAAGAATCCAAAATAGAACTCACCTCTCAAAGGAAGACTCTAAACAAAGCTTAAAACTTCAAATAACTCAACTCAATTGATCTCTTCCTCAGTGGATTCCACTTCCCAAAGATCGATTTCTTCTTGTTTTAAACTCCTCCAAACTCGGTCTTTCCTTCTGAACCGTGGTCGATTTCTTGCTGATGACAAATAATCAGCAGTCGCATTCTTTCTATACTATAACACACTACAATAAAAAGGATATAATGGTGATAGTCAAATTGGCTGAAGTACTTACTTGAGTAGATACTGGATGAAGGGAAGTACTGGAGACTCCTGAAACCAATCAAATTATGGTCAATGTTTGGCAGAATGAAACGAAAGACTGCAATCACCACATCTGGCAGAGAAGCTGCAGAATCAACACATCGAACAAATGTTGGAGAATGAAGAAGGCTACCTGGTTTTCCAACATGAGAAAGTCGAGGGCTACTAGACTCCAGCAGTTCTGATTTAATAATTAGATCGTCTTCATGGCTGGCATTATGTCCAGCTATCCATGTCCAGGAGGAGATCAATGTGGAGGAGCCAGCAAGGTACCATCATCTTCACAAAAGAATCCATGTATATCATGTTAAATTCCTCCAAGTAACATTCTCCTGCTCCTCGCTAGATGCTTTGGACAGCCTCTATCCACTTGCTCAAGCAATCTGTCTTGCAGTTGATTAAGTCATGCAGAAATCTCTGTTTGTGCTCCTCCGTCGTTTCTATAAACAAATCACCATGTTGTAGATGGTATCTCTTTCTTCGGGAGTGAAGTTGTTCTATTGAGATGATTTGACTAGTGTATACATTGTCATAGTCATGATGGATGCCTTGGGGAACTCTGTGCAAAGTGCATGAATCACACTACCTACGAAGTTATTATCATTCTTAATCCTAGCTCACTTAGAGGTCACAATGCTTCACCAAAACAAGAGCTTCCAGGAAAAGTTAATAGTTTTACATTCATAAAAAAATGTTAAGTATGATACATGGAAGAGAAGCTCAATCACAATCTAAAATTAATTTGTTGCTACAATCTCCAGAAAGATCACACTTGCTTCTTTACTACTATGTTAATATCAAAAGAAAATGAGTTGAAATGTTCCCTCGACCGAAAAAAAAAAACAATTCCTAATACATCACCATTTTTTTAAGGGATAATAAAGATATTTTGTTAAGATAAGAGAATGTACAAGAGAGAGGATATACATCACCAGTCATTCAATTAACAAACACATCCTTTCTTGCCAATCATTGAAATTAATATTAATCATGAAGTTTCAAGAATGGATGATTGGGTATAAACAGGAAAAAAGAACGTTCATTAGAAATTACAAAATATAGCAGCACACACATTTGTTTCTAGAGATAACCATCTCTGCGATCTTGTTCCTCAGATGCCTTGTTAGCAGCTTGAACAGATTTGAACCATAAGAAAGCCTGTTGGAGAAAGGTTTATCAATAGAATAGCAAGAAATCTCTGCTTTATTAACATGGGAAACATGCTGAAATGACAAAGATTTATCCTCTGAAAAGCCATACAACTTACCGAAGTGGGTATACCAGTGAAGGCAAAGAATCCAAGCAATGGAGCATAAAACACACTATCTGAGCTCAGGACTCCGAAAACAGGCTTCTGGTTCACATATTCAAAAATGGAACCTATCTGCATTGATTCAATTGTGATATCACTTCAGCCATCTGGTCATATAGCTAATGGGTAAAAGAACAGATAAAAGACAAGCAGATAATGGAAGAAAGATCATACTGCTGCAATTGCTGTCACAGCAGATGCAAGCAAATAAGCATAGAATGGGATCTCAAATGTTTGATTAGATACACTTTTAGCTTCATCACGAGCCCAAGGTGGAGGCTCATCAGAATCTGGCTCAGCCCAAGATGGAATCCTTTCTTCGGACTCACTTGATTTTGCTGAACCTTCAGTTACTGCAGATACTCTGGACCTATAAAACTGTCTGTCAACTTGCTTGCTTCTATGATGTTCGCCTCTGTTTGAAATACCAAAATGATTCGAGGTTTTAAACTGCCTGGCTGGCCTCAATCCAAAGTACTTTGGGAGACGTTTTCTTATGGCACGGATTATATGTGAATTGCATAGAGATAAGGAGGCAGCCATTGGTGCCTCTTTTCCTTCTTTCAATTAGGTGCCCTAAGAAAAGTCAAGAGAAGATAATTGAGTTTAGCATTTTGATGATCGGAAAGCAACAAAAACTATCGAACATGAATTATGAACAATTAATACATGAATGAGAACCAAAGCTGTAAAGTTGGGAAATCAAATGTCTGCATTGAGAGGAGTAGCATCATTGATTGCATATAGAGGAAGCATAAATTTCTTTCATCTGTAAATAGACAGTAATCTCGTGTTGCCACTAATCTTTTTGTGAGCCACACCATCTCTCTAGTCTAGACATGTTAAATTCATTTAGGACACTATGAACAGGACAAGAACTATCATAAAATGGTTGGCCAGGCTATTGACTGAACCAGAGACCACCACCTACAACATTCACTAACAGGGCTCCACAGAAGATTTAGGAAGATGATTCATTCTCTTTTAGTCTCCCTTTTTAAGGTAAGCACCTTTGTTTGGGAAATAAATCAGATTTGGGCAGGGGCAGAATCAGAAATTATTGGTTGAGGAGGCAAAAGTAAAATATAAAAGTATAAAACTATATTATTGTTCAATTAAATTTGGATCTTGAATTTGTTTGAGCCAAAACCAAACCCAAACTAGCGAAACTCATCAACTCTACGGGTCATTGGTCTAACCTTGAAGTAAGCACATATTTTAACAAAAAAGTAAGAAACATAAAATAAATTGCAATATTTAACATAATAAGCCATTATTAATTATAAGAGAAACTTTATTAAAATGTTCATACTACTTTTCACAAATAGAAATCACAAGAAAAACTTGTGCTAAAAATAATTTTAAATAAAAACCCAAAATTTCAAACAATCAACTTGCAACTTTGAATTTGGGAGTAGAGAACACTACTAGTGAAACATAAGCATGTCTCCTTTAGATTTGTTTATTATTATTATTATTAACTTATAAATCTTCAACCCGTCATTAGATTAATCAAAAAAAAAAAAAAATTTGTAACTCAACTATCTTCTCAGAAGAGTGGAGGGTTTTGCCTATACTGTAGCCAAAAGGGAGAACGGAGAGAGAGATACAGATACAGAGACAGAGAGGGTTACCCTGTAATTGCAAGCAATGATGATCAAGAAAGAGAGAATGAACTTACATAGATATGACTATGAGAGAAATAACATATTGAGACAGGTGACTGAGTTTTTTTAAATGTCTTAAAGTGCTAATTACATTTCAATTATAAGTTCTAAAAATGGATTTCAGCCTGTTACAATTGCCAAGATTTATGTAAGAATTGAAATTTGTAATCCAAAATTGACACTACTTCAGACTCATCATTGCTTAAAAGAGGGACAGGACCTTTGTTTTTGCCAACTTCCAAGGCCAAATCAACAATGCAAATAGAAATATGAGATATGTGATAATTATCTGTAGATATAAAATAGAAATATAAATTTACCGATAACTTAAAATTTTAATCTCTATTAGATTGACTTGATTTACAGAATTAAACAAAGCAATAAGCGTCTTAAATGTCTAATTTCAATCGTAAATCACTAAAAAAGTAAACATGTCAGATTTTCGCAACCAGTCTATTACGCTATAAAATAAAATAAAAATTGCATTAGCCATCAATTCAGATCGC
This sequence comes from Chimonanthus salicifolius, assembly GCA_013350335.1. Taxonomy (NCBI): domain Eukaryota; kingdom Viridiplantae; phylum Streptophyta; class Magnoliopsida; order Laurales; family Calycanthaceae; genus Chimonanthus; species Chimonanthus salicifolius. The sequence continues at coordinate 61,158,280 of CM023538.1, read as the reverse complement.
AGAGAGAGTGTGAGCTAAAGAGGGAAACAGAGAGACGGAAAAGAAAGAACCAAAGAGGGGAAACAGAGAGAAGTACCTGCAAAAGCAAATGAAAGAGAGAGAGAGGAGAGAGAGGCGAAAGAGGGAAACAGAGAGACGGAGAAGAAAGAACCAGAGAGCAACTGAGAGAGAAATACCCGCAAAAGGAAGTGAAGCTGATTCCTCCGACTTTTGGATCAGGTTAGATAGGAAACACCGGCATCTGTCAGTGGATGAGGGAAAGCACATTTATTCCCATTTTTTTTCCAATTATTTTTGAAGGATCTAAATATTTTTATTTAATGTAAAATCTTATTATATATAATTTAAAAGTTTCAACATTTTTACTTAAATTTAAAAATTCAGCTTCGCTTTTTTTAATGAGAGAAGCTAAAAAAATTATAAATGAATTTCAATATATCATTTTCAAAAATTAAATTCTAGTATAATTATAAATTCTAACAAAATTTAAAAATTAAAAGACATATCTACATTACTTAAAATATCAAATTCATTTTCATATGAAAATTTTAAGTATCTAATATGTGAATATGAAATTAATCACTGAAAATTAATATCAAATAGTTAAAAATATCATCTACCTTGGATTTTAAATTTGAGTAAATGTAGAGGTCTATTTTCATTATAGATGATAGAATGGATCCACAATTACACTATATTAAAATTTGTGGCATATGTTGAATTTGAATAAGGATTTTTCAAATAATTTAGATTATTAAAAAAATTAAAGTGTAAAATAACAACATTAAACTATCAGTGAGTCAACTTCATTAATTTAGAATGAACTAATTAGATTCACACTTGATATGACTTATTTAGTAAATGGATTGATCTACACATTTTTTTTTTTTTTGAATTTATGTATGAAAAATCACAGAATACCCAGCGAAAACTAATTCATCTTATCATTCAATGAACAATTGTTCAAATTTGACTCCTATAAAATGTAATCCATTTATTAAATGAGTTAGATAAAAAAATTAAAGTCATAAATTTCATCAGTACTTGAGTAAACTAATTTATTGAATGATTCCACCTGTTCATGTAATAGAGTAAATTCTATGGCAAATGTTAGTAGATATATAAGTTTGGAATCATCATGGATTTCAGAGATCGAATTTTCTTTCTCCTCTCTAACTGCGATCTCTCTAAGTTTGACAGTCTTTTCGCAGCCCTTTGGAACCTGCCACCCCCTGCGCAAGTTCATGTTATGCTTTCAAGAGTCGTTGCTATGCCATTGCAATGCTCCCCTCGCCTTGCGCTCATTATCTTCAGGGAGCTTGATGTTTTGGGAGTCCACTATTCTTGGGAAACCATGGTCACCCATGTTTCTCTAAGGATCTACTAGCTACTTTCCATGTTGATGATATCAACATTGCTTCCAAGAGAGACCCAATTTGGTCCAATCTCCTTTGCTAGCTCATTGATCATCCTTTGGACCAGCATACTTCTCAGAGTGCGGGAATCTTTTGTAATTTGTAATGATCCTCTTGTATCTCAATTTTTTGGTTCTTGACTTGCTTGTTGGTTTGTAAATCTTTTGTTCTTGGCCCATCTGTTTGGATTGCAAATTTTTTTTTTGGTCAATCGAGCTATACATGTATACCTTTGTAATTTTTTTTGGAGTTTCCCCCTCTTTAATGAACTTATCCTTTTTGTTCAAAAAAAAAAGTTTGGAATCCTCGTCCATTCAGCACAAGGTCTTTTAAAGGATCCTCTTCGGTGGAGTCCTCAGGTAACAAAGGATGTACAGGTTCAGGTGCAGGTCCAAAGCCGACAATATTATACTGGATAGTGTGAAGTGCTACATCACTATATGTCAAATTTAGTTTTATTCATATTTTTAATTCTATCACAATGCGATGCTTAAATGATTGAAAATTCAAATAATGAGGATCTGCTAGACCAAGGAATTATGAACATTTTTTTATATACATAATTCATAGAATTTCACTTAGGTCTATATGATTGGATAGATCTGAAAGGTCTTTATTAGTCTAATATGCCCATGAAAGTTCATTTTGAATAACTAAGCAAAGTCAGATCCGAACGGTCTTTGTTATTTTATGATGTTCATAAAAGTTCATTTTGACTAATTAAACAAAGTCATACTTTTTAACACCTTTTAAATTTTAATGTAAAAATTCATTACACTCAACTCTAAAATTTAATTGGTCTCAAGTTAAATATGAATATAACTCATTCAAAATAGATAGATGTAGGGTAAGAAAATCAGTTCATCGATACAAATTGTTGTTAAGTCTGTATCGGCAATTTGTATCGGCGAATCAATATGTATGACTGCAACATGCTGATATGCTCATCCGTCATTTCTTACATTGTGTGTGATACTTATCGGAGCATTTCTTACACATGGTATTAAGGGAACTGCTATTAAGGGAATTATTATTCAAATGATATACAAAAGTGGTAATGAAGAATATCATCACAAAGGCCAACACATTGTCCAAAAGATAAATTATATATTTTATTGAATACCTAAACTTTTAACATAAGTCTAAATCAAATGCATCTCTTAATTAGAGATAAGGCCAACTTAGACTCCTAATCACACAATAATTCTATTAATATTAGAACGCTAAATATATTCCAACAAAGATAACAATATTTCTTAAAAATGGTGAAGACTATTTAGAAGACCTAATCATATTGAGGAGCTGGAAGAAAATGGACGTGAGAAAGGAAGTGACGGCGATGATTATGGAGATCACAGCAAATGGATTTTTAACATAATTTCTACTGAAGCTTTCCCTCAATGCCCACTTCGTCACCTCTTCATAACGCCCATTAATCTGCTCAAACGTTTCATGAAGTTTACAATCATCAATGGTAAGCCTTCCGCCGATGTTGTTGACGAGATTAACCAAATGCTCGTTGCTACCCATGCTGTTGTGGATTCCGTTGTTGCAGAGTATTCCCGCATCGTCGGCGTTGCTGATCAGGCAATCGAGGATGACAATGTAGCCGGAGAAGTCAGTCGTGCAGTGGCGATAACACTGTTCAAAAGCAACAAGGTTAAGTAACAGAGTTTGGGTGACATCTGAAACCTTCACACGGGGTATTTCGATCACCCCACAATTGACGGGTCCTCTGTTTCGCTTGAATTTTATGCCCAAGAATCCCTCATTCCTACCTTTCTGATGCCTAACCTCCCTTTTCTTAAATTTGAATCCCACTGCTACAAGTTCAGAAGCGCATGGGATCATTTTTACATTGTATACTTGTCGATGCTCGGTCCAATTCATGGTTTGTTTTTCACTGTAGTGGTTGAGGAGACTAGAGTGTACCAAGTGGAGCAGATGTTGGACGTAGAAATGGGGAGGAGTGAAATCACTCATGTTATTATTGATGGTTTGAAGCACCGATCGGAAGAACGTAATCGCCATCTCCGGCAGAGTGGCACCTGAAATATTCAGCACATCGAACAGATGTTGGAGAACGAAGAAGGGTATCTGATTTTCCAGCACGAGCAAGTCAATGGCTATTTGCTTCCGCAGCCATTCCAATTTTACGAGGGGATCATCTTCGTGCTTCGCATCCACTCCAGCCATCCAAGTCCTGCAGAAGAGCTCGAGGATGAAGCAGCCATCGAGCACCATCATATCTACGAAAGACTCTCTGTTTATGTTTTTGAATTCCTCTGAGTAACATTCTCTTGCTCTTTGCTCTACGCCTTCAACGGCCCTCCTGCAATTTTCCAAGCAGTCTCCCTTGCGGTGGATTAAATCGCACAGATACTTCCGTTTGTGCTCCTCCATGGCTTTTATGTAAGGATCACCTTGTTGATCATGGTATCCTCTTTTGTCATGGTGGAATGGGCCTATTGAGATGATTTGAGGAGTGAAGACTTCGTCGTGCTCATTACGGATGCGGCGAGGGACTCTGTGGATGGAGCATGAAATTCTGGTCGATGACTCTCTAATCATTGATATGTTCGGTTCAGCGAGATAGACACCTCGCTTCTTCTCTTTGTCGTCACCAGTTTCTGCAGAAATGGGTCTCTGCATTTCTAGTTTTTTACTGAAATCTCTCTCTCTCTAATGTTGGACGGCCTCAGGTTGGAGAGCTTAGGAAGAGCTTGAGTACCTTTGACCACCAAGTTATAAAGCTCTGTATTTATAACATTCATTCAACAGCTCCTCCTTTTTAATTATCATGCAAAGTGGGACCCACTTAAATTTCTAGTGCAGCTTGTGTGGGACCCAATGGTCAAACAACTACGAACCTAATAATGGAGAATTGGTAGCCAGCTTGAAAATAAATTGCAAATGATATCAACCGCCGTGAAGCAAGCATCTAACTCTAAAATAAGTAGACTTCACAATGTTGACTACATACAGTCCTCCTTTTCTACCATTTAAAATCTTACAAGTTGATGATTTAACTTGTGAAAGAGAGGACTCGAGTCTCTTTTTTTTGAAAAATTGAAAATAATGGATTCTCAAATCTGGATAATTTCAGTATTACATATTCATTTTTATCATAAGTTCCAATTTTACTATTAATTCTCCAATTGAAGAAGTACTGATATTCTCACTCCACATTGGATATAAGATTAATGTACGAGTATTTATAAACTTTTCAATCCACACACTAGGTAAATTAATGGAGATTAACTCCATGAAAAATGTTTAGAGAGATTAAGCGAGAATCGAACTCAAAACCTCATTTATAGGCGAGTGTGTCGATGGTTTATCAAACACTAATGTTCTGCAATGGTCTTAAATTCAATTGGCTGATGGTTGATAAATGTTTAGTGAAGGAAGTCAAAGTTGTTTTGGAGAAGCATGAAACACGTGTGTTAAGTAAGTGATTTGAATTTAAAATGACTCGAGTAGTGAGTCTTTGTTAAGTAAGTGATTTGAATTTAAAATGACTCGACTAGTGAGTCTTTTTCTAATTTAAAATATGCAAGTAGAAGGATAATCAAATGGTAGATGGAGTCCACATGCACATTCAGACAAAATGAAAGTGGATCTAGGTCTGGACCCGTTTACTTCAGAAGTCAGATGCCCCTCAAGTTGTAAGTATTTAATAAGAGAAAATTAGCTGCGATAATCACGATCAACTCATGTTTTATTCTGTGCCCCAAACATGAAACCTTTAATTGAGCTGTTTAGTTCAAACCAAGCAATTAAATTTAAAACAATAAGAAAAAATAAGAAAAAGACTAATGGTCAGATTGATAAAAAAAACTCTTATCTAACAAAAATTACCAAGATAATACTAATGGAGGAATGATTTATTTAGTTTGATCTTAATCTCACAGTTAGAATATTTTTTTTTTTGAACGGTAACATTGAACTATATTAATAGGAAGAAAAGTACAGAAACCAATAAAAAATGCCTAAGAGGGTTAGGCCAAAAAGAAAGATACAACAACAAAAAACAAAAAAACAAAAACTCAAAACATCTGGAAGAGCAACAAAGAAAATAAAACAACAACAAACTCAAAAAGGACAAAAGCACTAATCTCCTGGAAGATGAAATACGCCTGTGATCGGGCCGTCAACACCATTCTTAGCAAAGAAGTCAGCTACTCCATTTGCAGTCCTACTGATATGCATAAAGGAGACCTCCATGCCTGAGATCAGCTCCCTAATCTCCCTAACAATAGTAACTAACCTCCATGGAGGCCGTTTCAATCCCCTTGCCCACCTAATAGCATTTGTCGAGTCGCCTTCAATCACTAGTTTTCCTCCTCCAATACCCGCCCCTAAGATCAAGGCTCTCCTAATGCTAAGAAGTTATGCCTCATTGGAGTCTTTAACTCCAACATATTCAGAAAAGACAACACGAGAATGACCTAAATGATCCCTAAGGATACCCCCAATCCCAGCCGGTTCGGGTTTGCCCCTAGCTGCTCCGTCCACATTAAATTTCAAGGTCCCATTTGGTGGAGGAGCCCAAACCATTTGCTCTTTTCGTCTACGACAACTAGCTGACATGCAACCCTCCCAAGACATCTGGAGATTGGTAGCCTTAAAAGCATTGAAAGACTTATGGGATAAGAGCCAGACACACAATCTCCAATTCGCTTTTTGGTAGAGATCACAAATTTCCGAAATTTTTCCTTTAAAAATTCTGGAATTTCTTTCCTTCCATATAGTCCACGCAACCACCGCCGAAATCGTGATCCACGCCAGTTTTCTCTTGATGTTGAGATTAGGGATAAACCAGGAATCGATTATACTAGACCAATTGTCAGGGCAGACCCAAGAAACTCCCATCAAGTTCAGAAAGTAACACCAAAGGTACCTAACGGTGGGGCAAGTTATGAAGAGATGATCCAAAGTTTCTTCAGCTGTCCCACACAGAGGGCACAAGGTGACCTCATCTGGCCTCAACAATCCCCTTCTTATAAGATCCATCCTGGTCAATATTTTCTTTTTCGCTCCACACCAGAGAAAAGTTTGAACTCTAGGGGGTGCAGGACTCATCCAGATTTAACTTCTGACACGATAGAGTGTTGATTGAGATTTGTGTCATCAAGTCGATCAAAGCCTTAACGGAAAATATCCCAGAGGAAACTCCTATCCAAGCTAGCTCATCCTCTGTCTCAAGATCTACAAGAAATTCCTTCAATTGATCCTTCAGATCATTCAAGCTATCGAGCTCGAATGATCTAAGATCTCTCATAAAGTCAAAGAGCCAAGATACACGAGATCCGTCAATGCAGTAGACCTATTGAACCAGTGCTTGCCTATTTCTAGCAGCTCTAAAGAGTCTTGGATACCTCTCCTTTAAAGGTCTATCTCCCAGCCATAAGTCTTTCAAAAAAAAAGTTCGATTGCCCTTACCCACCAAAAAACCTAAATTTTCCTTGAACAAGGAATCCAATTCCGTCCTACCTTGGCTCACCCTCCACCAAGTTTTATGAAACCTTGAGCCCAATTTTTCTATTTCTTCCCCCAGGCGCCACCCATTTACATCCGACACTCCATACTTTGCCGATAAAATCCGAACCCAAAGCGCTTGCTTTTCAACTCCAAACCTCTAGCCCTATTTGCAAAGAAGGGCTTCATTCTTAACCCGGAGGGAAACTATTCCTAGGCCACCTTTATTCTTTGGGCTTAGTGACCTCCGCCCAGGCCACTAAATGAACCTTTCTTTTCTCCTCATCCTTAAAAATAAAAATAATATTAAGTAATAATTGTTAAAACATATGAGTAGAACTCATCCTTAAAAATCGGTTATTAAAGAGAGAGAACTGATGTGTTTATAAACTCTATAACCCAAAAGTCCACTATGGAACTTTACTAACACTTTCTGACACCCGGCTCTCCCCTTCCACATAAGGTGGAGATACGAACCTAGTCTGCTCTGATGCCATATTAAAACACATGAGTAAAACTCATCCTCACAAACTAGCTATTAAGGAGAGAGAATCCATATACTTATAAACTCTGTAACCCAAGACGTTACTAACAAAAATAACATAAAATAGAATGGCATAAAGTATCAGATTCAGCCTTCTCACCAAAGAAGAGGTAAAGAACTGCTTATATTAGGGTTTTATGAAAAAAAAAAATAACAAAGCACATTGCTAGAACAGCTAGCAATAGTTTTATTTCATTCATCCATGCACATTCCAAACAAATCTCTCTTCATTCATTCCCATCATTTTCATCTTCTTCATAGATTTGTTGAACTTTGAAATAGTTAGGAGGGATGATAACACCCGTACCCCATACGTGCATACCCCCAATTGCAGATAGTTGCTTCTTTAGTTTGATGCCTTGAACCTCACCACTTAGGTGAGAAGCCTCTGGTTCATGACCCAAGTTGATGCCTCCACCATCCTTCTTCTGTTTGTATTTGTGGGCATCTTCAACTTGCTCTCCCTTTACTTCTTTTTGGTTGATCTTTTCGTCAATCTCATTCACTTTAATCAACTTGCCTTCCTGTGTCACAAAAGAGAAACTGCTCTTACTAAAATATCACATCTCACCTCATTACCACCCAAAAATAATTACATTAAAAAGTAGAAAAATAAGTTAAAAGAAGATGACATGTCTGTGCAATCTATGTCGCAATCACGAGAAAGTTTTTCAAGAAATTCTCTTGAGCAGGAGTTCTTTTTGTTTTTATGGGAGATATATTGGAGTTGACAGCGGACGAGTCTTACATTGAAAATATAGAGAGATCTATATAAGAGACTTGGGTCACTCTACCAAACAAGCTAGTTTTTTTAGATGGATACCCAGTCTTAATAAGTAGTATCAAAGCCAGTTGCGGACGGGATGAGTGGCTTCATTTGACAGGGGGATTATTGGAGCTGGCATCGAACGAGTCCCATAATGGAAGTGTAGAGGGAGATCTAGAGATTCATAAGAGACTTGAGTTACTCCACCTAATAGTCTAATCTTGTGAGATGGATATCCATTCTTAACAAAATACTCTTGCACTCAGCGAGAAAAATAAATTTTGATTAAAAAAAAAAAGTGACGAAAATGTATTAAATGGAAGAAAAGAAAATAGCAAAATCACTTTCATTTGACCCACAAATGTCACGTGTAAAAAACATTTCGATGGCATCCACAGTTCTAGACTCAAAGAAGGAATTCATATTTGATGGGTCGCAATGGAAAAGAGAGAGATTACCATAGCCATGAGAAGAGAAATGAAAAGGACAAGAACTTTGTATCAGATACCTGATCTTGTTGCTTGCAATCATCATATATGTGTGTATTTATACAGAACCACCGCTGAAATCCAAGTCTGCTTGGTTAAAGTTGATCAGTATTAGAATAAGATGACCACAATGAAAGTCTTGGAGGACTAGTGAAGCTATACATATGTCATTCCCACGTATAGGACAACTCATCTTGACTTTATTTAAAGACCTTCCATTCCTTGTAAGCAATCTCATTTGAGCATATTCTTCATATAAATTAAAATGGGTAATTTGCTAGAGACTTTCGGGTCAAAGGCCAATTTGGAATTTAATTGAATTAAATAGGAGTTAAAAGACAACCTTTTTTTATGATCAAAATGTTCAGGTCTCTTAGAGCACCCGAAGTGACTAATATTTAGGGCATCTACAAGCCTCTCTATCCATACATACTGGTAAATCTAAGAGGAATGACCCTTTTGAATAGAGTGAAAATTGAACTCATGAATCCAGCTTCCTGAAACAGATCCTTGATAATGACTTCAACCCCATTAAATTAGACACAACCCAATTAAACCCTACCTAACATGAAGATATAGAATGCTCTTATTCATGGTTTGAGTAAAAGCCTGTAAAATTAACTAGATACATGTAATATTACGCAGCAACATTTTCCATGGTAGGCTAACTAGACATAAGTTTCAAATTTTAGCTGAAGACCAACTTACAGGCCTAAACCTATCAGTTTTTTAACGGGCTTATATTGTTATCTGGGGATTTTTCAGCACTTAGTGGAAATACTGATAATCTGGGCCAATACAATTTCAGAATTTCAGCCAAAGGTTTATTTTTTTAAAAAAAATTAAAATTTGGGCTGAAATGGGCCAAAATATCGGCTGAACTTCTTGGCTCATAAGGGTCCAAAATTTTGTATATTGCTGAAACTTTTTACTTTAAACAACCCATTTCCGGAGCTTATCAAGATGAACCCTCCCAATTTGAAGGTCAGGTCAAGAAGAACTGGGCCAATATATGGCCCAAATCTAATCATAATCCATATATGTAATCTTATGTTTATACATATGCCTTTCTTGCAACAACAAATCATTATGAACAATTAGCATTAGAAAGTAGTTCCTGAAAACGAAAGAAGCCACGATCCCACATTAGATTAGGTAGTGAAATCTCTATACCAAGGCCTTGGCTTGGATTTGTACACTGACAACACAAGATTTTTGTAGAAGGGAATCTGTTCTCTGACGGTTTCGAGGATAGGTAGGCACACAACTATGTATATCGGCAGGGCCACTGCTATTAATTTTCCCTTGAGAAAGAAGATGTGGGCGGCCCAAAACGAAATCAACATAGCTCCAATCGACCCCAAGAGAGCGCAAACTCCTGCTATCAATTTCCCCGGCAGGCTCCTGCCGAAGTCCTCAGAATCATGGTATGGAGAAATGAGGATGGTGAGGAACATGATGAGGGAGGTAAGTGACAAGCATAGAGCCACAAATGTAGAAATCACAAAGGTACTAAAGGCCGGTTTCCCTAGGAAGTTAGGAGCACCTTCATTACTGTTTCCTCCAGGAAAAGTGGTAGCAGCAGCAAAGGTAACTGCAGCAATGAGACTGGCTACCACTGAGCAAGATTGGGATGTCTTGTTGAGCCATTCTCCACCTCCTTCAAGACTTTTGATTTGATCTTTATGTGTGTCGTTGAAGACATCTCTTGGCGTTTTCCCCTCTCTGTTGCGGGCTTGAGAAAAATGTGGAGGCATGTTGTCCCTCACATACTGCACCATTGAAAGAGACGAGCTTATTAATTGTTTGCTTGAATGAAATAGAGAAATAGGAAACGTACCTATGGCCTACAACCACTGGGCTTCTATATGCCTAAAGACATGGTTCATTAATAATGAATGTTAGAGTCACAGACCATTGTACCAACACTGTTTAGAGCTCAAAACTTTAGCCATTCAATATTTGAGCGTAGGCTAAGTAAGCTGATTGAACATGTTATATTTGATTCTAGAGTTGTACTCTCAGTTGTTTAACCATGCCAGCCAGTGGCCTAGATAGCTCTTGTCTACAATTATACAACACATAAAAAAAAGCCCTTGATAATTTTTTATCAGTGCAGCTGCCTATGAGAAATGTAAACCCTTCACAAGCCCTGACCTCTGTTGTCAAGTTTCCGAATTTGACACTCATTTGGTTCCAATCAATAATTCGACTATAGATTTAGCAACCAAGATATCAAAGGGCTAATCATGATAAGGACGGGTCTTTGAAATGCCCTGACAGTTTCATGCACATCCAACCCAACACAATGATTCAATCCTTGTCAAGTGCAGAGAGAGAGAGAGAGAGAGAGAGAGAGAGAGAGAGACCTTATACCACTTGATCTCCCAGTGCAGTTGCATGGTTTCCCCAGGCATGCCCAATGGCCGATGTGAGCCACGCTTGGCAACCAGATGCAAGGCATTTTCCTGACTTTTATCTTCTACCTCAAGGAATCTTTTCTTATTGGTATTTTCCATTGTACTAATTTTACGAAGAAGGAACTCAAATATATCAGCGTGTCGATTCTCCGCTGCCAACATTACTACATTTTTATAATCAGACGGCCTCTTGTCATGAATGGCATTTCTGAAGTTACTCTTTTCCAGTATACCTTTCACCATATCAGTCACCCCTGTTCTTGCCGCAATTAGAAGTGGTGTCTCTCCATATTCCTTAGTACGGCCATATGTTTCCCAAGAATCCACGTTCAAGAGTTCTTCCACAACTTTGCAGATAACCAAGTGCTTCATTTTCTTTTTCTCGATCACCTTCACCAACTCATCTATTCAATTATTAAGTGAGAAAACTTGTAGCAAATTCAAATAAATTCAACATGAATATTTAGAAAAGAATGATATCATTTAGTTCCTAACTCTACGGGCTTTGAATCGAGGTTTAAAAACTTTGGCCGAATACAAAATCCAGTTTTGTAGTATTTGGTCTATGCTTCATTGTACAACATTCTACCAGGTTAATTTGGTTAGAGAATTGTTAGAAAATCATGACATGATAACATTCTTGAGGTAGAACTTACTCTCAAAAGTTAGCCATTGAGAAAATGGTGCCTAAAGTGTTATATGGAGTCATTAATTTATCGAATTAACCGATGTGGGACTTTTGTTACTTCACACACACCCTCATGTATAGTTGTGCCTTGCAGCTGCACGTGGAAACTTGACACACATTTACCTACGCTCTGCGGTTGCACGTGGAAATTTGATACACGTGCAGCGTAGCGTAGCAGCACGCGGAAACTTCAGACCTGCCCCCACATGCACTGGGGACGTGGAACCTGCTCTGATACCATGTTAAAAAACTATGATATGATAACATTCTTGAGGTAGAACTCACTCTCAAAAGCTAACTGTTGAGAGGAAGATGCCTCAAGTGTTATATAAAGTCATTGGTTTCTTGAATTAACCGATGTGGGACTTTTGTCACTTCACACCCACCCTCATGTGCAATGAACCCTATGGTTGCACGTGGAAACTTCACATGCGCAGCTGCGCTCTGCTGCCACACATGTAAACTTCAGACCCGTCATCACGTGCACTGGGCATGCGGAACTTGCACTGATACCTTGTTAGAAAACCATGACATAATAACATTCTTGAGGTACAATTCACTCTCAAAAGACTAGCTATTGAGAGAAGGGTGCCTCAAGTGTTATATGAAGTCATTGGTTTCTCGAATTAACCGATGCGGGACTTTTTGTCACTTCACAAGAATTCATTGAAGATGTACCTTATTTTATTGAAATTGTGAAAAAGGTTGAATGTTTGGATGACTAGCTGAAGGAAATTTACTTTTCTCTCTCTCTTGCCAGGTTCTTATGGTCTACTACTATAAGGCTTCAGGTTCAATGCTATTTGATTATTTGCTCTCTTGTACCAATTTCATCAAATGTACTTTTCAGAGAGAAACGTATGTTTCTCGAAAATTAATATATTTCAAATCCTTTAAATAGAGAAACTTCATGTAGGATGATTTATAGGAATTTCTTGGGAGAATTAAAAAGTAATGAAGAACTTGGGAGGCTCCCTCTCAAATGAAATAAATACTACACAGTTAACAATACAAGGACATAATAGAAGATTGATAAATATAACACAAAAATATCATGTATAAATTTAGATATAATTTGATAGCCAGTAAATAACGAAAGGTGCCCTTTCTTATAATATTCAAGTCATCACTGGTCTTTCAATAACAACATCAACAACAATAATTTTTATTATTTGATTATATGACCATTAAATAAAAGAAAGTAAGATAGTTGAACTTTTTTTGGATATCATGAGTATCTCTGCTCAATATTAGAGTTGAGACTAACCCTACATTTACACACAAGTCTTGTCTATCAGATAAATCAGAAATAATCTAATAAAATAAGAAATTTGAACAGACGGCATTGTGTTGGCACTTGGCAGTTAATATTATTAGCCTCTAATGATGTGATGTAATCAAGACAAGAGTGTCTCAACAATTGTAGATAATCTTCGGATCCTCAACAATTCTAACTCTCATCCTTATTGGTTCTTTCAATAAAAGAAATTTAACCTGTCTTTTTATATTTGACATTTAAATGATATTTTAATGAACTCTCACTTTCATTCATCTCTTTTAAGATGCTATGTACAGGTGCACTTTTAGAGAATTTATTGATGCATTTTTCTCTTCTCTTAATAATATAATATTGTGCATTCAACAATAAATAAAAAATGTGGGTCACTCACCTGTAGATGATGTAGGTGATTCGTCGTTTGGATTTTCGGGTCTCCCAAGCGATCATTCTCAACCAAGAAAAGTCTGTCCCTTATCTTCAGCCCTGCAGGAGGGAGCAGTTAATTAAATATGTTAGGAGTTAGGACCATTCCCTAAATTAAGATATTCATTGCTTTCCTATTCTCATATAATACTTAATTGAGAGTTAATTAAATATCTTTCTGAAGAGGTTATGCTTTTTAGAATTCAATAATTAAATGGAAGGAAGAAAATGCAACATAAATTATAGGATTTTTTTTTTAAAATCTATTAAATTACTTTATCTTTGTAAAATAAATTGACTCATATCAGTCAAACTTATTGTCTAAAATTTATAAGATTAAGATAATTAAATGAAATTAAGTTTTAAAGTTTATTCCTTTGACTTGAGCATAACTGTATTCTTTTATGATCAATTAGACGGGCTGAAGGAATTTACCAATTCGGAGCGCATCTAATGGTAAAATGTGTATTATTAAATTGGCACCAACCATAGGACTATGGATCCAAATGAGTTTTTTCATAAAGATGAGTATGGCACCAAGTTCAAGTGGACTTCAGTGATGAATTTATATGCCTTGTTCCTAAAACATCTCACGATCAACATTAAAGAAAGGTATTTTAAGAGCATGTAGCACTTGCCGCCGCATAGAGCCAATACAAGATTAGGAGGTAGGTCACTAATTTGATCAATTTTTTAGACTATTTGGATTTAGATTTATTCTGAGTAAATTTTGTGATTTTCAATAATGATCAAATCTCGGGTCTAATAGGCTGTTTGATTGATAGAAATTGAATTCATTAGATAACTTATTCAGTAAGTTATACACAAGGCTAAGTTTGTACGACTTTGACTTGTATAAAATTCTAATCTATTTTCTCATGGATAAAGAAAAGTACAAAATTTGTGATAAGGAGGTTAACTAGTCAAAGGAGGTGAAAGGTTTTATACTTGGAGATTTTTTTTTAAAGGTAACTTCATTAAACTGAAAAAGGAAACAAAGAGGGAGGAACAGAGGACCCTCCAAATGGAAACAAACAAATTACATCAATTTGTTAACAATTTTCGCATCTAAAGACACACCCTGTCTAGCTAAAGAATCTGCAGCTGAGTTAGCTGACAACGGCACCCAAGCAATTCTACATCAAGAACGGACCCATTCTGAAAAGGACCAACAACGGAAACCAGAGAATGCCCTGAGTCATTACAAATGAGACCACCATAACCTGTGAGATCCACCTCCCTCAAACAACTACCATCAAAATTGAGTTTGAGCAAACCTGTAGGTGTTTGTGTGTGGGTTGGGGGGGGGGGGTGGTTGTTATACTTGGAGCTTATTTGGAGTCGAAGAAATGCATTTTTTATAATTGCTTATGTATTAATTTCTTATTCAAGAAGAATACAGTAGATGATGCATTATTGATATTAGTATATAAAAGTGTAAATAGATTGACAACATGACACATGTAGATTACTATAAGATAAGGGTCATGGGACACACAAAATCCTAGATTTTGAGTTTGTGATTTTTTTTCTACTTTGTGTCAGTTTTTATCTTGAGAACTTTTATTACTATGTTCAACTTTTCTTTTAATCATTGAGTGTGTTGGTTTTCTTTGAATAAATCCTACATTCAAACTGTTTATTTGGTGAAGGTGTGAAATTTCTTTAGCTTAATCTCTAGATAGATTTGTATAATTGTCCGTACAGAGTCAACTCCATTTTAATTGAGTCGATCTTCATATTAGCAATAGTTTAGATAGTAAATTCTAGAGGTTGTGGTTTTAAACCATTCATGTTTAGAACTTTCCAACAATCTCATCACAATAGAAAAAATGAGTTCTAACTAAAATACATAAAATTATGAGTTAAAAGATAATTTAAATGCACAAAATTTGGAGATCTTAAAACATATTACTTCAATGAGCTACTCAAGATGGTTTTTCTTAATCTTGTATTTATGTCTAAACCTTTTTTTTGAAAAGTAACTTGATTAATCACTGAAGAAAGGGAAACAAAACAACAACTATAAGGAGCAAGCATAAAATGCCTGCAACCCAAGAATAACACCCCCATAGCCTGTTAAACCAATCTATTTCACACAACTTCCATCAAAATTAAGCTTGAGCAGACCAACCTCAGAAGGGGAACAATCCACATACCAAACCGGAGATAAATGAGGCATGAAGTGATCCATTAAGCTCAACCTCTACATATATCTGAGATCGTAACTCCTCAAAAATTACCTAATCCCACCATCCACCACACCACTCTACTCTTAATAACTTCATTAAGGTACGTAGTAGTGGACTTGATGCGGAGCATTCATTGCAGATTCCATAATTAGTAGTTGCTTTCTATAATTAGTAGTTGTTGTACTTAATTTTCTTTGAGGTTGGTTTTAGTTAGTTTCTATTTTGTTTATTGCTATATTTAGTTAGTTTTATTTTAAGCAAGGGTTGCCTTTTTCTTTACTTGCTATTTTTTGTTTTAGTTAGTTTTAATTTAAGCAAGGGTAGTGTTGTAATTTTGCTTTATTTTATTTTAAGTAAGTGATTCTTTATATAAGGCTTTGTACCCCTTTGGGCAAAGACAGTTTTTACAATGAAATAAAATCAAGATTGAGAATTTCTCTGCAAATCCTCTGCCGTGATTATCTTGGAGCGAATCCGAGAGTTTGGCGTGAAGCTGTCTCCCTTCTAGGTACTTGATCCTCTTCCTCTTCTCTCCTCTTTTCTTTCCTTTTAATCTTTTCCTTTACTGGCCGTGACTTCCAAAGTTCCCCAATCCCTTTTACCGCTGCCCAGATTTCTGCCTTTACATTTATCTAGCACCTATACCCACCATACTACCTTCGTCCCCTCTTTTTGCAGTCCATACAGTCCCTAAACTCCTGTCCCAAGGACTTTTGACCCTCCTATACCCATCCACAACCAAACTGCCATCTCTGCTGCAATTACCATTTCAATTTCCTGTCCCCTTTACTGCCATATACCCTTCTTAGTCCCTCCCCTACCTTAAACAGTCCCTTTATTGCTGTTCTGGATCCATCTTAGGCCTTTCCTGACCCCCAGATATCCCACACGGTCTTAATCATTGCTGTCCTATTGTACTGAACCTTTCTTACACCTGTCCTCTTGATTTTGAAACCTTCTACTTCGAGCTATGACATGGTTTGGATTGTGATTTTATTACTTACATTGAATCCTCTGAATTTTATTGATTATTTGTAGTAGAATTTATTATTCTAATTGCTATTATTAATTTTAATTTTAATTTCAGCCTCATTTAGTTTCTTATTACAGCATAAATCGCATTTAGGCATTTAGGGTCACCTTTAGGGTCACCTTTTGTCTTGTCCTGCGTCAGGACTCTTTCCCTTTGAAAATCCTGGAGTTCCTTTCCAGCCAAATAGACTACACTGCACTCAAAACAGTGGCCACCCAAAGAGACTTTCTGAAGGAAGTACCAAAAAAAAAAATAACTTCTTCATTAATCATATTTAACCAAAACTTTAGCAAACAAAAGTCCACTACTAACTACTGAAAAAAGTAGCACCAAATCTAATATACGAATCTACAATGAACCAACAAATGATTTAGTGTTTCCTCATCAGCTGAAACAACAGATTATTTAGTGTTTCCTCATCAGCCAAACAAAGGGGGAACACATTAACAATGATTATTCCACACACCTGCAAATTATCTATAGCCAAAATTTTCTCCAGACCTACCAGCCACCCAACACCTTAACCTTGAATGGAGCAACACCCTTCCAAACTCTTAAAATTCACCCTAAGTACATCCCCAACATTGATCAACTTACTACAAAAGGATTTAACTGTAAAAATCCCATGAGAATCTGGTTCCCAAATTCACCTATCCTCACCACTCCCCACGATAAAAACACTAATCAATTGGGCCATTAACGACATCTAGTCCTCCAACTACCTTCTAAATTGTAGACACCAAACAACCTTACCATGACGAAACTCCAAACTCACCCTAACCTTAGCATCTTTATCCGAAGCTAATGAAAAAAGACCAAGAAATGAAGAAGCCAATGGAGCCTCACTCACCCATCTATCCTTCCAGAAGAGAATATGCTCTCTAGAATAGGCGCAGTACCTGATATAGGAGTTGAAGAATAAAGAAATAGATCCTACCCGCTTCCAAAAACTAGATATCCTTCTTTTGTCATCAGAAACTCGCCAATCCAAATTATTTAACCTGTACTTTTGTTGAACAATATGCTTCCATAAACCATCTGAGGGCTCCCCCAATCTCCATAACCATTTTCCCAATAGAGCAATATTAAATAACCGAAGAGTCCTGATTCCCAACCCACCTTCCTTCTCAGACTTACAAACCTGAGGCCAAGCGACCAAATGGAACTTTCTTTTGACCCTATCATCATTCCACAAAAACTTTTGTTGAATACTCTCCATCTTTTTTGGAAGAAATTTTGCACCGGAGCAATTTCCCCCTTTGGAACCCCCTGTGGGGTCCTCCAAGGCCCCACAAACACTTATTCTCCCTCTCACACTCATGTACCCACTGAATTGGATCTCTATCCAATTTGAATTCATTCTGAACTAATGTCATCATTGAATTAAAAACTCATCCAAAATTCACTTCATTTTGAAATTTGAACATTGATATCTGGACACTTGAAAATCATGGCTTTTCAAATTAAATGGACCTACTTTGTTTTGAGAAGCATCATCTCAAAAGTACCTTTCAAATATACCCATCCCTCCATATTACATTCTACCTGACACTATTGTAAAAAATAGAAAACAATAGTGTTGTAATTGATGACCTTTACACATTACAAAAATCCTTAAAAAATGCTTGAAAAAAAAAGGGGCAAACATAGTGCATTCTACATTGCCCGCACTCTCTCCTTTCTCCTCCATACGGTGAGATGTGTATCCTTTATATATTGAATAAATAAATATATATTAATAATTGTTAAATTTATAATAAATATAATATAAGATACAAAGTTTAAGGTAAAAAATCAGAGTATAGCAACAAAGTATCGAAGAGGAATCCTCTAAGATTTTAGCTTAAGAAGACATATCAATGAGTTTTTTATTAGGATTAGGTAGAGGGCTTAGCTTTAAAGAATCACCACTTTACCAATATTAAATTATTAATTCAAAAACTATTAAATACAAAATTAAAAATATCAAAATTTAGGAAACATGGTCTATTGAGCAATTAAGTTCATATCTGATTACAAATCCAATGTACATGATATGTCATTTACGTCTTCTATAGTAATTTCAAACATCACATCTTAGTCATTAGATTCAACCATAGTCAAACACCATGTATTAGATCACTATCATTAAATATATTTAAATCTAAAACTCATAACCAAGTTAACACACTTACTAAATTAATAAACAAAATTCTTTTCCAGACTTAACCTTCATTTCCTTTTATTTTTCCTCTAAAATACTTTATTTAATGCAAACGATAAATAGAGGAGACTGATTAAAATTATTCACATTGAATTAATTTGCTAATTTTTTTGTGGAATCCACCTTTATACAATTTCTCTCTCTCACTCTCATTATTACTTATTAAATTAAATTCGTGTGAATTTTAATATGTTTCAAAGTACATGTATTATTCTTTGACTAAAGTTCTAATAGTACAAACACTTAAAATCTTTTAGTCTCAAAACTATAATTAAAATAAATTGTTCAATTAATTCAAAATGTGGATCTTTTAAATCAATTCATTCTAATCATTTAAAATGAACTAAGTAAAAATTTAATATTTTGTTAATACAATGAAACAGTTCAACACAAATAGAAACTTGAAAATATTCTGTCCTAAGCTTAATAACAAGTTAGTATTTTCTTTCTTAAGCGTAATAACATGTAAAGATATAAGATTTTCAATTGGCTAAGATGTAACAGCGGTACTCACATGAGTAGACTATATACTCCATTGTTCCAAGCGGTTCTCGACTTTCGAAAGTAGAAGGCTTTCCTGCTAATATATGCAAAGGAGTCTCGCCCTTCTCATTGGCTTTAGGTTCTTTCGCAAGGTGGGGATACTTTTCAATCATGCTGAGAGCGAGCTCTGTCAAATAAGTTATGAAACAAGTCAAGCGAGATTAAATGAATTGTAGGTTAAGTATGACTTTAAAGACCATTTAAATACAAAGTATTTAAAGTTTCAATTTTTTTTTTTTTTTGAGAGGTAACATAAAAGATTATATTAATAAATAAAGCTAGTACAAAAAGATACAAAAGGCCTAAGAAGATTAGGTCAAAACAAAAATAGAAAAGAAAAACCAAAGAAAACACCAAAGCTCCCCCAAAATAACAGAAGAATTAGTCTCCTGAAAGGTGAAAGACGCCACTAATCAACCCTTTGACTCCATTTTTAGCAAAAAAGTTTGTCACTCCATTTGTTGTCCTATTGATGTGCGCAAAGGAGATTTCCCGGCCTGAGGTTAGTTCCTTAATCTCCCTCGCTAAGGTGATTAATCTCCATGGAGGGCACTTCACTCCTCTTGCCCATTTAATGGCATTAGAAGAATCACTTTCGATAGGATCACAATTCCAGCAGCGATCATTTGGACCATTTGGAAGGAGAGGAATGCTAGGATCTTTAAGGAGAATTCTCTAGAGTTTAGTGAGCTCCTGGAAAAAGCTCAATGGAGTCTATGTATTTAAAGTTTCATTACGAGTAAATTGTCTTAATTACTTGATTTTGATTTTTCAATTTTAATGAATATAACATATTAATTTATAAAAGTTATAATCAAGTGATAAGAGGATAAAATGTTTGTGAAACTTTAAGTACTCTTTGTCCATAAAATGAAATTTAAATCACATGTAACCATATGAAATTAAGTTCTAATTAAAAAGTCAACCAATGACAAATGAAAATGAGTAGTCTTATCACAAGATGTATTTGGAGGGCGCTCTCTATATCAGTGTGGCACATTTTCAATATTTAAAAGCTTGATTCTGCCTACAGCTCATCAAGGTTTTCAAGGTTAATGTCCAAATTTACTCGTTTGGAAAAGTACAGAGTCCAAATCTGACCATTTGGAACTATTAAAATTAAACTATTTATATCAAAAGTAAACATGATGAAGTACAATACAGATAGATAAAATTTCCAACTCAAAACTCAATTTCTAACTACTTGAATTTTCAATACAAATTTCACTATGGGTCCACAACCCTACACATTTTATGAGTCCAATTAATTATATTAAAATTTGTAACTTTAAAATTTTAAATTTTGATAAAAAATTATCAAATCAAAAGGCACAAGTTAGTTTATTCAATTATTTTTCTGTGCAATTCATGTCAAAGTAAGCATAGAGCTTTCAAATTGAATCATTTACACGAGATTAAAAGAAAGGTATATGAGACTCCAGTGTAGCCTGCAAGAGTCTCCAACAGATGGGTCCATAGCAGATTTTCACTCTTGTAGAGGGGTGAGTGGTGCACAAGGGTGCACAACGTTATAATGTGGATGGAAGTTCATTATCCTCATATTTATGCTAGTGCATCAATGGTCAATAATACTTACCCAACTTGTCCTTGGTGATGGCTAAATGAAGGATGGTGTTGCCATCGTTCCTTCCTCTGAGTACTGCATTTGTGGCATCGAGAGAATTGTGACTCTTGTAGATGGCTTCCAACATTTTACAGGAGGAAGCACCGAAAAGAGGGATTTGTCCATTGTTATTACGGACAGACATTACATCAGGATATTGCCGGGCCATCCTCAGGCACACATCTACCATGTCTTTCGATACCGCTATGTGGAGTGGTGTGTCTCCATGGTTATTACGAGTAGTGATTACCTCAGGATAAATATTGATCATCTCCTCGCATACATCTATCATGCCATTCTCTGCTGCTACGTGGACCACCGTGTCTCCTGCGTTATTACGAACATTGATTCCTTCAGGATGACGACTAGCCATATTCTTGCACAAATCAACCATGTTCTTCTCTACTATAATGTGGAGTGGCGTTTCTCCATGGTTATTTTGGACAGTTATTAGTTCAGGGCAAACATTGACCATCTCCTTACACACATCTTCCATGCCTTTCACTGCTGCCACGTGGAGCACTGTATCTCTTGCATTATTACGAACAGTGATTACTTCAGGATGTAGGTTGACCATTTTCTTGCACAAATCTATCATGTCATTTATTACTGCAATGTGGAGTGGTGTATCTCCATGGATATTAGGGATAGCAATTAATCCAGGATAAATATTGATCATCTTCTCACACACTTCTGCCATGACCTTCATTGTTGCTGCTATGTGAAGTGCCGTGTCTCGTTTATTATTTTGAATGGTGATTGCTTCAGGGTGATTATAAATCATCTTCTCACACACATCCACCATGCCATTTGCTGTTGCTATGTGGAGTGCTGTATCTCCATTGTTATTAGGGACAATGATTACTGTAGGTTTTAGACTGACCATCTTCATACACACATCTTCCATGCCATTTACTGCTGCTAAATGGAGAGGGGTGTCTCCATTGTTATTGGGGACAATGATTACTGTAGGTTTTAGGTCAACCATCTCCTCACACACATCTGCCATGCCATTTACTGTTGCTATGTGAAGTGCTGTATCTCCATTGTTATTAGGGACAGTAATTACTGTAGGTTTTAGACTAACCATCTTCACACACACAACTGTCATGCCATTTACTGCTGCTAAATGGAGAGGGGTGTCTCCCGCATTATTACGGACAGTGAGTACTTCAGGATGTAGATTAGTCATCTCCATGCACTCATATACCATGCCCTTCATTGCTGCTATGTGGAGCAATGTGTTCCCATCTCCGTTGATTACGTCGGGATAAATACTGACCATCTTCTCGCACATATGTACCATGCCCTTCTTTGCTGCTAGGTGGAGCGGCGTGTCTCCATTGTTATTATGGACAATGATAACTTCAGGATATTGACTGATCATTTTCTCACACAGATCTGCCATGCCCTGCTCTGCTGCAGTGTGGAGCGGTGTGTCTCCTTGGTTATTACAAACAGTGATCACTTCAGGATCAATACTGACCATTTTCTCACACACATCTACCATGCCCTTCACAGCCGCCATGTGGACTGCCGTGTCTCCGTTGTTATTACGGACAGTAATAATTTCAGGATATAGTTGGACCATCTTCTCACTCACATCTACCATGCCCTTTGCTATTGCTATGTGAAGTGCGGTGTCTCCATTCTTGTCCTCAAACTTTAGAATGTATCTATTGCGAGAATTCAAGAGTGACAACAATTTCATTGCAATCTCTGCATTCCCAAACAAAACTGCCATGTGCAGAACAGTCTGGTCAAGATTGTTCACTTTCACCTCTGTGACAAAAGGTATTTCCTCATACACCTTCGTCACAAAATTCCAAATGCCTTCTTGTGCACAGTGCCTCAACAGGATTATGAAGAGAGACAAAGGGGTCTCTCCTCTGTTATTTTGAGTACTGGCAAGGGTATTGAAGTCATAATGCGTGAAAAACTCCAAGCATAAATCTTTCATGTTCATGTTTACCACTAGGTGCAATGGTGTGTTCCCGTTATGGTCCTTGAGATGTTCAATAAGGAATCCATTTTCTCTATTGCATGACATCAGATCCCTTGCAACATCAACCTCCTCACGTATTAATGCCATGTGCAAGGGTGTTCGAATTGAAGCATTTTTATCAGTCATTTTGAAGCGAAATAACTTCTGAAATACATCAACTGCATAATCCCTTCTTCCTTCAGATGCAAGTCTACTAATTGAACTCATTAGAATGTCACATACACTTCTATGATTGAGTAGTTGAGGGGAAATACGTACCATCTCTAGACACAAATCTATCATGCCATTTTCTGCTGCTTTAAAAAGGGCAGCCTTCCCACAGTTCTCCTTTTGTTTGAAGGATTCTTCATCAACACATGCCAGTAATGACTTCGCAATATCTTTGAGATTTGCATTGATTGCCTTATCAAAGGCAGTTTGGTCCCTACTGTTTAGAATCAAGTTTTGGGCAGCAGGAATGTTCTTGTAAGCATCAACAACATATTCCCATTTGCCTTTGTCAGACCTGACATCCATGTTAATCCTTAGAAGGTCGAGAGGTGTATTCCCTTTGAGATCACGTTGTTCGACTATTTTAGGTGACTTGCTGACCATATGTTCCCACAACTCTAGCATGTTGTCTCTGGTCACAGCTACGTGGAGTGGGTTCTCCTCCTTCTCGTTCTGTAACATCAGGAATTCTCCAACCTTCACATGTTTCAACAGTGCCTTCGCGACATCAACCTTGTCTCTGTAGATTGCAATGTGTAAGGCTGTTGCGTCGGGCAGAATGGCTTTTTTGGCACCTGTGATGCAATGTATCTTCTCATAAGCATACTCCACATCTCCCCATTTGTCATTCTCCTTCGCATCTTTATGCAAGAAGCTCAATAAGAGGGTGTAGGGGGTCTCTCCCTTGTAATTAGGTTGGTGGATGAGTTGAGGAGAAATACAGGCCATCTTTTTGAATATGCGGACGATGCCCTTCTCAGCTGCAGCATGGAATGCCGTCTCTTGATTTGAGTCCCCTACCATGAGTGTCTCTTCGTCAACAAGTCGCAAAAGTTTCTTCACAAGGTCAGTTCTGCAATTGGAAACTGAAATGTGCAACACCGTTTGGCCAGAGCTGTCTAACGGGGCTTTTATGGCCACAGGCTCCTCCTGATAATGGGTCAGCAGAGTCTCCCAATCATCTTCCTTGATTTTGTTGAGAATAAATATTCTTTTCTCTTCCTCAGCCTCAACCTGAGCATCCCCACTGTCTTCCATTCAGGAGCTTGGTCTGGTATTTCAGAGTAAGATCCTATTAAGAGAGTAGCAAGAAGTTCTGGTTATTCTCTGTTGATAGCGGGCCTTTCCTCTTTTCTCATTCGTTTGCTGGTGGGCAGGTTTAGGAGAAAGACTAATGGAGGATGACACCAAGCTCACATACCTTCTGGTGATTCATGTTAGATTAAATAATTATTTATTAATATAAAGATTGTAGAATATTTGTGATTGACATTGTAATAGTATTCAGTTCCAAATAAGCATATGTTATCATGTACTCATAGTTCAATCGGGTTGTATGGCCTGATTTAAGACCATATTTAGGAGGCCTAAACTCATTCAAAGTCTACGATAACTAAGTCAGGTCCTATCAGAGTCCATTTCAGATATCAGAATCCAATTTGAGAATTATGACCAAAACTTTGTCGAAATTCTATGATGATCAAGTAGCGTCCCATGAGTATCCAATTGGATCTGATTTGCAGGTAATTGTTGTAATACTATGAAGGTATGTAGCAAAAAAAAATCTGTTCCAGCCTTTTCTAATGAAGACGTATTACAGTTATATTTGTCCTTTTATTGAATTTTATGATCTTCATCGTTAAATAACTAAATTTTGATTATATTTTAACAGTTCTGAACTACTTTTGTACTGATAATTTTATGCACGATCTAATTCATTTACAAAACTAATGCCTAATTTGATCGTTTCAGTTGGCCGCTACCCTGCCCCCTTGTTTATTCATTAAATATCAGTGTTTTAAGAACCGGATCAGATCTGCTGGTCCAACCTGGTTCAGCCGGAACCGGCGCTATAACGGTCTGGTATGATGTGAGAACCATTAGCAAGCTAAACCAAACCATCCGAACCATTCGGGTTCTCTCTGTTTGAGCAATAAAACCAGTCAACTGGGGCTTACCTTATCAGAGTTGTCCGCATGCCCTCGCTTTTTATGGAATTCTCTTTCTCATCCCACTACAACGACGATTCGTCAATGACTGGGGCAAACGATATCTCCTTCCTAGTTTACTCCCTCCTATCTGAATCACTGTTGTTGCTTCTTCTTCTTGTTTGAATCGCTCCTCATTTTCTTCTCTTTCTTTTCCCCCTTCAAGCATGATTCTCCAGCGAGAAATCGAAACTAAGAGTTGATTGAGAGATGAATGGTGCAGAAGCTCTTCCAATTAGTCTCCTGGAAAAGCATGGATTTTCTTCTCTACTCTTTCCTTCAAAGGAAATCAAATTCCTTGAGAGCCAAACAAAACATTTCAATTACGTCAAAGGGATACAGAAGATGTCAATTAAGTCTCCTCGTTGATTCTTCAACAAGTGTGTGCAATATTTTGATGAAATTAATAAAGTTAATATTTTAATAATATTAATTAATTTTTAATCCCGAAACTTTTGCATGGAAAGAAAAGCTTATGCTTTTCTATAGTATCAAAATATTTTCAAATGAATAAAATATCTCTCCAAATGAAATAAATAGGTTCAACTTACTTGATTTTAATTATCTATTTATTATCCATTTGTTAAAGAAGTTGAGCCCCAATTCCAATTTAATAATTTATAAACAAGTGTGTGCTAACTGAACTTGTTTAATAAAATAAGTCATAAATCTGAAACTTATACTCCTTCAAAGGTTTGGTGGAATTGACACATCATGCCAACACTAAATGGAAAATGATAGAGATATTAGTGTTTGTAAAATGATTTTTTATAAATTTGTAAAATGAATCATGGAATATCAAAGACTTACATTAATGAGAGATTCAAAACATAAGAAACTAAAATAATCAAATGAGATTCCAATGTAGCCTGTCTCACTACTATCAAATGTAAGTTTGGGCCACTATAAGGCTATGCCAAGACTCTAATAGTCTGAAAAATAGAAAAAATAAATAAAAAAACTCCAGGCTGGAATCTCAAAAAAATATTTTTTTCTCTTTAAAAATCAAAGTTAGAGAATGTAGAAAATCAAATTTGATCACTAATAAAATTAATTTAAAACGGTCCAATTTCATTTGGAAATCCAAAAAATGATGAAAGAATTATAGATTTCACTCTCAAAAGAAAGAAAATTCAAAGTACAATCTTCACCTAGATCACTTTTATCTCTAATGAAAATTGATCAAAGGGTTCAATTTTCATAAAATTATAATTACATTAAAACATGAAATTCAAAAATTATTGTGAAATTCCAAAATTAAATCAATTAATAACAAAAACACAATTGCAAGAAAATTCGAATCGAACAAACTCACTAAAGAATGGAGGAAACTAAAGCAACCAAGTTTTTAATTGACAATCCAAATTGTATGTCTAGAATGGTCAACCTAGGGTCCATTTTATAGAGTTTACATTGAATAAAAAATATCCCAAAAGGAGTTGCACGTCTAAGGTTTCCCAATCCTTGTAATTACTAAATATAATTCAACCAATAACATCTTGCCATGTGACATTATTACATCAATATTGAAAAATAAAATAAAATAAAATTCAAAAGAGGAGATAGCATAGTTGCTTCTTCAAACTGGAGAAATTGTAATAGAAGGTTATTACTCTAAGTTCCTTACTCAAATTAGAAATGAGGTAGAGAATCTTCTAGTGAGATAAAGAGAGTCTTTTGTGCAACAACTCATTATGCTCCAAATTTGGACATCTCACTTAGACCTAATCAAGCTCAAAATGTATAGTTAAAGACTTGATCTTATATCCCAACCCATGAGCCAATTTTTTAAGATTTTGGCACCAAAATTAGCCTTTAGTGGGCTGTTATTAAACCCTTCAAATTTCTAACAATTCCTCATCAAATTGGCTCATATCTTCAAATACTTTTCTTTCTTTTCATTCATAATGTTCATTTCTTCTTGATCGTCTATAACGTACTCATGAAATTCAAATTTTACCTTTGCCATTTTTCTTAACATCTCATCTGAAAATGTATGACTTACTTAATACTGTATCTGTCCCAATTCAATTATCTCATATGTATTTTGAAACTATTTAAAAATACTTGTCTCATATGTATTTTGAAAGAGTTAAAAGAATATTTGAAAGAAATTCATAAGTATTTTGAGAACCCTTCTTTAAAAATTCAAATTCTTAAAATGAGACAGAGGGAGTATCTTAATGAGCACCATCTCTAATTTTGAGAAATCTCCATTGGGCTTTTTGCTTTTCAAAACCTCCTTATTCACAATTACCTCTTACCCATCAATTTTTGAAATTTCTATCTTCATATGACATATCACAATTGATTCTCTGTGTTTGAATTTTTCAATTCTGTTTTCTCTTTGATATTGTTGTTTACTATGTGATAGAAAAGACGTTTTTCTCCGAATGTGCCTTGACTCAAGTTGAGTATGGTTCTTACTGAAAATTACAAATCAATAAATGTCCAAGTCTCCCTGATTTTTAATTTTTGTATTATGATTGGAACCTTGGTCTTATTGCTTCATGGATGATTGTACATAGGCCTCAATTTCATCCTCCATAGAGCCATGATTCTCAAATGATTAATTCGTTGGTTTAAATTCTTTAAAATATATGACCTATAGAATCTACTGTTTCTTCAATTTTCAGGTCACGAATGGAATGCATCACTTACTGCATGAATTTAAGCCTTGTATAATCTTCCCACTTTATATACTCTTACTGTTTTTTTCGCTTTAATGCGATTTGATATTACTTCACCTGTTTAGGTTGGATATTCAACTCAAAAGACTAGCACATTAGGTGGAGTGACGTAAGTCCTTTATAAGTCTATAAAACTCTCCCTTCACTATTAATGTGCGGCTCGTTCACTCCCCCAACAGCAACAGGTGTGAATGTTCTGCCCGCATACTCTCCAGCAAGGAGCTGATGAACAATTCAAGGCCCATGAACTGTGCTCAATTGGATACACTTCAAAGCAAATAGCAACATTTTCCAGTGGATCATACACATGCCCAGATAAGAATATAAGCCTCCTGGACTTCAATTATCCTTCAATCTCTGTTCCTAGCCTAAGTGCATCAACCACTGTAACTCGAACAGTAATTAAGAGAGTTTCTTCTAAAAACAGACCCACGACAAAACTACTAGTGGAAATGTGGAATGTTCTGTTTAAAACCCAGAACGGTTCGACAACGATTCAACCTTGTTAAAATCTGGAAACCAAGATAGAAAAAATAACTAGAAAATAACTAACACGGCAACCGGACGACGATTTGGAAGAACTTTAACGAGTTTGAGCGATTTTAGTTCTGTGATTTGGATTCGAATCAGACCATTGGTGTAGCTGGTATGATGGATCAGGAGGTTCTAGTTTTAAACCACTGATAGAACAACTTTTGACCATTGGCAGGAAGATCTAAGTAAAGTTGGACCGTTTAGGTGAGTCTAAAAGTCCAGCCCATATCTACTGAGTGATTGAGTTATCCAAAAAATCAACTCGTTAGCACAGTTCAGTACCTTAAGTCCTGAGTAACACAGGCAGGGCCTGTCCAGGATGCAATTAGGTCTCCATATAAGGACCAAATCTATAAAACCTGGGTATGGAGCATCTGGGCGTAACCCAACTTATAATCCACTAGTGTTTACAAACGCAGACTTTCTTTAATTTATAATTTATTTGATTAATTGAACATTTGTAATTATCCAACTTAAGTAATGCCATGATTGAAACTCTCTGTGTTTGGTTCTTTCGAAAGATTTATTCTTTAAACTATTATCACGAGTAAATGTGAAATCTTGAGTTCGATTCACACTCAATACTTCATGGAGTAATTTTTCATCGACTTACCCTGTGGTTTAAAAGGTTTACACATGTTCGTGTGATTAGTCTCACCTTCGTTATAGGGTGGGGATATTCATGTTAAAAAAAAAGTGTAGTATTTTCTTATATGTGATGCCTATATTGAAATTTATCCATTTCTAAAAATATTGTATTTTTTTGGATTTTTTTTACAATAATTCAATCATTGAGTGGAGAATGTATTTGTTGAGTGAAGATCATGATGAAAATTACATTTTTAAAATAGAGAATACAGCGTTATATCTCTTTTTATATTAGTGTATATTTAGAGAATTCACAATTTAAATGACTATCCAGAAGGGCCTGACCATAAACAAGAGAGTCGGCAACCACATCGAACCCAACCTGTTTGCATCTGGATGGTCCATAAAGCTAGAATGTTGTTCCAAGATGGAATTTAAACGGTCTAGTTTTTAATATGTTTAGAGGTTAAATGGGAGGACTATCATAGCCGTTGACATGGCCCAACTATTAAATGTGAACGTTTAACCCATGTTCAAAAGTTTAAGTGCAATGACAACAAAGGCAAGCTAGGATAGGGTACATCTCCATTATTAACTAGTTTGGACCGCACAACTAATCATTATATATAAATTTATGTGACGGACTTAGAGTTGCATTCAAAGTTTGTCCGTGTGGCACTTGAGTAACACTCAGATTCTTGAACAAGTCAGTTTTCTCTCACTCACATTCAGGACCAATTCACTCAAATAAAGTCAGTTTTCTCTCACTCACATTCAGGTCTAATTCACTCAAATAAAGTCAGTTTTCTCTCACTCACATTCAGGACCAATTCACTCAAATAAACACAAGACACAAGCATACTTGTTTAGAATAAAGAACTTTTATTACTTTTGAGAACTTAAAACTTTGAGGAGTGGGTTTCAAATAAAGACCTCACCTCTATTTATAGTACAAGACTTGAAAATAAGTTACTTAGAATCTCCTATCAACTTCTACAAGTGTCTCTACTCCAAGAATTATCTAGAAACTTTATAGACCTTTACTTCTCTAGAAGACTCTAGAATATTCCAAAGGACTCTGCAATGTTCATGTACAAATCCATATCTATATATAGGGTAGTGATTCTCCTACGGGTATTTTGTGTAACGAGACACGGGATTTAGGGTATTACCCATTTTACTCTTCCACTGTCGTGCAAAAGCATTTTTAAAAAATTCAGTGATCTGGCTTACTGACCGGTCAATGAGCCGGTCAATGATCCTGTCAGTGATCCGATTTGTTATTCTATATGAAAAGACAATCTCACTTAAATAAATTTCATTGAGCCAGTCAGTGATTCGGTGAGCCGGTGAGTGAGCCGATTTATATCGCAGTGGAAAAGTCAGTAATCCGGCTAGCATATTCGAAAGGCAAAATAGACAATACAGTAAAACTCATGTCAGATTACATAAAACTCCAGTCAGAGGATCGTTATCCTATATATATATGAAATGATCACGTCATCCATCGGTCTATTATGAATATTGAGCATGGGCCTATATGATAGATCTATTGGGATTTTTTAAAAATATCTCATTTATAAAAAATCACTTTAATCAGATAAATCAATTCATATTTTCATATTTTTTTAAACTCTTCAACAAACTCATTATATGAGATCCACATAAATACTATATAAACATGCATGGGTGTAATACATTTGAAAATCGACTATGGGTATGTTGTCCAGACTTAATTCTTTGCCCATATTGATTACTGGATCATTGACTCGATCCACTGAGGATTTGGGTTGGACCCATTTACTGACTCCTTTTTTTTCTAACTAGACCTATCTGACTTGAATCCAACCTATTGAGATTCTACAAGGACATAATTGTTCTATGCTGCTTACTCATAATTGTTCTATGCTGCTTACTTAGCTGCTCACTGTAAAAGGATTTCTTTAAGATAAATAATTGCCTGAGAAATTCTCATCAGAGTATTCAACATTTTTAATTTTTTAATCAGTCCTTTGTCGGTAAGGGTTGGAGTCTGGGACCATGGCTAGTCTATGGTTTTCCTACGCCCACACCAGCCCTGAAATAGAAGCAGAATCAAGGCCCACTTATTTGTCATGCTTAATATTTAATATTTTGGCATCACACTTAATTAATTACCATTTTGTCTAAGCAATAACAACATATAATTATGTATTGTCATTTTCTCTTTACAACTAAGCACTCCCTTCAATGTATTTTTTCAAAAAATTCCAGTCTTTGCGTTCTTGTTTGTTATTTAAAAAACTATTACTTATCAGCGTGGGACAATGTGGGTAACATCTTATAAACTCATATAAATTACATAGTATATAATTTAATATTCGTATATAGTAAAATTCACCATTACCTTTCACTCCTTACTCTTTTCACTATTAACTTTCACCCCTTATTCGTATATAGTAAAATTCGTATATAGTAAAATACGTCGTTACCTTCCACTCTTTTATTTGTTTGATTGGTTGAGTATTCTCATCTTATGTGGGTGGTTTAGCCCTCAAACCCTTTAGGTCCTAACTTAATCTATTGTGCTTGTAGGTAGTGTCATAGATCCGGAGTTTTACCTATGATCACCACAAACTGAAGTAGGGGGTTTCCATGTTTTCAAAATAAAAATAAAAATTGAGGTCGGGTTAATCTTATTTGCATGACCTAATTCGAGAAATTAAGTGAGTTATATTTTACATTTTAAAATTAGGGTTGAGTTGAATTGAAGAAAAAAAACTCGAATTACATTTAGGTCAGGTCGCGTCAAGCCTTTTTAAAATTAACCTCAACCGACCCGATCAACTAAAAAAAATTAATATAGCACTTGGATTGAGACAGATCAGCAGTCGAGTTGAGTCGAGTCAGCAATTCAAATCATATCGAGTCAGGTTCAATTGAGTTTATTAAAATTCAGCCTGAATCATCCTAATTTCAGCCCTAGCTACAGCCAAAATGGGCGTAAGCAATTACGCCCATTCCATTCCATTAATTGAATCTGTAATCATAACAGAGCAAATTCTGATACTTTAACAGTGACAAACATTAGATGACAAAAGGCATGGAATGAGTAATTTGGATTTTGTGTTGAAGCATGAGAGGTATCGATGGGGACTGGGGAGTAATAAGTTAGAAAGAAAGGTGGGTGCGTGCTTAGTTTTGCAATTTTGAGGTCTGAGTTTTGTTTGTAGGCCATTGGATGCATTCTACAATACGTGGGTATTACTAGGGCATCTAACATTAATTATACTCTAATCATCAATAACGACAATTATATGTTTAATTATATCTTCTTCGTTGGAGCTTACTCCAACCTTATGACAATACATGACACAGACCACTTTTTTTTTCACTTATTCTACACTATCCCAAGGCCTTTTCATAAGCTGATTTAAAATGAAAAACTCTAAAATACTACTTTTACCATAAAAATTAAAATTATTATTTGTAACTCTGTCACTTTATCCTTAAATTTTTGCTTCAATCAATTTCCCTACTTATACATACTGGATAACTCAACATGGAGTGACCCTTTAAAGTGAAGTGAGAATCGAACTTATAACTTCCATTTTCTGAGATTGAGTTTATGGTCATCACTCGAACCCCTTTCAGTGCAAATGTTGAAGCCCCTAACTTGACTAGTTTGAGCTCAAAGTGCCATTGTTAAACTAAGATTAGAGTGAGAGACGTGCGAATGTCAGACCTGTAGATCACAGTGCCTTTGAGGTAATCATTTATTAATACTTGTTTGCAGTAGGATCAATATATACTTACATGCAAAATTCTTGGAGCCAAAATTAATCTCCATGATATATAATGAGTGGTTTGCAGTATGGAAATGTAGGTATAAATGTCTTAATTTTTTTTTTTTTTTTTTTAACAAATAGGTAAGAATTATTCAAAGGTAAAAATAGGGAAAACACCTCAAACATTTACAAGCAAATTAAGGCCACAACATGGCCAATCACCCCACCTAAAAGGCAAGGAGCAAAAGAATACCACCCACAGTCCGGGTCAGGCAAACTACAAAAGGGAAGAAAAAATAACATCTCTACTAGTGTCAATTCAAAAGTTACTTAAAAATTGTGATAAAAATTAAGAATAATCTTGTCAAAAATAAGGTTACATGCGGATATAGAATCATCTAATATTATTTACCTATAAACCATAGGTATCCTAGGATAATAGGAGCTTAAGATGACAAGGTCTTACACTCTAACGCCCCAACGCATTTTTAATGAAAGAAAGCACAACTAATGTGATAATATTTTTGAGGTAAAATTTACTCTCAAAAGCCAGTGAAATTAGCTATTGAAAGAAAGATACGTCAAGTATTATATAGCCATTGATTTTACAAATTAACATATATGAAACTTTTATCATTTCACAACCGAAGGTGACCTAAAACCATGTTAGAAAATCATGACACAATAACATTCTTGAGGTAGAATTTACTTTCAAGAACTAATTAAAAAATGATGTCCCAATTGTTTTATAAAGTCATTGGTTTTACAAATTAATAGATGTTGGACATTTGTCACTTCACATTATTTGAATATATTATTTATTTTTAAGTAAAATTTTAATCTTTCAGATAAATATGCAAAATTTAATTGAATTTTTGAAAAATCTCTCACCAAAATGTTGGAGCAGAATGAGAGCCGTTATCATGGCTTTGTAGACCAATTTTCCTTTATGCACGTACTTCAGTTGTACTATTGTAACAAACTCACAATCTCATTGTCAATTTCGTAGTTTACTTCTATGAAATTGGTGTTTTGGCACTCTTCTCTTCAATGAGAATATGCCCTCGTTGCTGGAATGAGCAGACATTCATATAAAAAACAAAATAAAATCTCAAAAAAAACCATAATAAATCCAAATTCTCATCTCAACCTGTCATCTTTTCCTCTGCTTGGTTATATCCGCCAAGTTCCTTTCAATTTCAGCAGACTCTCTCTCTCCTTCTTCTCTCTGTTCTCTCTCTGTTCTCTCTCTCTCTCTCATGGACTGCACCAACAAGTCAAGTGTCTCTTATCAAACACAAAACCCAAGTCCAGTTCAACCTTCAAGTGCTCAAGAAACACCAGAAGAAAGCTCAAAGCAACCCAACAAAGGAAACACACATAAAAGGTTCCTTGGTGTGAGGCAGAGGCCATCAGGGAGATGGGTAGCAGAGATAAAGGACTCCTCACAGAAGCTGAGGCTATGGTTGGGTACCTACGATAGAGAAGAGGAAGCGGCCATGGCTTATGACAATGCTGCAAGGCTTCTAAGAGGCAGAAATGCAAGGACCAACTTCTCTCTCAATGAAATGAACATGACCCAAGAAGGAAAATTCAGCCTTTTGTCAAAGAACCCCAGGTTTTATCAGCTTTTTCGCCATGCAATCATGAAAAGCCATGCAAAATCCTCATCCATCAACACTCAAAATTCAAAGAATCATCAAAAGAAAGTGAACGATCATGATTCAGATGATTTCAGTACATGTGTTCATGAAACTATTTTTTGTTCTTCACACCAGAGTAGTGCTAGTGTAGAAGATGGAGCAATTGGATGCCATGGAATTCAAGAACAAGATGGGATTCAAGGGTTTTCTTTGGGTGGAAGTAGGGTGTATTCTACTATTCATGTCGCTCCTTCTTTCAGTGCTGCTTCCTACCAAGAGAAAGAAGAAGAGAAGAGACCTGAAGATTAGACTGCTAGCAAAAGTCTCACGTCACCTCACCGGTGGACCTTTGAATTAAGGCCTTTATAAGCACATGAATTCCCTCTCCTTACTAGCCGGTTTATAAGAGTGAGTTCTATTCATATGTTTTAATATCGAATCAGAGCGGAGGTACTATAGATATGGGTCGGATTCATATTTTCAACCATGCGTGGAGGGAGAGAGCCGAGTATCTCCTGG
This sequence comes from Chimonanthus salicifolius, assembly GCA_013350335.1. Classification (NCBI taxonomy): domain Eukaryota; kingdom Viridiplantae; phylum Streptophyta; class Magnoliopsida; order Laurales; family Calycanthaceae; genus Chimonanthus; species Chimonanthus salicifolius. The sequence continues at coordinate 61,123,237 of CM023538.1, read as the reverse complement.
CGCTGAGAGGGAGTATTAGCGAAAGTCCCACATCGCCGGTAGACCTTTGGGTTATGGAGTTTATAAACATATGATTTCTCTCTCCTTAATAGCTAATTTTTAAGGATGAGTTTTGTTCATGTGTTTTAACATAGACTTGATCTGATTAATCACCTTGCAGATCACTCTGTAGGAAATGGAATTATGTGAGTAACTGCTATTTCGATCTTTAGAACTCGAGTTAAAAGAAAAATGTTGTTTTCTTGATGATAAGCCATCTCTAGTCTTGTTCAGAAACTTTGTCCATACTGTAATCTTTTCTATTTTCCTTTTACAATTAGATGGTGCTAACTGCTAATTAATTGTATAAACATGTCAATCGGATCATCTTTATCTGCAAATTGGATTGGGTATGAACTTGCCAGTTTGAATATGAACCAGTTCAATTCACTGGCCGGATAAGTACTAATCTGGCTGCTATCTCAACTCAAGAAGTACTTAGTGGCCATGTTAATTAACTTTGTCACTCAATTATCATTTTAAGTTCGAATCTCATAAGCACCCGATGTCCATCATTTACAGAGTTGAGTGCATCCAAGAGTTTTTACCTAATACTCTTGTATTAAAAAAGAGAGAGGATCCTAAATTTCTTCGTTATAAAATAAAAAATAGTTAAATAGACATTATTCTATCATTAAAAATAGATATCGATCATTTCAAATGAGCAAAACAATGAAGAAATGGTGATGTAACATGAGAAGTTGACACGTGCTGATTGAAATGGTTCAAATTCATGTGAAGGTAAAATGATAACCACCAAATCAATCAATAGTTGCTATTTTATATTAATTCTAGTGTTGATTTTTAGTAGCTATTTACTTGACACCTTCAATAAGTCTGTTAGTGTAGTATGCCCCACTAATGTGTCATGTGTCCAAAATTATTTTAACAATTAAAATTTTAATATTACAAGTTGCATGACAAGTCTAGTTTAACAATTAAAATGTAAATATTACAAGTTACACAATTGTTGGATCATGCCAATTATACCAAATTGAAAAGTATTAAAATTTAGCTTAATCAAAGTTCTATTTATTTGATATGAAGTAATAAAATATTCATGATCTGTTATCAAACGTGAAGAAGCTTTTGATTGGAACTTAAACTTAGAATATGGATGGATATATACACCACATATACATATCTAAAGCTAGGGCTGAAAATTGGGTCAGGTGAGGTCGGGCTGGTTTCAATAAACCCAATCCAATCTAAGTAAAAAAATATTGAACATGATCTGACTCGATTCGAATTGCTGACTCGAGTTATTCAACCTGACCCGACCCAAATTTCTGACCCGACTCAACCCGAGTGTTGTTTTATAACTTGATGGACTCGAGTTGAGTCGGGTTACTTTTAAATTTCTTAACCCGATCCAATCCGAATTTTATTAGGGTTTATTTTTTTCAACCCGACCAGATCCGAGATATACAAAAATATAACCCAAACCCATTGATTTCTCGGGTCGGATTAAAACCTAACCCAAGTTTTCACCCCTATCTAAAGCTTTTTTAAAACTGCTATAATGAAGTGTGAGTTAAAAATTCTATTGTACCATTTATGTCGTCATTTAGTATGGAATAAAAAGGTTTCATTTCCATTTTTTCTGTTTTGTTTTGTCGTCGGACTTTGAATTTGCTATTTCATTTCAGTTAATTTATTTCATTTTATCATCAGTAAGTGTCACTGTGATCTTCGGAAAAGTTATTATTGTTATGTTTGGTTTTAATAATAAGTGAGAAGGATCAGATTCAAGCACATTCAGACCAAATAACCCATATAAACCATGGAAAGGGGTCAATAATCTAATTTTTTTCTTTTTTTTTAAGATCAAATTGTTCAGGTGATGCAAGCATAGATCATTTTACTGAACGAGCTAATGTTCAGAATAGATTCGGACTTAATAATTTTACGGTTGTTAAAGCCCTTGGCCATGCAAGTATCTATGAACGCGCTACTTGCCAAAACTTAATTAATAATTTGTCGACTACGACATGTTTTCCATGAATCGAGTGTCCTTGTGATTGAGTTAAGATTAAAAGTATCCCCTTTTAATTAAGTGATGAATTTAATAAGAAAGGGAAAATCAATGAAATTAAGCCCCTTATCGAAACTCAAACACAAAAACAAATGATTATTTAAACATGATACTTAGTTATTTTAGACTGAAGCCTGAGGTTTGGATCCGAAAATCCAGATAACAACTGAAGCCTCTAAAAATTAAACCGAAGTCTACTTTAAATTGATAAGTTGTGCAAATTGCAACAAAAAGTAATTATATTTCTGATAATTGGGTGCCAAAATAGGCTACAACACTAGTGCTTAAATAGAGAAAGGAGGATAAGAAGATAGTGTTAAAAAATCTAAAACTCAAGACCTCCTACGTATCTGAGTTCTTGACAACCAAACCAACACTCTCGAGTTGATCAATAACCGAATGTGAGGCTGGAGAGAATGCCTGAAAGACATTTATACCATCAAGAGTTGTCAAAAACAGCTTGAGGACCTACCTCAAACATGGGAGCATTGGTTGAGAAACTAATGAAAGTTCTCCTCAACCCCAATGTTTGCCGGTAAAAAGACCCACCAATGCAGAATATAACCAGCGCTCAGTCAAGTCCCTTCTCACTGTGCCGCACTGATTTTCCAAGCTTTTAGTTGAAATACCTGTTCATATTTCTAGTCTATCTGAACTTAGCCCACCTGGGACAATCAAAATGCCCATTCATCAAGATACAAGATTTCAGTAATCAACGAAAACACTGGTTCTTTAGGCACGTTTCAAGTTCTATTTCAAACTATTTTTCAGTCAAAATATATATTAATGTGATGTTATGTTTTAATTATACATAAAGAAATTAGAGAGAAAAAACCTAGGAGCTGGTGTTCTTATTTTAATTTGAAACACTCCAAGATGGGCCCACCTAAACCTACATGGATGAGTGGGTTTAATTTATTTATTTTTACTTTTATGTACTTCTTTTAGAAAACAATATCAATGGAACAAGTGGCTTCATTTTTAAGGCCATAAATTTCAACTTTGTCTGAAGGTGAAAACTCCTTGGGTTTGATTTATAGACTCTAAAATTGGGATTGGTGTTGAATTGATTTATAAGAGTAGCTGGGTGTGAGGGGGTAAGGGGTCCATTTTGATCTATTGTGGACCCCAACATGGCACTAGGGCTCATATTAGGATAGACCTCCTCTAGTAGAGCTTGTACCTCTTGATGATCAATCCAAATTATTTACATTCACCTATCCTTAATAAGTGGTATATATCCCAAATTTCTACTCATCCACCTTTTATATATGGTTGAATATTTCAAGTGAAAAAAAAATAATTCACATTCATCTAAGACCTATAAAACCTCTAGATTTTGAGTTCCTATATTTTTGCCCATGATAATGAGATGGGGTTGAACTTTTGTCCGGCCCTAATTAACTTAATAATCTTCCTATTCATCTACTCTCTTATGATCTATATGCATTTATTGTGATCACATTCATTCAAAAGGGGAATTGTTGGGCAGACGAACAAGTCCTAGATCGGTTGTGAAAAAGGAGATCTAGGGACTTATATTGGACTTGGATCAGTCCACCTATCATGCTAATCTTTTGGACTGAATACCGAGTCTGTCCACGATTTAATTTCAGACACTTAAAAAACCAGAATAATGCATTTCCACTGGCTCTCACCGGGGGGTTATTGACCCATGACAATTGGCTTTGGGCAAAAATTATGAAAGAGAAGCATGTGAAAGATTGGAATTTTTTTGGTTTATCAAAAAAGCAGGGCATCTCTAAAATTTAGAGATGTATTCTTCAGTCTACAGGAAATTCAGGATGGCATGATTTATTTAGCAGGATAAACCTGTTCAAGTCCGGGATCGAATTGTGAATGATAGCTCCAAGTGGAATTATACTCTAATATGTGGGATTCTGGTATTGCTCAATCCTAGTGCAAGATCAAAATCCATGATTGCGACAAAAGAATATCAAGAAAAAAAAAATTCTTCCTCTGGAAGTGTTTGTGGAACAGATTTCTAACCACTAATTATTTGAGCTGATTCATGAAGAATGTGAACCCTAGGCTATTTATACAAGATTTTCCAGTCTTTTCATAATAGACATGTCACATTAATAGACATGTCACATTGGCAGTGTTATCTTTCCTTCAATCCTTACACATTCTTCTAGAGAGGAGCATATGCTAGACATATTCTTAGAAATTTGTTCTTCTCAATATTGGGTAATGCGACAAATCATTTGATTGAATATATTTTCTGACTCTTGAAAAATCTAGCAAGTTTAGCTTACCACATCAGCACCACGGGATTAAAAAAATACAATTTTATATGCTTATAACATCTCCTTTTCAAGAGTTAGAAAAGATATCCAATCAAATAAGATGACAACCTAGCGAATATTGAGAATGTTTCTAAATATAAGCCAAAAGAGTCTTAATAAAAATGCCCTACAAAAAAAATTGAACTTATTTCAGAATTTGAAAAAATATAGCTTTTTTTTTCTTTAATTGAACAATACACTGGAATTCTTTTGAACTTATTTGAGAATATGAAAAAATATAGGATTTTTTTCTTTAATTGAACAATACACTGGAACTTCTTTCAAAATATCAAACAAATCTTGAATATAAAAGAATGAACCAAGTAGAACTCCCTCTAACAAGGTCCCATGAATGGCATCAAGAGTGCTTCTCCCATTTATAAAACTATCTACACGATCAAACGTGAAAGGAGCAACTTTAGATTTTAACAACTACAATACACAAATCAAATAAAACAGCATACTGATGAGAAGAAGCAGCACACGAGATAATTCTTTACCAGAGAGAGCAAACCCATTGGAGCATAAACCATGTCCCCAAACAGCGAAGAGGCGAGCGAAGTACAAACAAGCATATAAAAGAGCTGATCAATTGACTGCAGCATTGCCCCACTAACCTGAAACAATTCGCAGCACAAGTTCCTCAACTCAAAAGTAAAAGAACATGTATAAGAAGATGATTCACTGACTCCTCATTCTTAACAAGATAAGATGAGATAAGGTAATCAATGGTGAGAACACAACCCAATTCTGTAGTCCATGAAAAGCCAAGAACCGTTTGAGGAGACTTCAATGTGTCTTGGTTGGTTCACAGGCGCCTACTTCAATTATAAGAAGATTTTACTGTAAAATTACTAGAGAAATCGGGAATTCAAATTCTACTGTCCTCCCCTGGAATTCTTTCATGTATCTTTTAAAGGTTCCAGAAGAAGCAGCAACTGAGATTCATCCTCATCAGTGAGGTTATAGCGAAAGTCAGGCGTCAACACTACCATGTACCCAAATCCTAATATCACTCTAAAGGGCAAGAACTTGTGGCAGAAGAACCATGTCAGGACAACTAAGGTCCTCCCAAAAATGAAGCCTATCACCTCCTTTAACTTGAAAGAGGGTACTTTCAAACTTCGTAACACATGCTCTCATGGCTTTCCTCATTACTCAAGCTCTACTTGTCAAGCGGTAAAACACCACCTCTAAAACTTGAAAATATATTATAGGAAATGATAAGGACATTGGTGTATCTTTCTACCGTTTAGATGATGGCAAGTAAACAAAAGGTCAAGTTTAATGTTCCTTGTTATAAAAAATACCAGTCTCCCTATCAATTCACGGAAACATAAACTTGGATACCAAACATACTGACCATTGAAAAAATGATATGCTATAATTGTCAATACCGTTTACTGGATCAGTTATTTTCACCCACAGAGAGAGAGATTCAAATGTAGTACTCAATGAATGCATTTGGAGTAACTCAGTATGGAACTAAATATGAAATTGATAATGAATAAAGAAAAGTACAACTAGATAAATAGAATGTCTTACAGAGGAAAAAGTAAAAAGAAAAAAAAAACTATATAATGAACAGTGAGATTCATCTGTGAGAGATTGAGCAAATGTTTCACAAACTAAAAAAGATATGTATGTAATGATGAGTAGGGTAAATAAGATGACATTCCAGAATACTGCTTGAATTTGAAGCTAAGAAAATGGCAGGCACAAATCAATCAAATCAAACCCTTTTTTTTTTTTTGAAAGACAATCAAATCAAACATTAACCTCTGCTCAAACTTCAGAATGGAAATAAGAAAAATGAATATGATTTGGGACAGATTTCAAAGAATATTTGATATGTGAGCAGTGAATCGGAATCCTAAGAAAAAGAAGAAGAAGAAGAAGAAGATGATGATGATGATGATGATGATAGCTGGATGATAAATGAACAAACCAAAACTTCATTATGGGACTACTGCACATCATCTTTTTTTTTTAGCAGTAAAGAAGAAATTTCATTAAAAAGAAAGAAAGATACAAAACAAAGCAAACGAAAAAGAAGAAAAAGACCTAAGAGGGTTAGGCCCAAGAAAAAACAACAAATCAACAACAAGAGAACTGTTAGCTTCTCAGAAAATGAAAAACTCCTAAAATTGACCCTTCAACACCATTTTTAGCCAAGAAGTCAACAACATCATTTGCCGATCGATTGATAAGGAACAATACCATCTAAATTAAACCCTTCCCTCCCTGATGATGAGGAACAATACCATGCTCTGAGATTACAAAGTTGATCAAATTTATCATAGATACAAACGTACAAGAAGCAGTGGCAGAAAAAAACTAGATTATTCCAAACTGTATAAATTTAAGATGGCACGATTCTTGTTGTAGATTCACCCAAGTTGGAACTTTGATACATGGATAAGAGAAGAAAGGATTGACCCTCATACAAGACTCGGACAGTGGAATTGGTTGGGCTAGTTTTGAAAGCCCATTCCCTTAATTTGTCAAGAACATCAAGCAACTAAAACAAATAGTTGAGATTATTGTAGGGATATTTTGTTATACCAGTGCATTTCAAGCCATAAACCAAAATCCAACGAACTTGGGGCTTTGGCTTCATGAGTTTTCTTGGAAATTCATATTTCTAGGCTCAACAACCCACCTCTTCCCCTCTAAAACCCATTTTCCCCAGAAGCTTGAAAAATGAAATTCCAATTCAACACTTAGAAGCTTGAAAAACGCTCCTAAAAATTGTAAATCCCACAAGCTTGAAAAATGATTCCACTTCCAAGTGTAGAGCAAGCAGATCTATCTGAATAGAAAATTATAATGGTCGGAAGAAAATCCTCTGTCTACAAACTTAGCTTTCAGAAATACATTAGAAGTTACGCTGTAGCATTTCCCTATGTACTAAAAATGTAACTTTTAAATATTTTTAACTTCAATTTGATTAAAGAAGAACAAAAGATCAGACATTTCTCACGGGATAGCTCAATTGACGGTCACTTTAGCTAAGAAACTAGAGGTCCTAGGTTCAAGTCCGGATGCTCGTGGCTTGTAAGGGTATGCTTGCATCCAAAACTTTACCCAGCGCTCCATACTCAGGGAGAGGTGGGGTCTTGAGTTTCTTCATCATCAAATAAAAAAATAAAAGAATAGATAACATCAACCACATAAACAGAAGTTCAAGCAGTCTAAATTTAACTGCGTTTTCAGTAGAAGCATGATTTCTCGTACCATTTTCTTGTCACAGAGAAATGAGTATACCGAGAAGAAGGATTATACTGCAGGAAAACCGGATGCAGAGGTTTATCGACCGATTCCTGTTTCATCTTTCAATGCAGAGCAACCAATCCATCAAGCAAGCAGCCACAGGCCAGGAATTGGTCGGTAAACCGCTGCGTCCGAAGACACCACAACACATTCTTCCTTCTCTATCTCAAACTGACTAGAAAATACAAAATATAATGAAACTAATATAATTACATAAATCTAATTTTTTCTTTAACAGAGCAGTAAAACATAGATTATGAAAATATAGAACTCCAAAACAGGAATCTAAAGAAAATCAAATAAATTAGGTTATGAAACAAATAAATAAATCGAAGTTCTACAGCAGTAATGAATAAGAATCTGCAACGAAAGGAAATTCCACTTAAAAATAAAAGTACAAATTTTATAAAACAGAAATACAACGGCAAACAGCTAAAATAGGTAAAAATAAAAAATTAAAAAGATAAAAGATTTATAACAGTAGTGAACCAGTAATTCGCGTTCACATGAAAATTATACTTCAAAAAAATCAAATTACGCAGTTCATAAAGATGAAATATGGAGAAAAAATCAACTGAGAGAGAGAGATAAAAAATGGAGAAAAATCAATCCACGATCCGGTTTTTAAGGTATAGGATGGACCGGATCTGCAGCATTTTCCACTAAATTAGCTAAAAATGATAGAGAAATCTGCAAGATATAACAATATATCAGATTTTTTCTGCTAAAATTTCTCTCATCAAGTTTCAAACGGACTGGAAAATCATCTAAAATCTCCGGAAAAAGAGAAAAAAAAAAGGTTGGATTTGGATCTTATTCTACTTCTGCGAGATTCAGATCCAGCTGTTGTCGTTTTGATGGAGGATTCCATCACGAGAAAGGAAGGAAGAGAGGAGAGGAGGAGATTCAGCCAGCTAGCCGTTGTCGTACCTTGGATCTCTGCAGCTTCAAGGGCTTGCATTATTGAGTCATTATTTTGTGTAGCAAATGCCACATAGACTTTCCTGTCTCTGTTAGTAACTTTTAACAAATATCCAAGAGCCGGTCACGGTGGCCGAATGAATCCACGACATGTGTCAAGTAGAGAAATGATCGCATTCAGGATGGAGGAAAGATAACTTGAAATGGTATTTGTAAAAATCTATGAAATACATTTTTAAATTTATTTATTAATTAATTTTCATGGTAGTAGAAGATTAAGCAAAGTTTGAGATTACATATCAAAAGTATTAGGAAGAAAGGGTAATCTTAAAAATATTAAGAGAAAGAATTAATTGAAGAAAAAGAACTTATAAAATAGATGCAAGATAGATAAAATTATTGATAGAATTGTTAAATTTATTGTTGAATGGATCAAATAAAAAATAACTCATTAAAAAATTAAAAATTTTATCATATCTCTTTCATTTAATTTATCCAATAATTTCATAAAATTTAAAAATATGTGTTTATAAATATTCATATTCATAAATTAATGAATAGTTTAAATTTTTTTTTTTTTAAATAGACCTCATGTATTATATAAAGTGTCATTTCAAATCATCATTATTGTTAGGGTGAAAATACCTGATCATTTATCTTTATTTAATTATTAATAATGACTTTGAGATTTGTTGATTATGCAAAATTAAATAATTCACTTGTTGATATATATTTAAAATGAATTAATTTAATTAAATATTTATAACCACTTGATTTAAATTAAATGAGTCCAAAAAGACTTCTCTAGTAAATATAAACTATCAAATTAGATTTAATTAAATCAAATTGATAACTAGTATTCATGAGAAAATCTGTAGATTCCATCAATAGCAATAGGCTCAGGAAGGATTCATTCCAAATTATTCTTCTTCTTTTTTTCCAAACTAAATGAGCCTATGCTTCTTGTTCGACAAATTAATTATTTGGGTTGACAGTAAACTAGGCCTTTTTCTCCTCGGAAGTCTAGAAATTTTAGAAATATTAAGATTCAGCTTCCTTTTTTTTCTTATTTCAGAGTTGAACCTTGAACGGGAACACAAAATCTTCACTTCTTAAAATGAATTCTTAGCCATCAAATCAACTCCTTTTAAGTTTTCTATAGAGCTCAGAGCTCAAGAGATTCTTCTGTAGTTTGTGGTTAGTAATTATTTCACCACATACAATGATTCTTGAAATTATGTTGTAATGTATAATCTAATCACCACACAATGCAAAACTTCGTAAACAAGATGAGAACTGAAAAGATTTACATCTTTGAGATAAAGAAGAGCATCATTTATTAAGGGGGTGACCAGATACACCATCAAACAGGGGAAGAAGAACAGAACCGCCCCCATCAAACAGGGGAAGAAGAACAGAACCACAACAAGAAGCTAATACAAATTACATAAACTTACTCTTTATCAGTACCTAATGAGGCTGGTTGGATCTAGAGCAGCTTCAACCCTCTCAAACATGTTGTCCCAGATCTCCCTAGTGTTTTCACTTACAACTTCTTTACTTGCATCCTTGCCCGAATGATGCTTGTCATCGAAAGTGTCAACCAAGGTCCCTATGGAATTCTTATGATCATCGGCGAAGAGGTCTAGACAACCACCTACGCGAATTCGGTTCATTCGGTCAAAACCTTCATCGCACAAGTTGCAATTCTCTGATCCTAATTGAATTGGTGAGATTTGAGCTTCTGCTGTATTATGGATTGCGAGCAATGATTGATCACAATGTACAGCCTGGTTGAGGAGACCCAAGAATGAGAAATTGTTCAATGCTGTATGCGATGCTCCTGGGATTGCTTTGTGTGTCAAGGGATCGATTCCCATGTTCAAGAGCCGTTTCTTTAGATGGGTGTTCCAGTGGTTCTTTATTTCATTATCCGTTCGACCGGGTAAACGAGCAGCAATGGCTGACCACCTGTATAGAAATTTTGATGTATGAAAGAAATGAATGATGGTAGTGGTGATAATGATGGGGCATGATGAAATGTTTCATTACAGCTAGAAAATCATTTCAAAGACATCTCATGAATTATAAAAATGTTGGTTTGCTTCAGTAGCAGAATCAAACTAGAAATCAAGTGAACCTTCAGAAAAATAATCAAATTATGTCCATAAATAGAATGATGTCAGTGCTCAATTTTCTTTTGGCCGCAAAGTAACAAGTCATTTGAGGTATGTTTGGGTGTTCCTAAATTTTGGGGTGAATAGAATTTGCTTCACCCAACTCTCCATTCTCTTGTGTAATTTGGGGCATTTGTAATCAAAATGCCAAACAAAATGGATATTTTCCTTGGATACCGAAAGAAGGGAAAACCTTAAAAAAGGATTGATGGGAACCAATCTAATATGCTCCAAACCTTGGGATATCATTAAAGATTGACGGATTTAACCTTTTTCTAGGAGATTCTCAGTTTTTCTTGGAAAAGTAAAAAGCAAGACATGATTTCTTGATCCTATTTTTAAAGTTGAGTATCGTTCAATGGCTCACACCACTACTGAATTTGTTTGGCTCCGTTGATTACTGCATGACATGAGAATCTCCTTGACCTCTCCTACTCTTCTATTTTGTGATAACAAAAGTGTTATTTGGATTGCTCACGATCCCAAGTTTCATGATCGAACAAAACACATTAGAATTGATTGTAATTAAATTCGCTCAAGATTGTCCATGTTCTCTACCCTCACATTAAAAGTTTGAGAGGGTGTGTGTATAAAGATGTAAAATATATCTTTGTAATTAGTTGTAGGATTATTATTACCCAAATTAGGAGCTGACAAATCGCAGAGTTGTAACAAACACGATATACACCACAGCTCCTGCTTGTATATGTATACTATGAAATTAAAGCGATCAATATACAGAATTTGAGAGTTTTACACATAAAAAGCAGAGCAAAAAAATAAAATTCTTGCCACTGGCAGCCCTGTATTCCAGTAATTTAGTTCTAATTCCTGTTTAATGATGATGATTACCATAACATATGACAAGGAAGTTGAGAGAGAGAGAGTTATACTTGTTCCCCAGAGTTGAATGTAAGCTGATAATGGTGCTCTCTTCTTCAAAGGAGAACTTCCCACGCTTGATGTCCGGGCTTAGATAGTTTGTCCACCGCAATCGGCAACTCTTCCCACATCGCCGCAACCCTGTAACAATCAAAAACCAGAAACTAACATCAGTATATATAGCCTTCTCTCCACTAATTCTCTACTCTTACACTAACTTCAACAAAAGAAAGAGAATTATATCTGCTTTTTGAGGCAAGGCTCTCCAACTTCCATGGACCATTCTTTCTCATAAAATCGACTAGTATTTGATCTTCCTCTGCCGTCCATGGTCCCTTCTTCACACCAGTTTTCTCGCAGAAGTGTGTTCTTGCCATGCCTCTCTCTCTCTCCCTTGCTCTCCCAATACAAGTCCAAGATGAGATTTCCCTCAAGATTTCTCTTCTTGAAAAGTTGGTGTTTTTCCTTTTACTTTCTTCCTACTTTCTTGTGTGTGTGGGTGAGTGTGAAGCAGTCGAAATGTCAAAGGTTGGACACTTTTTCTAGACAATATGTTTCCAACTACATTTTTCGCATGGCTTTGATTAATGCAGCAGACATCATATGTAGGTAAGAAAGGGCCAAGCTGATATTTGATTGATTTGTACCCTGTATACCCCTCACTTGTATCCAACAATGCACCAGTTTAGGTGCTTTGTGATGTTGGGGAAACAAGATGCAAATGAATTTCCATGGTTTTCTAGCTGTGATTTTTCCAAAGGAGTTTTGCTGCATTAGCTGTCCATGACCATAGCAAGAAGAACTCATTCAATCTCAATGGTATACTTTTAAGTATACCCGCATAGAATTCAGGTCGAGCTGAGTTCTGAAATTTAGAATTGCTCCAATACAATCAAGTTTCAAGCATTATAGAAAACATGCTACTAGTTTTTTTTCCAAATTTGAGGTTAAAAATGGATGAGACTATAGGGCCAGCAACTCATATTGAGTTCAGGTGGAACAATTCAGGCTAGCAACCTAAGGTCGAGTCAAGTCGAATAAAGCTCAATAATTTTTTATATATAAAAAATATGAACCATGATCAATCTTCAGTGACTTACTTTATATATATTTTATATTTGATTCTGTTAAATTGTTGAATATTATGGTTATATAAATCAAATAAGGAGATCATAGTAAACTTTTATTCAAAAAGTGAAGTTAACTGTAAATAATTTTAATCTGGAGTTTGATTCACACTCAATCTCTTCAAGTCATTTCCCTGGGATTAATTTTGTACATTCTATTAAGATTAGTCTCACCTCTAATGTGAAATGAGATACCCATGTTAAAAATAATAATGGTAAATGAATTTTTAAAATATAATAAAAATATTTCATATTGAAATACTATAAGATATTTTCTTGCATGATTATGAAAATATAGATAAATATTATGTATTTGGAAATTGAAATTATATCTTTTTATACTTTTGCATAATTATAATTAACAACAATTTGTTGATTTTTAAAGTGTTAAGAATTATATTTGATAAAAAGCATACGGTTGTACTAACAATTTTGAAATATGTCTAACATTTTAAAATTAATATCAATTATTGACTATTATTAAAAATTTAGTGATAAATTATTAATATCTAATGATATAAATAACTAGGTAAGGACAAAATAGGTATATGACATGTGACATTGAGTCAAAGAAGTAGGAGAGGGGTCTCTGACTCTTTGGAGGATGGAAGAAGGCAAACGGCACCGCCAGCGTCCCCTCTTTTGTGGGACGGCGTCTTTTATTTTGGAAAGTGACTTTTAGAGTTAGATTTCTACTGTACATGGAGTATAATTTATTTAAAAAAATTTCTCATTTTTCTTTAAAATGGTAAGTCATAAAATATTAAAAGGCCGTCCATCTTAGTTAGGAGACACGATTTTAAAAAATTTATGTGAAAAGTCAATTTTATCTTTCACCTTTCATAATTTCTTAAAAAAGAAACGTCCGAGCGGTGCACCACATAGTGAAACCAGCAGTGCACCGCACTCCGAAAATCTCTTTTACAACTTTAAAGTTATTTTTAAGCACTGTGTATTTCTAAAATTTTCCAAATTGAATATCCGGACTAATTACGATAACCTAATAAAAATACTTTAATACTTCAAGGTCTTTTGACACTTCCTAAATGCCTAAAATACAGTGTTTTACAAATAAAAGTATCTCTCGGCTATACCAAAAATACACTTCCGGAAGTCCAAATGACAAACCTGTAAAACCCGTTAAACTCCAAATTCAAAACTGAACAAATATGTGAAATTTGAAAACTTAGATCTTTCAAACGATTGCTTAATTGGCTTTTTTTTTTTTTTGAAGAAGGGACATGATTTGGGATAGGAAAATGTCACCTATTTTTGGTAAACAATTATTTGAAAGATCTAAGTTTTTAAATTTCACATATTTGTTCAGTTTTAAATTTGGAGTTCAACGATTTTTAAGGTTTGTCGTTTAGACTTCCGAAAGTGTATCTTCGGCATAGCCGATGGATACTTTATTTGTAAAAAACTGTGTTTTAACCATTTGGGAGTGTCAAAAGACCTTAAAGTCTAAAAATATTTTTATCAGATTATCGTAATTAGTCCGGATATTTAATTTGAGAAATTTTAGAAATACACAGTGTTTAAAAAATAACTTTAAAGGTTTAAAGGAGATTTTCAGAGCGCGGTGCACCGCTTGGACGTTTCTTTTTTAAGGAATTACGAAAGGTAAAGGGTAAAATTAACTTTTCACATAAATTTTTTAAAACCTGTGTCCCCTAACAAAAAAATCCTGTGTTAGGATGGACGGCCATATTAAAAGCACCATGAGCGGAAAAAAAGAATAAATGAAATAGTGAAAAAAAAAAAACTTCCACTCAATAAAGATACCTTCAAAGAATAAAAGAATCAAGAAAAAACTGATACACTCCTTCCAAACACGCTTCATGTTAGTCATTAAATAATGCTAGAATTCAAAGAGGAGAACTGTTGTGTGATAAACCCATATGCATTCTGTAACACCCCGACCCGGAGGTGAGCCCGGAACGCTACTGATTTTTTTTTTTTTTTAAGCATACTACACATGGGGGTATTTAAAGGTTCAATTGCATGTAAGTAATAAAGGAAGGGCCTACACTTGGCCACAACTGGTGCTTGTAGCTTCAATGTGTCACACTTAAAGATAATAAAATGATTTTATAATATTTTCATTTCTTTTTTTTTTGAACGGTCTTTTCTTAAAATTTATAATATTTTCATTTCTAAAAAAAAACCTTATCTTCATTTATTAGATATAAAAATGGTTTAATTAAATTAATCCATCCAGTCTAAAATGTCGGGTCTTAAAAATCATAAATACTTTTGAAATCTGGAGAAAAATATACTTTCAAAATCGTTCGATCTAGGCAAAAATGACACGTAGGTAGATTTTTGTCAAAAATACAGTATTTGTTTAAGTATTTTTAAATCTTATTTTGTAAATCCGTTAAATAACCTAATTGGTTAAAACACAGATTAGATACTGGTTATTTTTCTGAATTTTTATGACTTCTATAATTATTTAAAAGAATTATTTTCATAAATAGAGACCTTTCACGGTCACAATTATAAGTATTTCTGAAAATCAAAAGCATAGACTAAAAGGTCCTATCACTACCAATGCATAGCTTTGACAACCCAATTATTTCAAACAACATATTTTAATAATAATCAATAATTAAATCACCTAAATAATAATACTTATGGTAAATTACCATTTTGCCCTTCCAACTTAAATGAGTTGGATCTGTGAGCTATCGAACTCTAATTGGGCCGATCCTAGATTTCTAAAAATCTCAATCCGTAATCTTCATGATTAACGGATCAAAACACAATTAATTGATACAAATAACACAATTATCCTTAATCTTGAGACAGTGTATTACACATTCAATCACAAATCAAACAATCAAGCACACGCAGCAAGAAGACACAGATTTTATGTGGTTCGGCCATGCGTGGGGATGGGCATCTTACAGAAGATGTGGAATTGTGGGTGCTACGCAGCAGGTGACAGTGTCATAAACACATGGCAACAATCTTCAAGGGGTCGGACTTTTTTGCCAAGATGGAATTTGTTGGGTTTTGGCTCAAAAGTCTTTTATTGGCCAAGGCTGTGTTTAGGAGAAGCCCACCAGGCCCAACTGTGGTGTAAGCCAAACAGTATAAATTGTTATTTTCTCTTAGTGTTTCATGAGCTGTGAGGGGGGAAAAAAAGAGATGGACAGGAATGGTGGGTACGATTGATTTGTAATCTTTGTAATTTGTCCGGGAACTTTCTTCTAGAATTATCACGCTCCGTAGATGTAGCCTTCAGGATGAATCACGTAAAAATCTCATGTTTTTGTGTGGTGTGGTTGATTGTGTGATTTACATCTTATTTTTCTAAGAAGAACACCCACTGCAACACATTTGGCAAGAATTCGATATCCAATGCTTTGAGAGTTTGAGTACCATTCTAAAAAACTCTATTATTGCACTTCTTTTTCTATTTTTATTGCTTCCTCATTTTTTTTATGTCCTTTCATCCTAGAAGATATAACCCCTCTCTATCTCAAAACAAGGGGTTATACCCACCTCATTAAGCGAAGTTCTTAATTCGCCATTCAATCACTTTTCTTCATTGACTTAGTAATGTTTATAGATTGAGAGATTTACATGTACTTATGAGATTAGTCTCACTTCAAATATAAATGAGGATATCCTATGTTAAAAAAAAAAAAAAATTCCTTTGGAGGCCATGGCCGATTACCAAGTCTCTTTGGATGGTAAGATTTTTTGCATGATCTTGGCTCGGCAAATTTGATGATGATTTCTTTCGATTTTCTCTTAAAATCTTTTCTCCGCATCCATAATTATCAGTTTTCGATCTCTCCATTTTCTTTCATTTCTCCTATTTTTTCAATCTTTCTCCATGCTTATCTCTAAGGTCTCTTCTATCCTTTTCTCTTCTCTATTTCGCTATGAGCATCTCTCTCTCTGACTCTCTCAACAGGCATCACTCTGTTTCCTGAAACAGGAAGACGGAGAGGAGGAAGGTCATTACTTAATTTTAATTATGTTTTGTGCTACTACTTAGCAAATACAATCTTTTTATGACGGGCCTGTGAAGAGAGTAGCGTCCATTCTATGAAATTAATTTACGAAAATTTAAAAAAAAAATTCTATGATTTCTTACATACCAGGTTTGTGATATGGTCCGACCATGATAACCCTTGATCTTTTTATTCAACGGTTTAATGATCTGAAAATAATTATATTAAATCTAACAACAAAAATCATTCAAGTGGTTACTTTGAAGGTCTTAAGAAAAGTTTACATGATGGAATGGGTGTCGAGACAAGATGGGAACCAGAGGAAGGAGCGGTTTTACAATGGAGAGAGGTTCTATCTTCTGCAATGGAAGACATGGGAAAACTAAGAAGTGAAAATCAGGGAGCAATAAGAAGAGAGAAAAATAGGAATTTTGGAAACGTCATCCTCTCTGGTTTATAATTCAGGTAAATCATCGCCCTTTATCTTTCGACTGGCTATCAAGGCGACAAATATAAATTGAATATCACACGACTCTCTCTCTCTAACTCTCTAAGCATGTGTGTTGTGTGCAGTTTCAGTCATTTAATACAAATTCATCAAAATTAGGGGTGAAAGTTTGAGTTGGGTGTAAATCTATTTTATATGAGTTTATTAAAAGAAAATAGTAGGTTGATCGAACAATAATATTAGTATGGTTCGAGAGGAAGTGACAATACCCACTCGGATACTACTGTGGAAGTGCGTTGAATCAAGAATAGACATTAATCGTCTTTATTATGGGTGAGTTAGATAAATTTTATGCTAGAGTTCAATTGGGCTAAAATAAAAATTAGTGATGTATTAGATGATTATGCATGACATTTGATATGTTCCTTTTGAGTACCCCTGTTTATGGAGAAATTATTTAATGAGATTGACCACATGCTAAGTTACACTAAGATTGAATTTTACATGTGGAATCCATTCTAAATATATATGAACATGTTATGAGATTGTTAATGTCCTAAATATCAACCATCCAAAAGAACTATTCACTATTAAACTAAGATGCACTACAAAACATGGTGAATCAACCAACACACAATGTAATTCAATTCAATAGCAATTTGATTTTGTGATAAATTTGAGTTTATATCACCACCTGTTGTAAGTGACAAGAAAAATTTTTATCACTATATTAATATTACATTAACAAAAGTTATTTAAAGTGCACCAGGGCGGAAAACACTTAGCTCTCTCCATCCATATGGGGCCGGAGATACAAAATCTAGACTAGATAACACTTTATGTTGAAGTGATTCTCAAAAGTTTATAGAGAAAATAGTGCCTCAAGTATTATATAAAATCATTGGTTTCTCAAATTAATCGATGTAGGACTTTTTGTCAATTCACATGTAAGCCGAGTGTCTTTACCCTGGCGCTGAAGGGGAGTCCAATGTGGGCCTTTGGATCTTGGCTTTATAAGTATATGTGCACCATCTCTTATAAGCTGATTTTTAAAGATGATTTCTACTAATGTGTTTTTACATTGTATCACTGATAATCAACAATTTTAATCAATTACTCGGAATGTTGAAGAATTAGGATTTCTACTCACCAATACTTGACAACTTTAATCGATTACTCAGAATACTGAAGAATTAGAATTTCTACTGTTTCAAGGTTCTAAATGAAAAGAAGAATGTCCCCCATTCAAATAACAAAATTCATATTCTTTTGAGATTCTAGTCATCTAATATGAGGCCATTGATGGATAAATAAAACTAGTTTAAGGCTTTATAAAGTTAACTATACTTTTATTGCCCTAATGAATAAAACAAACATCAAGCAACAAAAAAAAAGCATCCAAAGTTCCAAACAAGCAATGTCTTCCTCTTCATTCCACAGCTCCCTATACATCTTCTTCCTGGTTGCATCTACTATGTATCCACCACAGAGAATTTGACAGTGAATTCCCATCATCAAAATCATTCAAACTTCTCATCTTCTCCAAAGCAACATCCTTATCATATAATGCCTCCATTGCATATACAAAACCCTTCCACCCTTCACCAACACCCTCTCTTCCCAGGGCCGGCATTGTCCATTTCACTAACTCCTTCACAAACCCAATATCTGAGAACAAGACCTCAGTGATTGGCAGCAATGGCAGCACCTGAATACCCAACCGGCACTCCTTCCTCGCAGGTGGCCCAAACCAGAGCCCACTGTCTCTTCTGTTATTCCATAACACTCCCACCACCCTGTTTGGATTTGGAGTGTATTAGAGTTGACCTTCCCCATTTACACTGAGGGATTATATTGTAATTATTGTAATACCTTATTTCCTTTTATTCTTTTCTTTCTTCATTTGTCTTGTACATTTTCTCTTATTAATACAATGAATCAAGGCCTCTCTCTATACGTTTGAGAGAACAAATTCAATCTCTTCTTTACATTTTACAGAGGGCTTCTTTCCCAAGCTCTCTTCCTTCATTCTTCATACCGGGATAACCCTATTTTCACCCCTTTGTGTTATTTTCCTTCGATTGAGATGATATAGACTGCATTTGCATTGGCCTGACCTGTAAATTTTGAAGGGTTACAATTTATTGGATCTACACCCTTATATCTAATGGAGTGGGGTTTAAATAAAATAAAGAAAATAAAATATGGGTAAATATTTTCACATAGGAGTATCATTTTATCTAATGTAGGAATTCAATTTTTTTTAAATTACAGTTTTACCTTTCCACTTTTGTATTGGTTGAAAGGACAAAATGAGAACTTCAAAAAAAATTGAATTCCATATGAAATGAAAAAATTCTCCCTACCCTAAAATATTGCATAAAATCGTCCATGCACTTTGCTTCCACGCCAACTTCCACAAAAATTCTCCAAAATCCCAACTTTGTAGCCTCAGCTGACTCATGTTAATGTCTAGGTTGCTACCTCTAAAAGATTGGATATTCCATGTGGTATTAACTTTCAAGCTTGGAGAGAATCCTAAGCAACACAATTTTAGAAGAATTTGGTGATTTGTCGGTGACATGACTTCCACATAAGCTGTCACATGTCAAATTCGTCCAAGTGGATTTCTGGTAGCATGACTTTTTAAGGTCCATAATATGGTAAAATGGGCCTTGACCCATAGCGTGCTTTAATTCTGGCACAAGTGGGCTCATTAGAAAGTTATTCGAGCGCTCGTTTTCCACTATCAATTCTAGCATAAGCTAGGGGAGAGCAAATTCACCCATTTCATCTAATTGGGCTGGTTCATCTTTGATCGAGCCCGAGATGGGTTTGTCGGATCTGATGCCTACAGTCACCTTGCTAGTGAGCAAGAGATTTAGGGGTTTCCATTTCAATTGTGAATTAGAACAAATTCACTTGAGGATTTTAAAAATTGAACCATGAAGTGAACTGTTTCGATGGAAAGTTGGATTAAATAAGGTTCAACCGTAGTCAAATCGGGTCAAACTCGTGCCATGAATATTATATTAAAATAATATTAAATTATTAGCTAATATATTTTCTATCTAAATAAAAATTTTATAAGAAATAATTTTCTTTTTCAAATGACACTCAATTATGTGTTGTAGAAAATTGAAAATTTATCATTCTTTTTAAAAGAACATGATTTCTAATTGTTAATAATCACTAGTTATTACTTTGCAAAATATAAACTATAAAGCATTTATATTTATACTTAGGTTTTATAACGGTAGACTAATCTTTTCTAAATATAGATTTATGAGTGGTATATTATGTATTACCATCGATTGAAACTTGTAATTTCATTTTAGCTTTCAAATCCATTTTAATTGTTTTTAACAGTTTCAAACCATTCTAATTTAATAATGTAATTAATTTTTTTAAAAAAATCAAAGCAAGAAAGCTACTTACAATACAAGATTGACATTCTAAATTTTTAACTCCAAAATGGAATCTGTTATGATGATGATGTTTTTTACTTTGAGAAGAGAGATTTTATTTTCATTGATAATAGTTAGATAAACAAAATTATTAGATAAAATTATGACCTATAATTAATTATGTTATATTGATATAATAAAAATAAAAAGAGCTTTCAATAATAATGATGATGGCAAAAATATTAAATGATAAATATAATATCAAATTGTTGTGATAAGATAAATAAAAGAAAAGATTGTGATTTTTATTTTCAACATAAGTAAATATTATATACATTTTAAAATAATCTTTTAATTGTAGGATTCATGTTACCATTCCACAGTGGAAAATTGGAAACTATTGAATGATTATTAAGATTTAAGAGAGTAAAAGATAAGGCCTTTAACCCTAAAGCCCACTAGAGTTGATGACTTTAAGGGTAGTAAAACTAAAAACAACTTGTGGGACTTCTTTTTTTCCTTTTAACGTTCTCTGCAATCTGGACAATTCCACACAGTCCCACATCGGTTAGGAGTAAAAGTAGAGAGAGAGAGAGAGAGAGAGAGAGAGAGAGAGAGAGAGAGAGAGAGTCATATAAAAGGTGTACGTGACGGTAGTAGAACACTAGAAGTCTAGAACCACTCCCTTCATGGACTTTTTTGGACTGGGTGGTATGTGGCTTAGTGGGCCATATGATTTACAATAAATTTTATTTTTTTAAAATTAAAATTGTCTTGAACAGAGGGTCATGGGTCACAGGGTCCAATTTAAAAATTGGCTTGAACCACAGCTCAAGAATGTTTTTGAGAGTTTTCTAATCCAAACAGTTTTTATACAAAATCTGAAATGGGCCAAGGTTGAACTCTGGTCCAGTTCAGTCTGATTAGATTTTTATAACATTGTGTTATGGGACTTTTGTCCCTAGAGTTGGTGTAGAGCTTACTCTAAACAAATTGAGACTTATAAAGCTTTGTAGGTGAGGAAAACTCCACACATGATTATATTTATTTTAATGTGTAATGTGATGAATTACTTGAGAAGCATGTGATGAATCACTTGAGATTATTTGAAGAATTTGCTTGAGACTGCAATGAATTGTTTGAGATTGTATGATGAATTGTTGAAATTGTAATGAGATGAGATTATGTTAATTAGGTGTCTTTATGGGATTGTATGAGAACGATGGTTGGCATGAGATTTGCATGATGTTGAGGTGTTTGTGTGAAATTTCTTTGATTATGATGTGTGTCAATTTCATGGGGATTGAGTAATGCATGGGTGCATGAGCTGTGTGATGTTGAAGTGAGATGAAGAGTATAAACAAAGCCCAAGAGGGGCATCTTCACGAATGTCGAGAGGGTCACGTTCTGACCCGTGGCATGCATCGCCATGATGGGCGGGCATGGAGAGGCATGGGTAGTTATCGTGGCGCACACTACATGACGGGTTGGATGTGTGGAGGGCCATATTCTGATACCGTGGCACGTATACGCCAAACAGATCAGTCTTGGAGAGACACGGGTAGTCTTTGTGGCACACACCTTTGACCCTACGAGATGAGATACAACACCCCGCGTAGAGGGCACATAGAGATTGCCTAGCACTTGGTATGAAATGGTGTTCTTTGTTTGAGCCCATACCCTATGCAGAAGGGGCATTAGCAGTCATCTATTTCCATAAATTTTCCCTTCTCATCAGCACCCCAGCATCTGAACATTTTGATCCAGATGTGAAGTGAAAATTTCTATTAACAATCCTATTCCCATTCTGTTCTAGACCCATTGTTCAGTTTGTATCAATATCTTTCTAGAAAAAAGAACTTGACCCCGCAGAAGAAGAGAATGAAAAAAATAAAATTAAGAATAAATACAAAACCAAAACAATCAGTCTATCAGCTTCCTAGGGCTCTGTTTGGATCAAAGGAAGGAAATTATTTTCCTTGAAAGTAACCACTTACCAAAAACAGCTTGACGCATTTGTGTTTAAAATTTTGTAATTTTTTAATAAAGAACTTTACATGTATCCAAACCAATGTTCAGAAACTCGAAACTTGGATTCGACTCAAAATCCAATTGAGTTGAGAAACTCAGTTTAGTTTTGATAAAATTGGAAAACTGAGAAAAACTTGTAGGTGCGGTCGACTCAAAAATCATGTCAAGTCGACTTCAACTGACTTGGCCAATTTTTTAGAGTTTTTAAACTATGTTCCGAACAGAGCCTAAATACATACCTACTGGAACACAACGTGTTCCTGGTGATGGGTGTGCCCCCACTATCAGAAGCAAATGTTCTTCAATCATGAGCCTTTACAAGAAAAACATCATGTGGTATAAAGTCCATTTCATTTTCTTTCCCTTAATCCATTGATGCTTCCTTTCCAAATCTACTAAAATAATGAAGTGAAACTGAGAAGTATGTATATAAAATATTTAAACACCAATCATACCTTTTTCAATGTCTTGCAATATCATATTAACATAATTTGGATGTGTTTGAATGTACCAAATCTGGAATCTATTTGAATATTTGGAGAGAGTGGATGCCTATCCCTTCTGCTGCAAGTTTGAGCATTGCCAGTGGGATATCATACTTTTCCTTCTGACTTGTCTCCAAATCAACTTTTTGCAACATGTTCTCGTGTTTAATCGATTACTCAGAATGCTGAATGCATATCTACTGAAGAATTTGGATTTCTACTGTTTCAAGGACAGAGCTTCTCCTTGTTATGAATGAAAAGAAGCTTGTCCTGTGTCAAGGAAGCGGGAGGTGTCAAGTTCGAGACTGAATTTGTTATTTCGATAAATCTATATACTCTACCGACCATGTCACCTGTCCATTCTTATATCAATTGTGGATGAAACTATTGCTAAGACCGTAGACAGGCCAACTTCTTGTTCAATGACTCAAAAAATTTCTCAAAATATTCAAACAGCATGAGATTTGGAACAAATACAAACTCACCAGAAAAAAATTCACAACTTGGTTAACATCATTTATTTATCTACAGTACATACCAAATTCATGAAATAGAGACTAGAACTTACAGATAAGCTTTTCTTTGTATTTTTTTCCTCTTCTTCTGTGAAGAACATATACCTTCTTTATCCATTACCCATAAAACAAACATGAAAGCAACAACACTGTTCAAATAAAACATGGAAGCAACAAGTATCAGTGACCTTTCTTCTTTATACTTCAATGACAATAGTATCCATACAAGCAATGCCTTCCTCCTCCTTCCACACCTCCCCCTACATCATCTTTCCTGGTCCTCACTTGCTTCTACTATGTATCCACCACAGCAAATTTGACAGTGAATTCCCATCATCGAAACCATTCAAACATCTCGTCTTATCCAAAGCATCAGACTTATCATATAATGCCTCCATTGCATATACAAAACCTTTCCACCCTTCACCAACACCCTCCCTTCCCAGAGCCGGCATTGTCCATTTCACTAACTCCTTCACAAACCCAATATCTGAGAACAAGACTTCAGTGATTGGCAGCAATGGCAGCACCTGAATGCCCAACCTGCACTCCTTCCACTCTGGTGGCGCAAACCAGAGTCCACTGTCTCTTTTGTTATTCCATAGAACTCCCACCACCCTGTTCTCCCTACTGAATTCCTCCTCATACAACCCCTTCCCTTCTCTCACATGCCACCACATTTGTGCAGCTTGGACCTCAAATGCCGCCAAAGTTGACCCAACTGCCACCAAATGTGTGTCTCCATAGCTTAACCCCATCAATGCTGCTGAATAGTAGGCATTGACTGCCTCACTTGTGCTCTCTTGATTCCGGCCATCAGCAAATTCAGTCAGCCCACCAGCCCATGAATGCAATTTCCACAGATCAAAACACCTCAACCGTGGGTAATTTGAATTTGATCGGCGCCCCAAGTTCATGAAATCCGCCATCAATGAATAGGCCTGTGGCCGGTACTTCCTCCCCCAGGACAGATCAAGTTTTGCCAGCACCTGCAATGGCATACAGAAAGTAGCCCAGATGGTAATGATGATCATTGTAGATTCCAAACCCAAAATCCGCGCCCGAATCTGCCGACCCCAGTGTGGTGACAATGCCACCCCAATTGGGGTCATACAGAAAACCATTTCCATTGAAATTTCCATCCAACCATGGTGTAATTGCATCAATTAAGAATCGTCTGATTGCTGGAATAGCGTCTGGAAAACATACCTCCTCCGCTATCAATGCCAATCTTGCAGCTCGGGCAATAGCCTTCCCATAAAAATATGACGAGTTCGTAGTAATTGCAGTGGAACTCAACCCATCTACATCCT
Source organism: Chimonanthus salicifolius (assembly GCA_013350335.1). Classification (NCBI taxonomy): domain Eukaryota; kingdom Viridiplantae; phylum Streptophyta; class Magnoliopsida; order Laurales; family Calycanthaceae; genus Chimonanthus; species Chimonanthus salicifolius. The sequence continues at coordinate 61,098,307 of CM023538.1, read as the reverse complement.
TCTGAACTGCAGACACAATTTCTGGAAAGGATTCCTCCTTTACTCCTCCAATTGAATGCCAAGTCACTGAAAGCGGATCAGTTCGTAAGACCCAAGAATCCCCCACAACTCCAACGAGCTCACCATCGATGCTGTTGTACTTGAACTCGTCGAGGACAGCAATGTCACATTCATCAGCCGACAAAAGCTGTAAATGAAGAGGATGGGCAAGCAGGAGCAGATCTCCCCACCCCTTCTTCTCCCAACTGTATTTCAAGCAAAAGGGTCTGGCGAACTGGGCATCACCGGATATCGGATAACAAGCACTGAAGCTATCAAGAATAGCTTCACACCCGAGATCTGGCAAGTAAGCAAATCGAATTACACCCGAGAAATCACCAACAGTAAGGAGAGAAATGGAGTGAGTAAAATTGAGTGGGGAAGAGGTGTAGATGAGCCAGGTCTGGTTGTTATTGAGTAGAATCTTGTGTTTGGTCAATGAAGGGTTGGAAGTGAGGGAGAGGATGGCGTGGACGGTTGAGATCGTAAGTTTGGTGGTCTTGAGTGTGGAGCAGGTCAAAAAGGGAGAGCCCCGGACAAGGAAAAACCTCAGACTTGGGGGAATATCTAAGGTTACGCTGAGGTCGTTGAAGGAAGATATTATGTGGTTTGAAGGGTGGTCTGTGTTGTTTTCACCAGTGGAGATGGTGAAATCGGGGGTGAAAGTCTGGTAGATGAAACTAGAGGTGGCGAAACGAGATGGGTAGCAGAGAGAAAGGGAAGAAGCAGAGGATTTTATGAGATATGGATGTATGTACTTCGGCTTGATCACCATTTTTCAGAACAAAGTTTTGGAAGAAGGAATTGGTGGGGAGAGGAGAAGAGCGTAGCTGAGGAGAGAAAAAGGGAGATGGATCCGGAAGAACAGATGACTGAGCTTTTGGGAAGATGAATGGAGATGTCTTCTTTGAAGGAGGCTGCATGGCTTGAGATGCGGGAATTTCCGGGTTGGAAGGAGGTGATGGCGGACCTTGATTTTGTGGGGGTTTTGGAGATTTGCCTCTTCTTTTATTTATAGGGAGTTTTTTTATGGTCTTGGTGACTAGTGTCTTTACTCTTTTCAGTTTTTTCAACATTTTTTTTTAAGGGAGATGATGAGTGAGGAAGGTGAAAAGCTGGTTAGATGGATAGCCCCCTGGTTTGACTTTGACTCCAGAGCTAATCTAAAGTCTAAACTGTAAATTTTGGAAGCATTAGATAGTTAAGAAATTGAAAATGGAGAAGAGAAATAGGTGAAAAGATGATGCAGAAATTGGAAATTGACATGGATTGATATTATAGAGAGGGGCTTGAGGAGAGATAAGGGATGGTGGATGCTTGATTGAGAGAGAAGGGATTGAGTGAAGGAACAGGTGAAAGAAATTGGATGACACAAGTGGGAGACAAGGAATATAATATTAGAGTAAATGGGTCTGGTAATTGGGTTTTACTTCTTTGTTTACTTTGGACTAATTGATTTTAAGAAATTGATTTATTAATATAACACACTGATGTGTGTTGATTGAGTGAATCAAGAAATTAACTAAACTGATTGACATGTTGAAAAGTATTGATTAGTAATTCTTTGTTGTTGCAATCAGAAGTACTGCATCAAGGATTTGGTCCATTCTATAGGGGATCGGAGAGACTTCAAAAGTATTTGCCTTGTTGGCTAAGTAATTCAATGCTTATGGTTGAAGTAGCTGACTCCCTTCATTTGTATGTCTATCTAGAATTTATACTTAGATGAGGAAAGGGATAAAATTTGAAAAACTCTAAGTGAGATATGGGTGTTTCAATTCTTACTTGTTAGTAAGAAATAGAATTTTATGGCTTTGAGTTTGATGTAAAGAGGATAATATGTTCTTACTATGAAGTTTCACTTCATCCGATGATTTATTATTTTATTTAAATTTTTAAAAATTAATGGTACTTACTAATTAAAATTTAAAGGCCAAGATTATATAGATTGGATCATGAATTGATACTGAAACTTTATATACTTTATATCTTTATAGGACCTACGATTGATCTAATGACATATATTGTTAATGTATCTCACTAGCATATCTTGTTAATACGAGGAAACATGCAATATGAAATTATTTTCTCTAGCTTCCCATAGTGATATGTAACTTTTATTATATTCATAAAAATTTATCCTAAAAATTTTGAATTTTATAAAAATATTGGAACATTGGAGAATCATACAAATAGCCTAAAAATTATATCAATCACATTAACAGTTATTCATTTAAATCCAGAAATATTTTTATATATCATCTCATTATTTTTTTACAAGAAACTCCAAAATGAGAAATACTTTAGAAAACCCGACTTTCATTAAATTTTCAAAAAAAAAAAAGAAGCTTAAAAAATTATATACACTTTACAAACTATATCAATAAGAAGTGGAGTCTTAAGTTCAATTCATACTCAACTCCAAGAGGCCACTCCTTGCAGACTTAACTGGTGTGTGGATTGGGAGGTTTACACATGCCTGTAAGATTAGTCTCACCTCCAATGCTAGAATGGAGATACCTATGTTATCCAAAAATTAAGATATCTCCATTGAATTTCATAAGGGCTCAATTTTATTTCATTAAATAACCATCACAAAAAACTGAAACCCGAGATTATCTTAGAGCAAATTTTAAAAAAAAAATTGATGAAAATAACTGAAAAATGATTAAATTTTAAGAAAAAAAAGTTTGAAATGTACAAATACCTTTCGCACATAATTTATCTGTCGAATTATCAGTAAGATTCGTCAATACACACCTTGTACAAAGTATTAACGATTTACAATCGTAAGCCTCTAAGTCAATAAGAGTACTATATTTAAATTTCTTTACACATTTTTCAAAATTTTAAAACATATTTTATTCATGTCAAAATTTCAACTTTCAAGTGTCTAATACTCAATAAAAATGTTAAACAAAAGTATAGTAACACTAGATTTTTCATTTTTTTTTATCATTTTTTTATCAAAAAGAAAATTTTAACAATAAAGGAGAGAAAAATTATATCTCCAATTTATTGGCAATATGTATCAATATCCCTAGAAAAGTAGAAATTGAGAAGAGTGAAAAAAAAAAAAAATGAATTGGAAGCCACATTTTTATTAGAAAATTAGGTTTGGGAGTAGGTAGTTCGGATATGGTAAAATAATAATGTGTCTTCCTCTACAATTGTGGAAATCCAATCATTCTATTTATAGAGAGAAAGAAATACACATAAGAAAGAGAAAATAAATAAAAAAGGAAAATACAATAATAATAATGACTAATTGAAGAAATTGTTAAATGGTCGTCCATTCTGATACGGGTATTTTTTTTTGTTAGAAAACACGGGATAAAGTGAAATTCTTACTTTACCCCCGTACTTCGGTGTGCAAATCTTAAGTACAGTACAATGATGCACCTATAATTATGAGCAGTGCACCGATCATTTTGAAATTAACTACAACTTTGACGTGAAAAATCCATCTACAGCGGTGCACCTATAATTATAAGCGGTGTACCTATAATTCTGAGCGATGCACCTATAATTTCGAAATTAACTATAACTTTGGAGTGCATAACCATCCACAATGCTATACCTATAATTATGAGCAGTGTACCTATAATTTCGAAATTAACTATAACTTTGGAGTGCAAAACCATTTACAACGATGCACCTATAATTATGAGCGGTGTACCTATAATTCTAAGCGGTGCACCTATAGTTTCCAAATTAATTATAACTTTGGCGTGCAGAACATATCCACAATGGTGCACCTATAATTATAAGCGATGTACCTATAATTTTGAGCGATGCACCTATAATTTCGAAATTAACTATAACTTTGGAGTGCATAACCATCCACAACGCTGTATCTATAATTATGAGCGGTGTACCTATAATTTCGAAATTAACTATAACTTTGGAGTGCAAAACCATCCACAGCGATGCACCTATAATTATGAGCGGTGTACCTATAATTCTAAGCGGTGCACCTATAGTTTCCAAATTAATTATAACTTTGGCGTGCAGAACATATCCACAATGGTGCACCTATAATTATGAGCGGTGTACTTATAATTCTGAGCGGTACACCTATAATTTCATTTTTTAAAAGATTAAGAAGGGTGAAGGGTAGAGTGGAGCTTTCACATAAATTTTTTAAAACCCGTGTCTCTTAACAAAAAACCATCTTAGCTGGGGGCCTTGTTAAATATGATAAGGCAGTGGTATTTATGAACTCATATTCCTATTGATTCAAAATGAACACATCGTAGACGTACGATTAAAATAATTATGATGCAAACTGAACTATTCACCTTTGATAATCAAAATTATTTAAATATTAAAATCGTTTTAAATAAAATGTTGATAGACGTAGTTTTTATGTTGATCTAAAATAATTAAAAACAAAGAATAATTTATCTATATATAGTTAAATTAAGTTGCTTTTTACTATTTTAGATAGTGTACTTTTAAAAGATTAAAATAAATAGTTTCTTTGTCATAGCTTTTAATTTACTTTATCTAAATTTAGATCTTACATCTACTCGTACATATTCAAATTTGAAAATTTGATGATGTGATATAAACTAGTGTGGGCAATTGCTTCGCACGTGTCTTCATAGATGGCATTAAAAAATATTGCATTTGTTTTATCAAATTAAATGATATCCTAAAACAAAACTATACACTCTAATGCACATAAAAAATAAATTATAAAAAACATGATATCAAATAATAAACTCTGTTTCCAATACGTTTGGTAATCGATTGATCACTCACAAAAATTAACGACATTTTCTTGGGGGTTTTGTAAACCATCATGATCTAAATAATGATGAAATTGATTGATTTTTTTTTTCAACTAAAATCATTCTTTCGGGTGACGTCTCACACCCCTATAAGATAGTCACTGGGTTACACCACGGGGACTCAAACTCGCACCATCTTGCTTTCTGAGACAAAATGTTATGAGCCGAGCTACCGATGACCATATTACCATCATTATTTTTCAAGTAAATTTAATTATTAGAACTCTATGTTGAACCCATATACTTTTAAAAACATTGGTAACTGCAGTTTTGTATAAAAATTTGGCATTTGATGATTATGATGCTTTTTATTTGATGATGAAATGGATTAAATGAATTTGAGAGAACTTTTAAAAGTTATTTCTCATTACTATTGTTAAAAATATAAAATATAAAAAATATAGATATTTCAAAAGAAAAGACTTTTCTTTGTACTTTTAGTAAAAAAATTCTTTCATAAATTTTTAAATTTTATTTCTCATGAAAAAAAAGTAGAGATGCATGCAACTAAAAATTGTGCTTATTGGACTTCATAAATTAAAACACTGAATAAATACCTCTATACTAATGCTAGGCAAAAGTCTCTTACATATTGATACTCATTACGCAATCATAGACTTGTGGATTTGAGTAAATAGGCAATTATTCTATAGAAAACTAATCGAGTTTAATTACAAATGTCCATAATAAATAAATAGACGAAATGATTTTTAAAGAAATAAATCATCGTGTTTAAGTTAATGATTATTTCTTAATCTCAGTTGCTTGGTAATAATCATTCACTTATTATGACAAAGTAAAATATATATTTAATAAATATAGCATATTATTAATAATTTATACTCACATATTCATTAGTTAGTTTTAAATTATTAATAATGAGAGACTTATAAAAAAAATTACAAGTAAAAAATTTTCACAAAAATGAAAAAACTCACCATAAAAAATATTAGTAAATTTATCTGAGTTGACTCAACTCTATGGATTTTGAATAAAACAAGTTAATAAATTTTATCAAGTTTTTGAACTATGTTTGTTATCATTATACAAATTTCTCTAGTACAAGAGGAGGTATTGAATTCGATTTACACTTAAATCCCTCTAGATTACTCGTGATAGAGTTACTTCTCAACAACTTTTCCATTGTGTTGATTGATAAAAATATATACTCGTGAAATTAATCTCATCTAAGTACAGATTTTATTTATTAGTTGTCGGTCCCATTTACAGCTCATTAGCTACAACCATTAATAACATTTGTACTTGCTGATTGAAGATTGAAGAAGACATGAAGATGAAGGACAAAAATGGAAAGAGATTCTAGACTCAGCCGACAGTCCAAATAATTATTTCATTATTCATTGTTAAAGTCTTTTTTCATTTATTTATAGTTAAGTTTTTTTAATTTTCCTCGTCTACTTAACCTTATTAATAAGCATGTTCTTCATCATTTTGCAGCCTGTCACTGTCTGTGTCACCAACTAATTGATGTCTTCATTGACCTTCTACTTATAATTTTTACACAGTTTATTTTTTAATGGCCTTTCAGCTCTTGTACCCAATGATCAGACTCTTAATCAAATAAAGTATTTAGTGGTTATTTTGTATTAAAATAATTAGTTGGCTAATATTAGAAAATTTATTTCTACTATATATTTTTAATTGAGTTGTAACTCAAGCTTATGTAATTAGACTAAAAGTGATTAATGAAAAACATAGTGGTCTATTTTATTGATCAAGTCTACTCAAACTTCATTATTTTTCTTCATTTTTTTATCATGTCCACTAATCTCATATAACTTTGGCTTCTTGGGTGGAAAGGTTGTAAAAAATTATATTGGAAACTTGAATTAGTGTAATACTATTACATGATAAGGAAAGATGAGTCACTTAAATAATTTAAATTGTTGAGAAAATTCAACATGACTTAATTTGATTCTAGATCATCATCATCACTACATTAATTTATCTCAACTAACTTTACTAAGATATTTAAATTTATTAATTTTCAAACTTACCTACCCTTAAATACTAATAAAAATTAAATACATAAATTTACAATGTATCCATGAATACTTATTCTATTGGTCTAGATTATAAAGGCTGATCACCCTCTAATTGTGTGTGTAGTATTAATCTACACGCTTAAGCATGAGGGCCACCAAATGATTTAGTGATGAACCTTTTTAGAAAGGTCTTCATTAAACAACTTTTTAAAACATTCTAAAAAGTTTATCAATTTAAACTATTTTTAATCTTTAAACTATACAATCATAAAAATATAATTTTATTTCAATCAACATTATTAGTAGACTTCACAGTTATACAAAGTAATAAGTTAGCACTCATTTCACCTAAGGTTGTTCACATGCTGCGATTGAGCCGGGTTATACTCTACTGCCAGCAAGAGCCCACCTAAAAGTGGATTTTATAAGGCCTGAATCCATTTTTTGGACTATTAAAATCCAACAGTTTGGAATTGAATTGGATATGATGATCGTAGATCAAATTTTATCTCAAAACTCAATTCTCACCTACTTAATTTTGATGGTTAAAATCATCAGGCGTCATTATTTTGATGAATTTGATGGTAAGTTATTAGAAATTAAATTTTAAACTAAAATTTGTTAAATTCATCAAAATAATTAAAAACATACACATATATGATAACTAAATGGACCAAAAGTCCCATGCACTTTCACGAACTTGTTGTAAATGCCCAAGCCCAATTATTTATATAAACAAAAGAAAGAATATAGTTCGATTCCAATTTAAAAGACTAATGTAGGTGTTCAAACTCATTCATTTATAATAAATTTAAAAGGTTTTGATCCAAATTTGAACTATGAAGCAACCATAATTTCACCTAAATTAGAGCTTATGAGTCAGTTTGTGTGGACTTGTCATTGAAGCCCACATTCTATGTCCTATTCATGTAATAAAGAAAGAACATCTTTTTCTTTTATTTCTTTTATAATAATTAACAAATAATTCTACTCCTCTGCTCCCTCTCGCCGGTTACAACTCTCTCTCTCTCTCTCTCTCTCTCTGCGTTTACTTCTTACAAGTTTTCAGGCTTTCGACCTTTTACCCTGTCTCTTTCTTCTCCTTTCTCTCTTTTCTCCATTCCCCATATTCGTCTCTTTCCTTCTCTTTCTCACTCTTCGGTAAGTTGAACTCTCTTTTTCATGCTATTATTATCATTTGGTCTTCATGCTTTATTCAATCTCCAAGTGCTTGGGGGAAATTGCTGAGATCTGTGTAGAAATATGGTTGCTTACGATCCAAGATTCGGATCTGTTAGTGCATTTAATGGTTCGATTTGCAATGTCCTCTCTGTTTTTTCGTTATGTTTTTCATTTTTTGGATGTAGGACTTGCAATTTCCTTTTATCTTTTTTCTTTGCTTAATGTGTTTAGCTCAGTTGTTGCATTTCTCCGCTTTGGTGTAGTTGACATTTGGATTTTTTTTAGGACCCTGGTTGAGTAGACGACGGTCAGATAGAATGGTTTTTGATCGAACTGTGAGTTCTGTTATATGTTCTATTGGAATTTATTGTCGGGGATTTGGGGCTGAAGTGCATTTTTCTTGGATCCAATTTGTGATGTTTGGCTCTTCTGGCGCTGCACCAATAGCCTTTTTCTTCAAATTTAAGTTTATGAAGTGATTAAATGGTGTACACTGGAATATGTGATCGTGAAATTAAGTCTTCCTTTCCCTATTTGGAATTTTAGATCCTGTTTGCTTACACTACAGTCGGATTAATTGTGGGGGGCGCTGTTTATTCTATTGGAAATTAGGGTCTGATATTTGGGCTGAAATGCCATTTTCTTGGTACCCAAGATCGGATGCTTGTGCAGTTGTCACTTTGTCACTACACTAGGAGCATTTTTCTCACCGAGAGATGCTATGTGTACATGAAATTATAGTCCTCTTTGTACTTTTGTGCTGATATGGCAAGACTCAATTGGTTGGATTTTTTAGAGGTAGAAAAGATATCCAATCAACGGGTGCTAACAAGGGTCCAGTTCTGAGGTATGTATGGCGTTTACCTTCTCTTATTGATATATGACTTTATGAAGTGATGACTCAGTCTCAGTTTGGATTTTTGCAAAAACATGTGGTTGTGTCAACTGGGTAGTGAAATTAAGTCGTTCTCTTATTATTTGGAATTTGAGTTTCTCTTTCAGTTAGACAGATTGTTGAATTAAATAATTTCTCACAGAATCCTTGGTGGCGTTGTTTTTTCTACCAGACATTACAGTCTGCAATTTAGGGCCAAATGCTCTTTTTGCTCGGTTTCCTATTGGAGGTTCTTTTTGTTCAAACTTGAATTTATGAAGCAATCGATTGCCCTAAATTGGGATTTGGAGGATTATCTGGGTTTGCCAGTTATATTCACATTCTTTTGGGCAGTGAATTAAGTGTTTCTTCCAAACAACTTGTGTGAAGGGATGCATCTTTGAATCTGTTACTGAATATTGTGTTACTTTGTTGGTGTCTTGAAATGGGTATGGTACTTTTTGTTCAGGTTTTTTTGCAGTCAATATGTTTTCATATGATTCAGAATGTGATCTTATAGTGATTGGATATTTGGATGACTGGTGGTATTCTTGGATTTCCCTTAATGTCTTGTTTGATTCTACTGGGAAAGTAGAGATTTGGTTGGCTAGAATAAATAAAAAAACGACGATCACCTGCACAGTTAGGCTTGGCCCCTCAAATGGAGTAGTGGTGGGTCCATTGAAAAACTCTTTCTTGAATATGTGGCAACCAAATATCATCTTGACTGAATCAATCAAGCTACATGTTTTAAGCTCTCTAAAATTTGATCAGTTTAATTTTCTTAATGTTTAAACATTATAGCCTTTAAAAACATGATTGATTCAATCAAATTGACTTTTGATGAGTCACATATTCAAAGAGAGACATTTCCAGTGGACCGATCACCACCCCATTTGGTGAACCCTATGCTTAGGTGTGCAGGGCAAATATTCCACACACCAGTGTGGGTGTGATCATTTTACTAAATCAAATCAAACTTAAGCAGACCAACTAACTCTTCTTATGTTGTAACCACTGGAAGTTATATGCATATGTTTATGGGTAGATGTATCCACTTGTCTTTTTCCTATTTTATCTACACATGATTGTGGGACATATTGTCCCTAGAAGTTAGGGGTTGTTGACTATAATATAGGGGCTAAGATCAGATATGTGCACAAACTTTAAGGCCATGGTTAAATGCAATTTCTCCTGAAGCAGAAAAACATATTAAAAAAAAACTCTTCCAGTTCTATTCCTCCCACCCCAACCAATCCCTACTGATCCACCCACTTTATTTGTATGAAATGTCTATGCATTAATAAAAAAAAAATGAATTTCATGATAGAGCCTTCATTGCACCAAAAAGTTAGTGTATATTTACCCAAACTTTTTGACACCAACCCAGGTGTTTATTTTATACTTACTCAAATGAGAAGTTTTTAAGCATGGCATTCTTGATTGTTAAATACCTTGTTGAACTCTAAACAACTAATGCATGTCTTCTGTATGAGATACATACTTATAGATTACAAGTTTTTATGCTCATAGCACTTGTGACCATGTTAGAGGAGAGAGACCTAGTTCTTGGTTTTGTTCTTGTTTTCTTTGATTTGCATTATACTAGCCTCATTATTGAAAGAAAGTCACAGCAAATGACCATTTCAAAACAAATAATTTATTGTTAATTTGGCTCCTGCACATATTTCAGTAGTCACTGCCAGTGGTAGTAACTAGAATTAAAAGAGTCTGTTCACATCATTTAAACCAAGTATCTCCTTAAGCTCTTCTTATTCCTTTTTCCCCTTTTTCTTCTGAAAGATATAAGCTCTGTTTTGGTTATTTGTAATAGAATATTCTGTGTTGTTCTTTCATAAAGCAAAGCATTAGGTTGAGTTTTTGCTTCAATGGTTATAGCCTGATTATTTTCCAAAATGTTGTATATTAATAGCATCATATTCTATAATATTTTTTGATACAAAATATGCATTAGTTTGAGCCACTCTGGTAATTGATGTCCTGAAGCAAGGAACCCTGCACTAAGGATTTCAACTTTTGTACTTTCATGTAAGAAAAGAAAAGAGTAAAAAATAGTGCACACACACACACACACATAGATCGTAGGTTGACAAAGGCAAGGACCTTCTTTTATTATCTAACTGAAATTGGAATCAGGATGGCACATCTGTTCAGTGCTTACTATGTCCATATTGGTATGCAGTTTTTCATTTTTTTCTTCTTCTTTATTTGCTCAGCTTCTTGCCAATATTGAAACCCCAAACCACCCCCACCTTCCCCCGGAAAAAATAAAAAGTGAAAGAACCTTGGTGATTGTGAACATTACATTATTTCAATGATTTTGTGGCTTACTGTGAGGTCTAACTGATGAACCACATGTTGTCAATACTGAGAGAATTAAATGTTATTATCATTAATAAATATCTCAGCAGTACCAAGTCTACTAAACCTTCATGATTTTGGTCATGAAAATTCATCTCCTTCGTTTGTTTGAGGATAGTGTTCTTTCTAGTTCAACTATCTTATGTTAAAAAAAAGGTTCTAACAATTAAACTGTGTATGTAAATATTTATTGGTCTATTAGTCTCCAGTTATTAAAGGCTTGCTTCATTCTGTATTAACCCCTACTTTTATGCAGTACTCTAAGCTTAAGTGTGATGTCCGGAAAGGCTCTTAGAGTTCTTAATTCACTGCTGGGACCTGAGAAGAGAAATGAAAGTCCTGGTAAAGGAAACTTAAAGAAGGATTATGCTGAGAACAGCAGTGAAAATTTTGACAAGTTGGCAACTGAAAATCCTGCTTCTTTGAACCCTACTCCTGTAATCAACAGTGAGGTTGGGAGTACAGGAGGAGATGTTGGAAATTCAGAAGTAGAATACATAGAATCAGAGAATCTGCATGATGTTGAGGACGTTGACACAAGCCTTAGTGTATGACATACTTCTTTCTCTATTGCATGTATTTCTATTCATTTCAATGTTCTGAAAATCGAAATCATATCATAAATCCCTTCTAGTGATCTAATCATTTCGAATTGTAAACAGTATTGTAAGTAATGATTTATAATTATTTTCTCAAAAAGAGTAAAATGTTTAAAAGGATAAAGTAGAAAACGGTTTTCACAATATATGCATTTTGTATTCGAACCATAAATTTGTAGAATGACAAATAAGGTGATGATGGTATCATATGTAAAACTTGATTGTCACTTATTTAAATATTGTTAAATATTACAAAAAGAAACTCATGTCTATGGACCAGTTATTACATGTTATCTTGTATACTTTATGAGACTAATCTTCCAAACATTGACTTCCATCATAAAGGAGAGATCAGATTTTTGTACAACTAACATTTGAACTAAAAAATAACAAAAATTGTAACATGTTTAAAAATCGGGATTTAAGCATAAGATCCAAATAATTTTATATAAAAATGATATTGTATCATAATATTCAAATTGTTAATTGTAAGATCTTATTATTTGTTATGTGTCTTGGAGTGGATTTTGGTATTTAGCAATTGACAACTTCTTTAATGTAACCTTCATTGTTTGTAGACATTGTTTGCAAGATTGGACTCAAAAAATTGGGTTTTGGTGTGTGAAGCACTCAATCATGTGCGCCAGTTATCAATATTTCACAAGGAAGCCATGCTGGAAATGCTGTAAGTCCAAAATGCATGCTTGTAGTATGATTTCCTTTTAGGATCTGCAGTGAACCTCCACGACTTTCACTAGAGCTTTTGGATGACTATCATATTGATTTATCATGATTGGTTGATGCAATTTTTTTTTATGCTTTTGAGCAACAGGGGAAATGTGATCTCACTCATAGTGAAGTCCTTGAAAAGCCCTAGGAGTGCTGTCTGTAAAACTGCAATTATGACATCTGCAGACATCTTTAGGGTTTACAGTGATCATATAGTTGACTCATTTGATCCTCTTGTAAGTTATCATTTATGCCTTAAAGAAACTTCTAATACATGTTTCTAACTAAATTATTTCCATCTTTTGTTTTTCCTAGTTTATGATCAGTTAATTTGGAACACGTCCTTCCACCCTGGGATATTTGGGGGGAAAAGTAAGACTTATGAACTGTTACTTGTGTTCAGCTTGTACAGCTTCTTCTCAAGTCTTCACAAGATAAGCGCTTTGTATGTGAGGCTGCAGAGAGAGCTTTGGTCACAATGACCACTTGGGTCTCCCCAAACCTATTGCTGCCAAAGTTGCAACCACATCTTAAACACAAGAATCCTCGAATACGAGCAAAGGCATCGATGTGTTTTTGTCGAAGCGTACCTCGACTGGTAACTCGTTATTCTGTCCACTACTTCATTTCCTAACATGATTTGATTGCCTACATTGTTTAATGTGCTGTTTCTACTTTCACACATTATTGACATGACTATAATACTATGTGATGGGATGTTTGAGAGAGAGTGTATCTTTGGGTGAAGTTTCTAGCTAAAGAGACTTCACACAGAAAACATTGGGATGTGGATAAGTCACATAATTAAAATCAGCCACATTAGTCTATCTAATCTAAGGCCATTAATGGTTGTCTTTGACGATTGCATTTTAAATGTCCATTCCATGTCCATAAATCAGATGGCTTGAAATAACCAATGGGATAATTTTCAAAGATTATAGTCCACAAAACGTGCTTTGTCCAGTGTAACTGGTAAATACATCAATTTTCCTGTCTGATGCATCTACTTTGAACCCTTCTTCATATTTTCCTTTGATAAATACTGGAGTATGCTTGATATCTTCATGCTTAGCCTTTATTATTATTATTATAATTATTATTTGTAGAACTAAAACATTGCTAAGGTAAAATTGAATGTAGTTAATCTGATGAACCTATCACTATTAATTAAATTTTACAGCGAACATAAAATATCTATGAACAAAATAGTGACAGATTAAGTACAAAAAATTCCCTCATGTCCCATTTCATAAGAAAGATGTCACCCAATAAATTTATCTCATAATATCTTTTAAAAAATATAGGTATTTTTTATTGCAATTTATAATCAATATCACTGGTATCTATAAATCTATATGTTAGTCAGTATTTATTTTCTTTTTAAATATCTATATCTATATTTCAAACTTTACTTCTGACTTAATGTAAACACATCTTATTTTTTGTCAGTCTCGGAGTCCTTCCTCTTAATAGTTAAACACTTGGTTACTGATAAACATTGCTTCTGCTGCTGTTAATCATGATTTCATTGAAAATTCTTTGCATTTTGCCATCTCCATTTCATGCAGGTTGTGATTAAACCTCAAGCTTATTGATTGTTATTCTTGTTGAAGGACTATAGTTGAAGGATTATTTTCAAGAATGTCCCTAGGACCATTGTACGTGCACAAATTTATATTTCCTGTAGACACTAGGACCATCATACTTTGTACTGTTGACTTTCATAGTCTGGTTTGCATGTGGAAACTGTGTATGGTGCGTATATATGAATCCTCTATTGTATCAAGTGTCGATAGAGTAAGCAATAAAAAATTATTACTCAAAAAGAAAAAAAAAAAACCAAGAGCAATACAAGAAATTCATTTTTTCCAAAGGAAGGTCCCTTCAACACTAATTTGGACTTATGACCTGAATTTGGTCCTACATGTTACTAGTGGGCTTGGATCTGCATATTGCCAATACTCGAGCCTGAGTTTTTGCAGCTCTAGATGTTACCCGATGGTCTTTTGTGAACTGAAATCACAGTCTCATAATTTTTCATCATCATCCAAGCTTTTGTTCCATCTATTTCGAGTTAGCTTCTAAGTTCTATTTTTCCTCTCAACCCTATTGACATTCATGTTCTCTGTCAACTCAAATTTTTGAATGCTCTTTTATCACCTCAACTATGTGTTTGACGGACAACTCATTTCTCCTAGTATCTTCTACTTGTAATACTACAATTTTTTGTAGTGGTGTTATTTTGGATTCTCTATGGATGTGTCTAGACCATCTTAACTGGCATTCCTCATCTTTCGTTTTCTCAGAGCAACTTCTAGGTTTCTTGTGCACTCTAATCCTATCTTTTGTGATTACACCAAGTGTTCATCTTAACATTAGATCGCTTTCACCAGCACTTTATCTACATGTCTTTTATACGTCTCCCAGCAGTTTGCTCTTATGTAATGTGATGTAGGACACATCCATATACTAATGAGGTTTCATGGCTAGTAGGTTGGTTTAGAAATTATAATTGAAAACAATGTGTGCTTCTGGGATTTACTGCAAAACATATAGGAACAACTATATACTGCTGAGATTTGTGTATTATTTTTATTTTGCTTGAATTTGTGGATTCCAAGCATCTTAGAAGCGCAAGCTGAAGTTTCCTCCATTTCCCTTTATTGGCAGTTTTTTCATCTGTTCGAGTTTTTCATAGATTGAATGGAGGGATTTCTCTTTTGAAAACCCCTGTTATTGGGTTTTTCCTTGGTAGGGACCCTGGAATTTGTCGGCTATCAAAGCCAAACTGCCTGTTTTGGTTTCCCTTATGTGATGGCTACAAGAATGATGCCTATTGTGGGGTGTGGGAGGTTGGGCATTATCTTGGAGTTCATGAACAATGCATAGAAGGTGGTAGTATTGTTGTCTCTAAGTACTTCATCCTAATCCTCTTAGCTATCTCCTCCTTTTTGTTCCTTGTTTTTGTAATCGTTCATTTATCATATGGGGGCCTCCAAACCATTTCAGTTTGCATTTCTTGGTTTTCTCTTCTATCAGCAAACCTAGTGACTTCATAAGATTCCTGTTGAACTAACCTATTCTTGGACATTCCTTTCAGAAGTAGTTGACTGGGGCTCATATAGAAATGCAAGTTATCAGTCACCACACAATGGACTCTATAGTGAGGAAATCCTTGATTTAGGATTGCCTCTTCATTTTAGGATGGTTCTGAAGTATGGAACGGATGCTTTTAGATAACTGGGGCTCATATAGAAATGCAAGTTATCATTCACCAGACAATGGACTCGATAGTGAGGAAATCCTTGATTTAGGATTGTCTCTTCATTTTAGGATTGTTCTGAAGAATGGAATGGATGCTAATACATATGTTTTAGATGGCCCAGATGTTATTCCGACCGAAACCATCAGAAATTCAGAATAATGTATAGATATTTGATTTCTTTTTAAGTTAAATAGCCAGAAATTGGTCTGTTTCAGATATTATTATTTTTGAGAAATTTATGATACTTGTTTACATGCTTTGTCTACTTTCATATGCTCACTTCTGGCTTGTCCTTAACTTTCAGCATTCAGTGATAATTGGGGGTTTTAGCATGTTGATAATTTCTTTCTACTCAAGATAAACTCATGCTACTTTTTTTAACATTAAGTTGGTGTTCATTCACTTGGTAACGTTGTCTTATGTATGGGCATCACAGGGCACAGAAGGAATCAATGCTTATGGGATTGACAAATTGATCCAGGTAGCTGCATCACAACTTAGTGACCAACTCCCTGAGTCGAGGGAAGCTGCTCGTACCCTTGCGTTAGAATTGCAAACTGTATATGAGAAATCCCATATTACAGAAACCACAGAATCTCAATCTGGGCATATTACAGAAACCACAGAATTTCAATCTAGGAATCTGGTGATTGATTCTTGGGAGGACTTCTGTCAAGCAAAGTTGTCACCTTTAAGTGCACAAGCCATCCTTCGCGTTACCTCTGTTGCAAGGGAGGAGGGTCTAGTTGTTGGCTGCTGACATAGATAAGGTGTAGTCCGTAGCAGAGAATACAAGCTTCGTTGAGTTACTTTCTTACACTTGTGAATTGAGTTTCTGTAAATGCTGTGAAATGAGTTGCTTACATTCCACTTGCTTTTTGCTTGCTTTTTGCATTAAACTGGTGATACCCTTTCTTTTTGAGGAGATGATGATATTTCACTCAAGTTGCAGTCAATCTTCATTCTTGATTGACTTGGGTATTAAATTGGATATGAATAATAGTAATGTTCTCTTTGGTGTTTATCTAATATTGTTTTATGTAAATTAAACCGTCGTATGTTTCTTTGCTGTCAATGTTCGAAGCATCTAATGGTTTAGCAGTTTGGCATGACAGTTCAAAATCCTCAGTACTCTCTACCTCATACAAGCTGCCTTCCTGCTTGTCTAAACTTACCCCATGGTATGGCTCATTGTTTTGAATACTGAGAAATTCTTTCAAGGTATCTTTTAAGTTTTTAAAAATGCGGTTTGATGCCATTTTCCACTATTCCATTTTGAGAAGCATTTATGCGACAAAATAATGATAAAGTGAAGCCTCTATAATGTAATAATATTGACAAGTCAGTCCCGACCTCAGACTCATACAAAATGTAATAAATCTCTCTAACTCAGTACTCAATACATTCAGAATAAAAAATGTATTGTCTCTACCATTTTGTAAAGTAATATTTCTTACATTCAAAATACAAAACTACTGCAAAAGTGACTAAAGACCTCACAAATACTCTTAAAATGACTTTAGGATGATTTGTTTCCATATCTACGTGAAGTGGTAGGGTCTTGACTCTTGAGGGTTGCAGATGGAGAGGATCCAATAGCGGCAATAGGCGGCAGTTAAAAGCTAGCAATGGTCGATGGGGCTGAAAGAAAAGGAAGATAAAATGATTTTAGCCGGAAGAACTTTTTACTGAAAGGAATAGTGAATGTCAATTTGCTACACCCTCTAATTAAATAACCTCTCTAATATAATATATGTACCATAGTCCCAACCATATTACATTATAGAGGTTTTTCTGTATTTCCACGTTTGAAATGTATTAATTCAGCGATTTTGGTCATGTTACATGTTTTCATTTTATCAGTGCATCAAAATGAAATTTAATTCATAATTTTCTGTGTCTACTTACTTGATCGCTGTGAGGAACATTTATTTTATTTTTATGTCGTGTTTAAATATAATTGTTATTTAAAATCAGTCTTTATTTAGAGATTTTCTCCTGCAGCCCTGTATTTTAAGATTGACCCAGATCTAACACATCATGATGGGCTCCATTTGGATGGACGGGAAGGAAGTGATGGTTCTGAAAATTAACCATTTTCTACCAAAATAAATTGGTTCAAATCATCTCTATTTTATTAGACGGAATGAAGTGAGTCCTTTGCTTCACTCTTACCCTTTTTTTTATGACTAAGGTCCAAGTATTTTACTTGACTAATTCTCAAAACACTATTAAATTTTTGCATACATCAGATAAATCTACTGAGAAATGACCCATTGAAGTGGAGTCAGGAATTCAACACAAGACATTCCATTCTAACATGGATTTTTTAAAAGCTGCTCTTAAAAATTGGGCTGTAAACGTTTACACTGCCTCAGTGGTCAAGGGCATCAATTTCGTGCCATCCTACTATTTGATTAAAACCCATTATTAGTGATGTTAAAATTCAAAGTGATGGAACTGTTTCAATGGGAATTGATTTTTGCACCTCACCTTTTACCTACAGTGCATCTTTCCATGTAAAATTTCAATTTTGTTCAAACTCAAATTTCCTCTTCTCTCTCTTCTTCTTTGTGTTTTTTGGGCAAAATCAAAATTTCACATAAAAAGAGTGCACAGTTAGTAAAAAATGGACCGCAAAAATCACTTTCCTTTTCAATTCAGCCACTCTTTTATTGAATTTTTTTCATTAATTGTGGTGAATATTCTGCAGAATCTTTTCTTTCGTGGTGGCACCACTCTATGGATGATATTTTCCTTGTAGTTGTACTACTGCTTTTGAATCCACAAGTTCCCCATATTATTCCTGCAATGGATCGGATGTAATGACATGCGACCTCTGGAGAATTGCAGAACAAAGGAGGAGAAATTGGTCCTTCAGTTCCAGGTGGAGCAACTTTAATCAGGTGACATAATGGAGAAATGGGCCCTTAATTTCAAGTGAGCCAAAATTTACCCATCACAATAAATTCGATTTTGCCGTCACCTTCGATAAAATTTTCTACTGATTTGTATCGTCTGTCGATATATCTCGAAATTTAAAAACACGATACATATCGCTCGAGACGCAATATCTCATCTTGGGTCCACCATATCTCCTCAATATCTTGGGGAAAATGTCTCACCAAATCTCAGCTGAGATTTGAAATACGGGAGGAATTTTGAACTGTCAAAATCCAAACAAAAGTCAACCGTACAGATGTACGGCGTGATTTCAATGGTTGACTGTATTATATAAAATTGAGTGGTTATCTATTCATTAACTAAGTCAATAAATTAGCACAATGTTACTAGAATTTTTTTCAATTTTTTTTTTGTAATTTTCTATTATTTTATTAAAAAATTTGAAATTCTCAATTTCATAACTTAAAAATAATATTTGAATATATAAATGAATGCTACTTAATGATAAATTACATATCTATAAAGTTTATAATTTTCTTGATTTTCTATAATTTTTTGAAAAAATAAAAATCAAGAAGATGGACTAGCCCAATACAATATTGCCGTATCAGTCAAATATAGGAAGAATGCTTACTCTATTGCTTTGTGAAAAGATAGAAAAGAAAAAATTTAGAATCATCTATCCATTTTATAATTTAAAGAGAGTTAATTTGACTATTAAAAATTTCTTCCATAAAAGAGGTCTTAGAATCGATTCACATATAAACTCCTTATAACCACTTCCTCTTCCTGTGGAATTATTCTTCATTAATTTATCTGTGCAATGCAGAAAAATTAATCAGTGGAAATACCAATGAATCAAATTTCAAATAGTCAAGAGTCCCAAGAAGAAGATCCACCTGGCTGCCATGTCGCTATTATTAGGAAATAAGAAGGTTCGATAAAGGAGAAGTCCAGACACGAGTGATGTCTGTCCCCATTTCCACTTCCAATCGATTGGTCTTGGCATCCATCAGCATCATGTCCTCGCCTAGACCATGACAATCTGAAAAAGACAAATCTCCACCAGCTTTGCTTTTCAAATGGATGAACTGAAGGATTATTTACGGCAGGGATTCAAAAAATGGTGGTACCGATATATGGTGGTACCGATATATTGGTCGATATGTAAATATCGGTCGATATGCGATACGGGCGATATATCGGCCGATAATTTTATCTCTTATACCGATATCGGTATTTTCTCTCTCCTCTGATATCGGAACCGTGAAAAAACCGCAAAAAACCGTGATGAATAGTGATGAACCGTGAAAAAACCGCAAAAAACCGTAAAAAACCGTGAACCCCCTGAGAACCGTAAACCCTGAATCGCGGAAAACCGCAGAAAACTGCGGAAAACAGCGAAAACAGCGAAAAACCATGAATACCCCTGAGAACCGTAAACGGTGTAAAACCGTGGAAAACCGCGAAAAACCGCGAAAAACCTCAAAAAACCGCGAAAAACCGTGTAAAAACTGCGAAAAACCGTATCGGTGTTTAAATTTTTTTTTTTTTAAATACCGATATTTATGAATATCGGCCGATATTGTGACCGATATCGGCCGATATTCGGTATGTACGGCCTATACTTATCGTATCGGCCAATATTACTCGGTTTAAAAAAACCGATATATATCGGCCGATACGATATGTATCGGCCGATATTTAAACCTTAGATTTACAGTATTTTATGAAAATAATTATCTTTTTCTATATCATTGTTTATGTAATGAGAGAGACAGAGAGACTAATCTTCTTAAATAAGAGAAGTGGAGCCCAAGATTTTAGATTTAACTTTAAAAGTTTTAAATCAACTAAACTATTTATACAGATTTTAAGTTATTCATAAGTTTGGATTTAGATACTTAAATTGGATACCTCATCAGTTAGTAACATTTCTTCTCAAAAAGTTAGATGATATGAGTTTGAACCTGTGACGTAACTCGATACTATCTTATGAGAATTTGCAACATCATTAAAAAAAATTTAGTATTAGATCAGAGAGAGTCTTTTTACTTTTCATACACTGCACAGTTTAAATAGTAAAAAATATAAAAAAGTAGTCTTTATCCAACATCAAAGTGCCCATTGTCAACACTTTAATTATTGATGTAGAATTATGAAAAGATTCACTAATCTAGGGTTTCTCGTGTCAAATTTTGGTGGAAAGGACAAACAAGTGATGCGCCCAGCCACATGAAGAATTCCAGAACTCACATGGATTGTCATTCCAACCTTTATCTCCAACAGTGCTGTAGATGGTTCATGGTTGGGAAAAGGATGTCTAGTTTCAGCTCCTCCATGTAATATCAATATTTTTATCATGATTAATAAATATGACATAGTTATCCTCCATATAATATCAAGATTTTTATCATGATTAATAAATATGACATAGTAATCATTCAATCTCAATGCAGAATAAAATCCAAAGGAGTTGAAATGATCATCAAAAACTTGTCTAAGGAAATGAAAATTCTTAAGTTCAATTCTCACTCTATCTTTGACTTACAACATTGCTTAGTTTTTTCAAACATTTTCAAAAAAATAGAATCAATTATGTGGCTTTTTTTGAAATTTAATTAAAAAAAACTATTTATGTTATACTTTTGGATGTACACAAGAAATCCTCTATTATAAACATAAGAATTTGAGTAGATCAATTGGTCTAAACTTCTATAATTAAAATAGAGATTTTGGACTTGACTCTTATTGGACCAGAAAAAATTAAATAAGAGACATATAAATAAAAGACAAAAGTATCTTTATAAGTTTATAATTATTTTTTTATGTAAATAAATCGGTTTTTTAAGACTCTGAGTGGACCCGCTAGTTGGAACCAGTTCAACTGAAACCAGGATACGGGTCAGTTTGGTCCACCCTTGAAACCGTCCTAAATGAGACCGGGGGTCAAAAAATCGGCCTTGCAGAGATTTCGGCCAATTTTTTATATCGACCGAGATCTCTCTTCAATTTTTTTTTTTTAAATCTTAATGATTTCTTTTGAAAAAAATCATTTAAAAAATAAAATAAAAAGATATATATATATATATATATATATATATATATATATATATATATATATATATATATATATATATATATATATCAGTAGATATTCATCCACATAAATAAATATTGTCCAAATTATTGACTGAGGCTACAACGGATATTTGACTGAATTATTTTATTTCTAAATGATTCACTCGACCCAGATTTGTACACCTGATGCGACTCACGAAAAGTCACTAATTTGGGCCTTCATTGAAACTTGAAAGTTGAAACTTGAAACCAATGATACTCTGGATTCTTGCCGACGGGAAACATCTTTGCTTTCTAACGTTGTTACACGCTTGACATGAAAAAAAAGTAAAACTGAAATAAAAGAAAATAAAAAGTAAAATAAGAAAAGAAACAATAGTATTTATTTAAATAAAAAAGAAGAAACACAAAGTAAAACCTAACATAACTTCCTTATAGACAGAGTTGTCGTTGACTTTTATTTATGTGTGAACTAAAAATAATTCTAATTTTTAGGCCATATAATAACAGTTTATAATTGTTAGGTTTTAAATTTTGGCTCACTATAATGTATCGATGTCATGGCTATTGCACAGATAAGTTGCGTAGTGGCTTGGTTGTTATGTATTCTATTTCTTCTGATTTTTATTTATTTATTTTTTAAAAATTCTGAAAATTTTACATAAAGTCAAGAAAATTTTTAGCTTCAAAAATATGTAATTATATCATTAGGTCGCGGGCATGAGGCATTTAAATGTTTTTTTTTTAATCTTACGAAATTGATAATTCAAATTATTATTAAAAATTAATGCAAAAATATCAAAAAAATTACAAAAATGAGAAAAAATTCTAAGAACTTTATGCTAATATTTTGACATAATTCATTAGTAACTAACCATTCAAATGTATTTATAGCTACTGAACTTTTGCATGAAACATAAATTATTTTATCAAATAATTATAATTTATTTTTAATTCATGAATATTGTATATTATATTGAATTGTATATTCTCAAATAATGATCTGTGTACTATGAGTTTTTACCACAGTACACCACTCTTAAAAGAAAAAAACCCATTTTACCTTCTATTTTTGAAAGAGGAAATAGAGAAGAAAAAATTTGATGGCAAAATAATCTTTTCATTTTAAAAGTAATATATGACCACAGTCCAAGTGGTCTTTGGCGTGGAATTTGCTCCCTCATTTCTTGGGATCAAACCTTGGTGCTACCACGTGACCTATCCGAGCCAACTGTGTGAACAATGGCAGTGCAAGCCTCGAGAAAATAATCTTATTAGGTCAATACTTTAGAGATAGAATTACTATCTGAGTTATGCATTATCTTTTGTGTTAGTGAATGATTCTTTCGAAATCCAAACATACAATTTTATCTTTTAAAATAAAACAATTATAATAGATATCTTTTATCAAATTTATAATTTTTTTTGAATTTACGTATGAAAAACTATGGAATATCTTGCGTAAAGCTTTCACTGATGAACTCACTACTTTTAGAACACACCAATATTAGGCCAAAGGAATTTGAACCCGCAACTTTCCACTTTCTAAGGCAAGAAGCAACCAATTAAAATACACCAAATTGAAGTGTTGCCATCGATCCACTTCGATCTTCCCACTTAAATAGGAAGATATTTAAGATGGAAATTGAGAAATATAAGAAGAAAAAAAATAAAAAATATTTACAGCAGACTTGACACATGTGAGTGGTTTTCTTAATTCGAATTGTGTATCTAAAACAAATCTAATGAGTATTAAATAATAATAAAATCTGATGCGATTTACAATTTTACAAGTTTGGAAAAATTTAATAAAGACTCTCACATGTTAATTTTTACTTTTTCAGATTGGGTTTCACCACATAATTATATATTATGTAATATTTTAATTTCGAAAGAGTTAAAGTGATGACTGAATACTTATCTTAAAAAGTTAGAGATTAAGTTTTATTCTCATTATGTAGAATTAATTACGTTAATTAATATATATAGATAAAGAGAGTTGTTCATATTTTAAGAATTAATCAAAATGAACAAGCCAAAAAATTAAAATGACACTGTCCCCACCCTTTCATCCCTACCTATTTGCCATCAAACACCAACTTTATTTGCCATCAAACATTAATTAATTAATTTGCCATCAAACACCAACTTTATTTGCCATTTAACATTAATTAATTGACTGATTAGCTAATTAATTAATTTGGCACATGCAGAGTTAGTAAGGAAAAACATT
Organism: Chimonanthus salicifolius; assembly: GCA_013350335.1. Classification (NCBI taxonomy): domain Eukaryota; kingdom Viridiplantae; phylum Streptophyta; class Magnoliopsida; order Laurales; family Calycanthaceae; genus Chimonanthus; species Chimonanthus salicifolius. The sequence continues at coordinate 61,074,217 of CM023538.1, read as the reverse complement.
AAAGATCTCGTCTAATCTACAATTCTACATAATTGCCAGCATTCCTGCAAAAACGTGATTGACGCTAAGCATGCTTTTGTTGACCACTCGGAATATGGAGAAATCTTTCATTGAAAATGTTTTCCAGAAGAACTTTTCCAGAATTGCTAAAAATCAGTTTCCCACAAATGAGAAAGATTTTAAAAGGTGAAAAAATTGATCTAAATGAAGCTTTGTTCGCTAATGAAATTGACGAGTCTAATGCATTTAATCATGACAAATAAAATGATTGAAGCTGTGTACCAAGTTCCCCTTTGGGGTTTATTTAATGAGTAAGTCAAATTCTTATAATTACTAATTTTTTTATGTTCATTTAATGGGTCTGAATTTAATATAATAAATATAAAATTTAATCTAATTTTTTGTATTAAAGAATAAGAGATGATGATAATTTGATAAATTTTGTTTTAAAGTATTTAATGATTCACGTGATAATTTTTTTTATTCATTCAATTGAAACTTTTTGGACGGGTCATCTTAGCAACTTCTTTCTTTAATAGAACCTGCTCAAGAAAGCAGAGTTAAAGGATCACTCTTTTTAGAGTTTTCTATATATGTTCTGAAAATTAAAAAAAATATTTAATTTGAAAAAAAATATAAAAAGTTAAAAGTTCAATAAACTATGATGTATAAAAAAGACCTTCAGATTTTTCTTTTTAAAAGAATAAATTTATTATTTTAAGCAACTTTGGTCATTATTAAATTACATGGTGGATGATCAGAATCCTCTAATTAGATATCTGATAAGACATTGCACAAGAAAAAAATATTCAAAATAATGCATGTTCAAATTTAAAATATTATTACATGGTCTAACTCAACTCATTATCTCCCATTTTAAGAAGTAGAAGATTGTGGATTTGAATCTTCATGTGCTAATCTTAGCGTGCCATATAAATAGTGGATTCATCCCTAGGAATTTTACACATAAATTAAAAAAAAAATTTAAAAATATTCCACATTTAATATTTCGAAATAGCAATAAACCAGTTTCATCATTTTACCTCTTCTTACTACTTACCTCTTCCAAGAACGAGTCCAACGATCTCCATGACGACCCATCTTCTTCCACAGCCTTCTTTGCAGCTTCTCCCAATTCCTCCACCTTCTTCCCAAACTCCTTGCCCTTCTCTCCCACCATCAATTCTCTCACCATCTCCTCCACAGTCTCCCTTCCGACCACCACACTACCTCCTCCTCCAACTGGAATCCTCATCCCAATCTTCAGCTCCTCCTCCACCAGCTTTGCATTCAATCCCTGATCTGCCATCATCGGCCACGCCAGAATCGGCACCTTCGCACAGATGCTCTCCATAACTGAATTCCATCCGCAGTGGCTCAAGAACCCTCTAACGCTTTCGTGTCGGAGTACCTCCGTCTGCTCTACCCATTCTCTCACTACCAGTCCTGTCTCCCGTACTCTCTCTTGAAACCCATCTCCCAAATCGGCCTCCTTCGATCTCACCACCCACAAGAAATCCACCCCAGATCTCTCCAACCCAGCTCCAATCTCCCTCAGCTGCAGATTTGAAATCTCTGCTTGTGTCCCAAACGCAATGTATAGGACTCGACGCTGCATAGCCAGCTTTTCGTCCAGCCACTGCAGCCATGTAGATGTAGATACATTCTTCTTTCCGTCTTTGAGAGAAGGAGAGATCATGCAAAGAGGGCCGGCACACCAAGATTTTCTAATGTAGAATGAGAAGAGAGACTCTTTAATCTTATTTATAGAGATAATGAAATACAAATAAGAAAAAATTACTAAATGTGAAAATACAATATTTAGGAGGCAATAATAATGAAATGTCCTGATATTTGCTGTATAATTTTGGGAGTTTCTACTCCTTTTCAAATTAATACTTATCCTACATTCAAAAAATAATAATAATGAAAATATGTAAATCTACCTTTTAACAACTAAATATATCTTAATACCTATCGGAAAATCTACTCCAGAAGTCGATGAAAACCGGCTCCATCTCGTAGAAACTGTTGAGAATCGTCCCTCGGCTGGCTGACTGATTTTTTCCCGTCTCCAAGATGAAATCTACCAATGGGCCTTTGGGGTCAGGATCGCTGAATGGATAATCCAGGTCTCTCTTGCAGATATTGATCCTAGGAAAGGCCTCCACTTGAAAGATCTCGTCGTCGGAAACAACGTTCTTGTGGGGACGGTGTTGGAAGACGAGAGCACACAAGGTCTGAGCGTAGGCATTCATGCCGAAGAAGTAAAACCCAGGAACGCCGATTTTGGAAGCGGTGAGCTGGACCCAAGAGAGAAAGCTGTCGTAGATGATGCCGCTGACGGGTGGGCGGAGGGATTGGAGAGCTTTCTCGAAGTGGGGTTGGAGTAATTTGGTGGATGTCACGAACGGGAAGAAGAGAGACATGGAGGGGAGCTTCTCCGTGCTCTCAACTCCAGAAGGGATTTCAGGGACGTTTTCAGGGAAAGGGAGGTCGACGACGTTGGCCATTGCGGCGGAGATTGAGCTGCGAATAAATGGAACGTTTGCACGTGTGGTGAATATGGTTACCGTTGCACCTCTCTTCGAGAGGAGGTGAGCTAGGTTGATGATAGGGATAGTGTGGCCTTTGGACATGAATGGAAATAGGACTATATGAGTAGAAGCAGCAACACTTTCACCATTAGATTCAGAAACATCTAAAATGGTGGCAGTGGCCGGAGAAGGAATAGCAGTTTTCGCATGAGAGGCCATCTTCTTCCTCGTCCTCCTCCTCTTGGTCGTCTTTTTAAACCTCTCCTTTGGCTTTGTCCAAATGGTGACGTAATAGGGTCTGGCTGTTTCATGGTCGGCCACCGGAGTCCTCTTTTCTAAAAGATTCTTTATTGACCTTAAATAAATTATATATTATAATATTAAATGAATTTATTGAAAAAGTCCTTACTTAACGTTTTTTTTTTAATAATGGTTAGTAATTTTCATTCAAGAGAGAGCACAAAATGTACAGTATCTTTTTAATCAGTACAGTCCTTACTCAACATTGAACCATAAGAATTCACTTTAATAAAGTTACTTTAAAGTTTAAGTCACACTTTAAAAAATGAGACCACTTTAAATTGTTTCTAACCTATATCTTTTTAATTAAAATCTAGAAAGCTTGAAAAATGTAATTAATATTGATAAAATCAGTTTAACTTTTAACTCTCTTAATAAATATATTTAGTAGAAAAAATACATTATGCGTCCCTAAATCCTAATTCGTAGAAGGTCTTTAGTGCTGGTAAGGTCTAATATCGTATTCAGAGGTTCGAATATCGGCCTGTACGAATTGTATCAGCCGATATCTTGACCCCATCATATGACCGATATCTCCATGGTTTTTGTTAAAAAAAAAGAGAGAGAGAGAATTTTATGCGCAGAGAGCGAGATATCGGTCGATATCTCATATCAGCCGATATCTCGACCGATACTGAGATTTCGACATCTGATCGAATCGTCTGATATATATATATATATATATATATATATATATATATATATATATATATATATATATCTATTTTTTTTAAGGCCAATATATATCGGCCAATAGGATACTTTATGGGCCTCTCTAAAAAAAATATCAACGATATTTATGATTTGTATCTGTCCAAAATATCAGCTAACTTTTTTTTTAAAAAGTCAAAAGAAATGTTAGGTCCCACCGATATTATGTAATTTTTTTCAGAAAAATATATTTAAAAAAAATTGTTTTTTTATTTTTTAATTCAGATAAAATTTAAAAAATAAAAATTAAATCAGCTGATATTTGAAAAAAGAAAGAAAAAAAAAAAAAGACAGAGAATAAGTTTGGATATCGGCGGATATCTCAACCCTGGAGAATTTTGAACCCCCTAAGTCCATGTATACCAAAGTTTTGATTTGCTTGAACAAAACAGTAACTTCATTTTTTAAATACGTTTTACTTAAAAAAGTTAATATTTTGAAACTAGCAGAGCATGTCTGTATTTTATTTTAAAAGTATTTAGTATAATTGGTAAAGATGAGTTCAAGTCTTTTGAATGTCGAGTATATAAAATAATTTGTCAAATTAATGTAAAGACAAACTCTAGTTAATTGAATAAATAATTTAAATGATGATTATAATGATTATATCTTACTTGTGGTCTATTTGTTTTGTTTATTCTCAAAAGATTAATTACGATATAAACATTTAGATGTAAAGTGATTATTACATTTTTTTAAATAACATAAAAATATTATAAAGTATTTTATTAACAACAGTTGGTGATTAGACCTTTTTAATCTTGATAGACCCGCAATTTAATTTGCAAGATCAAAAGTTGATTTATTTTATAACATTAATAACTTCACTTTATATTAAATGCAAAATTAATCTTACAAGCATATATATAAATTTCTAATCTAGATATATTAATTCAGTTAATATAAATTAATTGGCCCAAATAAATTGAACATCGATCGAACTCAATAGCTTGTAATACGAGCGTTTGAGTTAGCTTTCGTTTCCTACAAAAAAATCATTGTCATTTATTTGTTCATATGGGTATAGCTCAACTGGTTGTCTCTCGCTTTAAGAAGTAAGAGGTTGCGGGTTCGAACCCCCATGATTAGGAATAGTGCTCACCTGTGGAAATTTTCTGCTGGATATCCTATAGTTGTTCACACATAAATTCAAAAAAAATGAGAAACATTTATAAATATACACTAGCGTCACGAGTAATGAAAAGTGTCACTTAATACAACTTCGATGGTCAAGGACTCAGTTGATTAGGTTAGTGTTCATTTTTTTTAAAAAAAAAATTAATTCAAGTTCCACTTTGGTTACAATTTTATATTATATTTTAAATAAATACAAAATACTTTTAAAATATTTTTTTAAAATAAAAATTTAACTGAGATAAAATAAAAAAACAATAATTTGCTCTATGGTAAGGCATTTGGGTAGGAATGATGACCACCACGCCAGTGATTTGCTGAGCCCGTCTAGATTTGGAACGCTTCTTGAATGAAGATAGATGACATTTTTTACCCTCTACACCAGTTTTTACAGGCTAATTTATATATAAAGAGTTGTATAGAAATACTGATGAATCTGTACAGCGAAGCACCTAACGAGCTTATCACATATTTAGTAGTCAATACAGATTTTTTTTATTCAAACACCACCTTTTTTAGATACCTTCTCTCGTATTATCGATAATACGTTACTTTATTTCGTGTCTCCTAAAAAATTTTATTTGTGTTAAAATTATGGGTGTCCTTCAAATATTCAGTCTCCTTTTAGTGATTTCCCCATTAATTTTTATCATTAAACCAACCTTTTGCTCATTTATGGAGTTGTATTTAGTACCTCTAAAGAAGACAATTATCCACCGTTAGTCAGTAATGTGGATTAGCTTGGATTATTTAGTATTACATGCTAAGGAGGGAAACAACACGCTTTGGAATGCGAAGGAGCTAAACTCGGTCAGCTCCCTAACCTAACGTGAGTGGTTCATCGATTTGCACTAATTAATATGAAGTTGTTAATTTAAACTGGTTTAAATTTATTGAGCACTCATTATTTTTATTTATTTATTCTCTATTTTTTATAAAAACTACTAAAATTCAACCGTTCTAATGCAGATGACATTTTAATAAAAAAAAATATTAGACATACACCTGAAAAGTAAAATACTTTTCAGGTCTTGTCATCAAATTTAAAACTTTTTCAGAGCCTGTAAAAAAATGAATACTGTATTTTTTTATTGAAGATGTTTTATCTTTAATTTGTTGTTATAGAAATTAAAATAAAAAATATCTTTTAATTGAATACAATAAAGATTGGTATTTTTTATTTTTTTAGAAAATACTGATGTATACATCAATTCTCAATAAAAACATTAGAAACATTTGTTTTAATGGTCTTATCAGCAATAATTTTTAATTCTAAATTTTAATATTTTTTTAGATAAAATGGATACTGTCACCCACATTACAGGTGAGATTAATTTCATAGATAAATAAAAATACTGATGGCACCTAAAATTATATGAATTTTTGAGTTCAAAACGAATAATATTGTAATTAATCAAAATAAATCATTAAAAAAAATTGATAACCTGTTTGTCCTACTTGCCATTAATAATTATAATAATGTCATCAGAAACACCTCTCCCACGGTGAGTCTCCACCAGTCTAAATCAGCCTCCTTCGCTCTCACCACGTACAGGAAATCCATCTCCTGTACGGAAACTCTGCACTCCTCTCTTTAGAAGAAATAATTAACTCATTGAAAATGTCTCGCTTTCAACGCTGTTCTCCTGCAAAATGCGGTATTCTCTTTATATTTTGTATAATCTGATACAAATTTTAGTCTATTATTTATTTTATCTTTCAAATCATCTCGCTAAATTCTTAAAATCGATTTATCGGATCATTGATCGGATCACTGACCCTTCTACTATAGTATAAATCGGCTCACTGTCTGAATCACTGACCGAATCACTAATCGGCTCATTAAAATTTATCTAAGTGAGATTATTTTTTCATACAGAATAGTAAATTGGATCATTGACCGGATTACTAAATTTTTTTTTAAATACTTTCGTACAACAGTGAAAGGGTAAAATGGACAATACTCTAAATCTCGTATCTCGTTATACAAAATGCTCGTGAAAGGATCGCTATCTATAATAAACAAGATTATATTTTGTAGTCTTGGATATTTATATTATTAAAAAAATCTATTAAAATTTAATATTTTAAATTATTTGTGATCCTCGTCTATTGATAAAAAATTAGAAGATATGAAAACTGTACTTTAGTAGTTTAACTAATGAATTTATCTTAGTAGTATAATTTTTTTTAAGAAATTTATCTTGTAAAACTTACATTACGTGACCCTTATATCCTCACTCTGAAGTCGTGGGAAGGCGCATTGGGGTTCTGGTTTACGTGAGCAAAACGGTAAAACTAAAACTTGTTATTGGTGGAGTTTGGTGTACCAGTGAAGGCAATGAAACTGACGTAGAGAGAAGAAAAATGTTGTAGCCCCTAAGCAATATATTAATTGAATTACGGACGAATAACTTTTTTCAATCGCAACGAGACTTTAATTTTTTTATTTTTTTTAAATTCTAATTTTACCTTTTCAATTAATACAAAAAATTGAAGGGTAAAATAAAAATTTCAAAAAAAATTATTTTTTGTGTAAGATAAAAGAATTCTTCGAGAATATTTATCCTTAGTGAATAATTCTTTTAAAATCCGAAGATACAATTTTATAAAAATTATAGATTTGATACACCAAATTGAAGTGTTGTCATCGATGCACCTCCATCTTCACATTTTAAATACAAAGAATTTAAGATGGAAATAGAAAATAAGAAAAACAAAATAAAAAATATTTAAAATAGAGTGACACAAGTGAGTGGTCAACTGTGTTTTCTTAATTTGACATGTGTATCTAAAACAAATCAAATGGGAATGATACAAAAAAAAAAAAATGTGATGGGATTTACAATTTTAGAGATTTGGAAAACTTTTAATACAAAACTTTCACATTTTAATTTTTACTAAACTTTTTAATACACTATTTAAAATTTACATAACTTAAAAACTATTAAGTCGTTTTGTGAGTGGTCACTTTCCTAATTTTTTCCCTCTTTCTTTCTTCCTTTTTACAGTGCAAAACTTTTATTCTTAGTGTATTAAAAATGAGTGAAATACTTATTTTGTTCAACTTTTTTTTTTAAAATCTTTTTTCTTTCTTTTCAATTTGTTTGAACAAAATATGTACTTATATATTATATAATATTCTAACTTCAAGAAGTTAGAAGTGATGACTGAAAATTTGTCATTAGAAAGTAGGATATTAAGTTCGATTCTCATTATGTAGAGTTAATTAGGTTAATCAATGTATATAAATAGAGAGACTTATTCATATTTCAAAAATTAATCAAGTGGTTTAAAAGCCTGACCAGTCTGTACTTAACATTAATTAATTGGTACATGAGGAGTTAGTAAAGAGAAATATTAAAGATCTCACCTATCTACATAATTAGGGGTCGAGTTATTGGCTGATGCGAAACGTATCGGCCAAAATCATACTGGTTTTAAACACCATATAATATCGGCCGTACAACTTTCATATCGGCCGAATCATATTGGTCTGATATCGGCCAATATGATTAATATCGGTATTTAAAAAAAAAAAATCAAAACGGTGATGGCTCCATATCAAAATATCGGCCGATATTTACATTTTTAATTTTTTTTTAAAATAGTTTTTTTTAAATTTTTTTATATTTTTTAATTCAAAAAAATAAAATAATACCGATATTTTTTTTAAAAAAAAAAAAGAGAATCATATCGACCGATATTTACATATCCACCAAATTATCGTCCTAGGCCATTTTTTGAAACCCCTGTACATAATTGCCAGCATTACTGGAAAAACGTGATTGATACGAAGCATTCTTTGTTGACCAATCGGAATATCCAAAAAACTTTCGTTGAAAATGTTTTCCATAAGAACTTTTCCAGAATCGGTAAAAATCAGTTTCCCACTAAATGAGAAAGATTTTAAAAGGTGAAAAAAAATGATCTAAATGAAGCTTTGTTCGCTAATGAAATTGACGAGTCTAATGCATTCAATCATGACAAAAAAAATGATTGAAGCTGCGTACGAAGTTTCCCTTTGGGGTTTATATAATGAGAAATCAAATTCTTAAAATTACTGATTTTCTAATTTAATTTTTTATGTTCATTTAGTGGGTCTGAATTTAATATAATAAATATAAATGTTTATCTAATTTTTTATTATTAAAGAATAAGAGAGATGATGATTTGACAAATGTTGTTTTAAAGTATTTAATGATTCACCTGATAATTTTTTTTATTCAATTCAATTGAAATTTTTTAGACGAGTCACCTTAGCAACTTCTTTTTTTAATTTAAATTTTAAAGTATGTGATTCATGTTCTTCAACTTATGGTCAAGAGTCTACTTTAAGAAAGCATAGTTAACGGGTTCTGATCTTGTGTGGGGCCTCTTGCACTTAAATTTTTAGGCATTTAACTTAATCTATGCCACTTGTCGATGGTGTCATAGATTCAAGGTTTTATTTATAATCACTGAACAGTGAAGGCGACATATTTTAACGTATTAAAAGAAAAAGACAAAGTTAAAAAGATTATTCTAAGTTTTCTAACGTGGGTGAATAGAGAATCTTTATATATTCTAAAAATTAGTCGGTTGATACTCGGATGAAAAAAAAGTTTGACTTCCAATATAAAAAAGATTATATTATATTTAAAAGTACACTCTTAATGTAGAATTTTATTGTTTGAATTTAAAAATCTATTTCTTCTGATTTTTATTTATTTAGTTTTCAAAAAATCTAATTTTTTTTTTATAGGAAATTAAGAAAATTTTAAGCTTCAAGAATATGTAATTATATCATTAGGTCGCGGTCACGAGGCATTCAAATGTCTTTTTTTTATTCTCACAAAATTGATAATTCAAATTATTATTAAAAATTAATGCAAAAATATCAAAAAAATTACAAAAATGAGAAAAAAAATTCTAATAATTTTATGCTAATATTTTGACATAATTCATTAGTAATTAACCATTCAAATGTATACATAGCTACTAATTATTTTATCAAATAATTATAATTTATTTTAATTCATGAATATTGCATATTATATTGAACTATATATTCTCAAATAATGATCTGTGTAGTATGAGTTTTTACCACAGTACACCACTCTTAAAAAAAAAGCTCATTTTATCCCTCTCTTTTTTAAAGAGGAAAGAGAGAAGAGAAAAAATAATGATAAAATAATATTTTCATTTTAAAAGTAATACATTATCATAGTTCAAGTGGTCCTTGGAGTGGGGTTTGCTCCCTCATCTCCCGAGATCAAATCTTGGACCTACCACCTGAGTTATCTAAACCTGACTGTGTAGGCAATGGTAGTGCATGCCTCATAGAATTAATCTTGTTGGGTCAAAAGGTATTAGGGATACCCTTATATCAAAAAAGAAAAAATTACAAACCATTAATATTGAATGAAGGAGGCTTTACATTTAATAGATTAAACCAAATTATGGCCGAAAACAACCAATCTTTAATGTTAGAACTAATGGCTCCAGAACTCCCCCAACTGCCGCTGTGAGCCCGCTTTGTAGGCGCAATTATACTGTAACCGGTAAGCAATATATTAATTGAATTTTTTATATATAGAATTACTATCTGAGTTCTGCATTATCTTTTGTGTCAAGTGAATGATTATTTCAAAATCCAAACATACAATTTTATCTTTTAAAATAAAAAAAGTATAATAGATATTTTTTGTCAAATTTAAAATTATAAAAATTATAGATTTTTTAATTTACATGTGAAAAATCGCATAATGCCCTGTATAAAACTCTTACAAGTGAACTCACTATCATTAAAACACATCAAGATTAAGTCCAGGGAACTTAAACCTGTAACCTCCTGCTTCTTTTCTAAAGCGAGAGGCAACCAGTTAAACTATACGTATGTGAGTTGAAACATTACTTCGATCTTTCCATTTAAATACAAAGATATTTAAGATGGAAATTAAAAAAGATAAGAAGAACAAAAATAAAAAATATTTTCAGCAGACTGACACATGTGAGTGGTTTTCTTAATTCGACTTGTGTATCTAAAACAAATCTAATCAGTATTAAATAAATAAAAAATCTGATGGGATTTACAATTTTACAAGTTTGGAAAAATTTAATAGACTTTCACATGTTAATTTTTACTTTTTCAGATTGGGTTTCACCAAATATTAAACTCTTTAAAACACTTTTTCAGATTGGGTTTCACCAAATATTAAACTCTTTAAAACACTATTTAAAACTAATAGGTACTTGTATATTATGTAATATTTTAATTTCAAAAAAGTTAGAATGATGACGGTAAGAGTTTAACTTTTGTCCTCATTATGTGGAATTAATTAAGTTAATTAATATATATAGATAAAGAGACTTATTCATATTTTAAGTATTAATCAAAATGAGCGACTCCACAAAAAATTTAAAATGATACCGGCCCCACCCTTTTATCCCTACCTATTTGTCATCCGACACCAATTTCATTCAGGTTTCCAGTCCCCACCCTGTTATCCCTACCTATTTGTCATCTGACAAGTCAATTTTTAACGATTTTTTTTTTTACGAAAGGTAAAAGATAAAATAAAAAATTCAGTAATTCTAATATCGAATTACAATGCTCGTGATACGATCGCTATCCATACTTTAAAAGATTTAGACATGATCAATGTATCCAAACAGTAGCGGACCTATTTTGCTATGTCATCAATACAAAGTGGGCCCACCTCGATGCTAATGAAAGAGATTGACGTCTGTATTTAGCATTAATTAATTGACTGATTAGCTAATTAAATAATTTGGCACATGCGGAGTTAGTAAAAAAACATTCAAGATCTCACCTATCTCAATTCTACATAATTGCCAGCATTCCTGGAAAAACGTGATTGACGCTAAGCATTGTTTGGTGACCATTCGGAATATCGAGAAAACTTTCATTGAAAATGTTTTCCACAAGAACTTTCCCAGAATTGCTAAAAATCACTTTCCCACAAATGAGAAAGATTTTAAAAGGTGAAAAAATTATGTAAAATGAAGCCTTGTTCGCTAATGAAATTGACGAGTCTAATGCATTTAATCATGACAAATAAAATGATTGAAGCTGTGTACCAAGTTTCCCTCTGGGGTTTATTTAATGAGAAGTCAAATTCTTAAAATTACAATTTTTTTTATGTTCATTTAATGGGTCTGAATTTAATATAATAAATATAAAAGTTAATCTATTTTTTTGTATTAAAGAATAAGAGATGATGATAATTTGATAAATTCTGTTTTAAAGTATTTACTGATTCACGTGATAGTTTTTTTTATTCATTCAATTGAAACTTTTTGGATGGGTTATCTTAGCAAGCAACTTCTTTCTTTAATTTAAAGTTTTAAACTATGAGATTCATGCTCCGCAACTTATGGCCAGAACCTGCTCAAGAAAGCAGAGTTAAAGGCTCACTCTTTTTAGAGTTTTCTATATATGTTCAGAAAATAAAATAAAAAAATAAATTTGAAAAAGTATAAAAAAAAGTTAAAAAGTTCAATAAACTGTGATGTGTAAAAAAGACCTTCAGATATTTTTTTTTTAAAAAGAGTAAATTTAATATTTTAGGCAACTCTGGTCATTATGAAATTACTTGGTATCAAAATATAGTTGATCAGAATCCTCTAATTAGATATGTTTCATAGATAAAAATTGCACAAGAAAAAAATATTCAATATATCGCATGTTCAAATTTAAAAATATTCCACATTTAATATTAAAAAAAAAAATAGCAAGTTTCATCAATTCACCTCTTCTTACTACTTACCTCTTCCAAGAACGAGTCCAACGATCTCCATGACGACCCATCTTCTTCCACAGCCTTCTTTGCAGCTTCTCCCAATTCCTCCACCTTCTTCCCAAACTCCTTGCCCTTCTCTCCCACCATCAATTCTCTCACCATCTCCTCCACAGTCTCCCTTCCGACCACCCCACTACCTCCTCCTCCAACTGGAATCCTCATCCCAATCTTCAGCTCCTCCTCCACCAGCTTTGCATTCAATCCCTGATCTGCCATCATCGGCCACGCCAGAATCGGCACCTTCGCACAGATGCTCTCCATAACTGAATTCCATCCGCAGTGGCTCAAGAACCCTCTAACGCTTTCATGCCGGAGTATCTCCGTCTGCTCTACCCATTCTGTCACAACCAGTCCTCTGTCCCGTACTCTCTCTTGAAACCCATCTCCCAAATCGGCCTCCTTCGATCTCACCACCCACAAGAAATCCACCCCAGATCTCTCCAACCCAGCTCCAATCTCCCTCAGCTGCAGATTTGAAATCTCCGCTTGTGTCCCAAATGCAATGTATAGGACTCGACGATGCATAGCCAGCTTTTCGTCCAGCCACTGCAGCCATGTAGATGTAGATACATTCTTCTTTCCGTCTTTGAGAGAAGGAGAGATCATGCAAAGAGGGCCGACACACCAAGCTTTCCTATTGTAGATTAAGAAGGGGAGACTCTTTAATCTTATTTATAGAGAGAATGAAATACAAATAAGAAAATCAAAAAGAAAATTACTAAATGTGAAAATACAATATTTAGGAGGCAATAATAATGACTTATTTATAGAGATAATGAAATATAAATAATAAAAGTAAATAAAGAAAAAAAATAAAATGAGAAAATACAATATTTAGTAGGCAATAATAATGAAAATATCTTCCCCTAACTCTCCCTAGAAGAAGATATTGAATTTCTGTAGAGGGAGATCTCTGAATTCTTCCTGGTTTTAGCAGTTCGCAGGTTTTGTCTGATTAGAACTGTGGATCTTGCTTGTTTGGCCTTTTCCTATTTGGTTCGGCTTCTACTGCTTTCTTCGGGACTCTGTCCTGATATTTGTGGCATAATTTTGGGAGTTTCTACACTCTTCAAATGAATACTTATTCTACATTAAAAAACAAATAATGAAAATATGTAAATCTATCTTTTACAACTAAATATATCTTAATACCTATCGGAAAATCTACTCCAGAAGTCGATGAAAACCGGTTCCATCTCGTAGAAACTGTTGAGAATCATCCCTTGGCTGGCTGACTGATTTTTTACCGTCTCCAAGATGAAATCTACCAATGGGCCTTTGGGGTCAGGATCGTTGAATGGATAATCCAGGTCTCTCTTGCAGAGATTGATCCTAGGAAAGGCCTCCACTTGAAAGATCTCGTCGTCGGATACAACGTTCTTGTGGGGACGGTGTTGGAAGACGAGAGCACTCAAGGTCTCAGTGTAGGCATTCATGCCGTGGAAGTAAAACCCAGGGACGCCGATTTTGGAAGCGGTGAGCTGGACCCAAGGGAGAAAGCCGTCGTAGATGATGCCGCTGACGGCTGGCCGGAGAAATTGGAGAGCTTTCTCGAAGTGGGGTTGGAGTAGTTTGGTGGCTTTGACGAAAGGGACGAAAAGAGACATGGAAGGGAGCTTGTCCGTGCTTTCAACTCCAAAAGGGAGTTCAGAGATGTTTTCCGGGAAAGGTAGGTCGACGACGTTGGCTATTGCGGCGGAGATTGAGCTGCGAATAAATGGAAAATTTGCACCTGTGGTGAAGATGGTTAGCGTTACACCTCTCTTGAAGAGGAGGTGAGCCAGGTTGATGATAGGGATAGTATGGCCTTTGGACATGAATGGAAATAGGACTATATGAGTAGAAGCAGCAAGACTATCACCATTAGATTCAGAAACATCTAAAATGGTGGCAATGGCCGGAGAAGGAATAGAAGTTTCTGCATTAGAGGCCATCTTTCTCTTCTCCTTCCTCCTCCTCCTCCTCCTCCTCCTCTTCTTCGTCGTCTTCTTAAACCTCTGCTTCGGCTCTGTCCAAATGGTGATGTAATAGTATGTGGCTCTTTCGTCGTCTAAAATAACGGCCACGTAAGTCCTCATTTCTGGAAGATTCTATACTGACTTTAAAAATAAATTAAAAATTAAAAATTATTATTATTATTAAATGAATTTATTGAAAAAGTCGGTAGTCAACATTGAACCATAAAAATTTACTTTAATACGTTACTTTAAATCATAATTCTAAAAATCTTAACGTGAGACCACTGTAGATTATTTCTAACCTATATCTTGTCTTTTTAATTAAAATTTTGAAAACTTGAAAAGTGTAATTAATATTGATAAAATCAATTTAATTTTTAACTCTCTTAATTATGTGTAGGAAAGTCCTGACTCCTGAGTGCCAGCAAGGCCAAGTCTCCGCTGTGGTTTGCTTGAGCAAAACAGTAACTTCTTTTCTCTTAAATTTTTTCTTTTTAAATTTTTTATTTTTTAAAACTAGCTGAGCATGTCTATATTTTATTTTAAAAGTATTTAGTATAATCGGTAAGGATGAGTTCAAGTCTTTTGAATGTCGAATAGACAATCAATATATAGAATAATTTATCAAATTGGTGTAAAGATAAATTCTAGTTTAATTGAATAAATGAGTTAAATGATGATAATAATGATTACATCTTATTTGTGGTTTATTTCTTATGTTTATTCTAAAAATATATTAATTACAATATAAATATTTAAATGTAAAGTGACTATCACATTTTTCAAATAAGAAAACTATTATAAAGTGTTTTATTAATCACAGTTAGTGATTAAACCTTTTTAACCTTTACACCTGCAATTTAATTTGCAATTGATTGAAAATTGTTTTTTAATAATATTTTTTTAAATTTTATGTATGAAAAACTTTCAATTAAAATGTTGAAAGGTTGTATCTCTACCTTTTAATCTGTAAAATTCGAATTACACCTCTCCACTTCTTAGACACGGGAGTTAATCATGTTTAATAATGGCAATTTAGTAATTTTGACAAAAAAGAATGACCTTCGAGAAATGCACTGGCTTCATCGTCCTTTGTTTGCCCAAAATTGGAAAACATTTATAAATATACGACAGAAAGGCTTGCGTCACCAGTGACGAAAAGTGTGACGTACTTAATACGTTGCAATGGCCACGTCTTTGAGGAAGGTGAAGCAACTTCAACCGTCCAAATCATATATTTGGTATTTTGAAGAACTCATGAATTTGTTACGTGACTCAATGACTCAGTTGATTAGGTTAGTGTTGGTCAATTTTTTTTTTAAATTACCTCAAGTTCCACTTTGGTGATAATACTTATAAAATATTTTTATTTTATAATAAAAATAATGAAATTAAAATAAAAAATAAAAATTTGCTCTATCGTAAGCATTTGGATACGAATGACGACTATGACGCTAGTGATTTGCTGAGTCAGTCTGAATTTGCAATGCCTAGAGAATGGAGAGAGATGATATTTTTCCCTGTGCACTAGCTTTTACAGGCTAATTTAGCTGTAAAGAGTTGTATGCGACTGCTGATGAAACTTTACAAGGAAGGTGTCTAATTTAATTTATGTTAAAATTTATTTAATTTAATTTAATTTAATTTGATCTGATTTAAATTATTTAATTTGAATTTCTGACTCAATTCAACTCGAGTGTTCTTTTATAATTTGGTGTATTCATGTCAGATTGGATTACGTATGGTCAAATAAAATTAATTTTAAATTTCTGAATCAAATCTGACCTGAATTTCATATGGATTTTTTTCAACTTGACCCGACTTGAAATATGCAGATACATAACCCAAACTCACTGATTTCTCAAATTGAGTCATACAGGTCAAATTTTAATCCAACTCAAGTTTCACCTCTATTTTACCACCTTAATTTGCATTTGACCAACATCTGTTGTGTACCACTATAATTATAATATCCATAACCACAAGTTTGTTGGCTCATTTTGCTACAATCACCCATGTCCAATTCTACGTGAGTGCGAGACGTCATTCAAAGTGGGAGTTTTAGAAAAACTAACCTAACATCAAGAGTTTTAAGGAGATTTCCTCTTCATACTAAAAAATAAAAGTTGACCATTCTGATATGGGAAAACTCTTTTATTTCCATTTTACTCTCATCCATCTATATGAAAAAATTAAAAAAAATATCAAATATTCAGAAATCGGTTCACTTTCTAGTGAATCGATCGGTGCACCGATTGGATTACTAGAAATGGAAATTTGAAGAGAGAGATGCAGTGCACCGATTTCTTGAGATGTGAAAGAGTGTAAATTGGTGCATCGATTCATTAGAAAGTGATCCACTCAGTGCACTGATTTCTAAATGTCTAATTTTTAAAAAAATTTGTATAAATAAATGAGGAGAAAGTGAAAAATCTGAAAAAAGCGTGTACGGATCTTTTATCCAACGTTAAGGATTAACACTCTCAGTGAACTGGCCACCGGCCAGCAGACAAAAGGAGCAACACGCTCTTATATGATCACGGCTTGACCTAGTGTGAAGGCGGCGATTTTCTTAATGGTCATGTGCTCACTAAATGGGCCATCCTCCATGATCATGTCAACTATTAAAAAGTATCTCTAGTAAATTAATTAAATTATATTTATGAGTTTTATAAAGTCTAATTAATTTAATTTATTTTAAAATTTTAAATTCATAGACTCTGAAACATATTTTGTTTAATTCGACGAAGGTGACATTTAGTAGTCATATTTTTAAAAATTCAATAGATAAATAAAGATTTCGATTAACATTTAAAAAATATATAAATTTCAGTTAAGAGTTTAAATATGTAGATCAATAAATTTATGTCAACTTTTAATCGGATCAGAATACAATATATATAAATATATATATATATATATATATATATATATATATATATTCGCATGTTTCAAATAAAGAGCTATTCATAAAAGTAAGTCTCAACATTAAAAATTAATTACTATAAAGAGTTAGGAATAAAAAAATCATCAAATAAACATGTAGAAAATAAGGTATGCGTGAGTGTATAAACCATTTGAGTAATTTAGATGAGTTATGTTATACAAAGTATAACTTTAATGCGATATAAATTAATTTTTTTAATTTGAATATATATATTTTAAATAGGTAGGTATAACCTACTTATATTTAGAACTTAATTTTACTTGTTGTTGCATTTTATTATTTTAAATAACTTAATTTTTAAACTTTTATCAATTAGATAATAAATAATCAGAAATCGACCTCAGATCTCTCCAACCGACAAGAAATCCATCTCCTGTACGGAAACTCTGTAGTCTCTATTTAGAAAAAATAATTTAACTTATTGAAAAAAGAAGATATTTAGTAAATATCTTGGATATTTATATTATTACAAAAATCTAGTATAATTTTATTTTTTAAATTATTTGTGATCCTTATCTATTGATGGAAATTTAGAAGATATGAAAGATGTAGTTTAGTAGTTTAACTTTAGTGTCATTTTAAACTTAAGTATCAATTTTTTCAATAAATTTGTCTTCTGAAACTCACATCACGTGACCTTTGTATCCTCACTCCTTTATAGTGGGAAGGCGCATTAGAGTTCTGGTTTGCGTGGGCAAAACGGTAAAACCTGTTATTGTTGGAGTTCGGTGTACCGATGACCTGTACATGCACCCACTACAGCTATAACATAAAAATATATACCGCACACCTGGGTTTTTTAATTATGAGACGCCAGATTTCAAAATTTTGGACTAAAATATCTTTTAACATTTTAAAGTTATTTTTTAAATACTATATATTTTCAAAATTTTTTAAATTAAATATCTAGACTAATTACGATAATCTGATAAAAATATTTTAAGACTTCAAGGTCTTTTGACATTAACAAATACTTAAAACACAGTATTTTACAAATAAGGGTATCCCTCTGCTGTTTTGAAAATATATTTGGGAGTTTTAAAAGACCTTATAATTTTAAAGTATTTTTATCAGATTATCGTAATTAGTCTGGATATTTAATTTGACTCATTTTGAAAATACACAGTACTTAAAAAATAATTTTTTAAATAATAATATTCCCTTTAAAACTTTAAAATTACGATATATCGTTATCGGCCGATATTTTTCTCTCTCCAGCCGATATCGGCCGATATAATACGGCTGATATTTCAGCCGATATTGTGAATATCAGCCGATAACAATATATATCGGCCAATATATGTATCGACTGATATTTGTAACCCTGCTCTCAATTACAAAGATGATTGCTAAAATTATCTCCCCAATTGCATAACTAAATTCCTTCTAATTAAAAGAGGATGACTCTAAATCTCTCGTATTTACTGCTAATTTACAATTAACCCTAATTCTAAGTTTCTAACATTCATCTCTAACTCTGTAGGAAGACGATGGAATCGACTAGAGTTTGGAGACAAAAAAATGATGTCGAAAGATCAGTAAACTGACATTTAAAAATCCACCAAAGGGCAAAGTAATAGTGCCACACGAATATTTTTTATGAACAAAATGACAAATATGTAGCATTATTGTTGTCATCGAAAATAGGTGTAGGCCTAGAATTAGTGACCCCAAAGTCTTATTGTAGACGTCATGACCAAACAATTTTTCTAGAAGGGGTTGAAAGAGTTCTATATTCTACTTTACCACTAAAACAGTAAACAACAATCTGTGATAGCGGTTAAGATCGCTTTTAACGCCTATTTAGATTCGAGATTTTAGGACAGATCATGGATTTCAGTGATAGAAATACTAAGAAAATCAACTCCCAATCCTTTCAATTACTCTAAAGAAAAGAAAGATGACAATAACTTCAATAAGATAATTTTAACTGAGTCAAAATTCACCGAACATATTAGATGTTAAATCTGAAATTATTATTCTGAATGCAATGATTTACACAAATAATTAAAATCCACAATTACATGCAATTTAAACAAATCATGTATATAGATGGAAATTAAATCAGGATTCGATTTGACATTCATTGAACCATCTTAACCCAAATTAGTTGTGGAAGAGAATACAATTAACCAAGTGGGAAAATGTAAGATGAGCATTCAGTTCACCATGCAAAAAACAAAACAAACACTCAAATGAAATTTAATTAAAATACAAAGACAAATTAAAATTAAGAACCAAACTAGAACTCACCTCTCTAAAGGAGACTCTAAACAAAGCTAAAAGCTTCAAAGAAATTTAACTATATAGACTTTAATTAGCACAGAACAAGGAAAATAAATAAACAGAATAATATTTTGATTTTGGATTAATTATAAATCTCTTCCTCTCCTGGATTACTGGGTTGAAACCAGACATATGGAGAAGTGCTTCTGGGATTTATTTTTTACAAAAAAAATCTATAAATCCTTCTTTCTTGAGAAGTAATCCACTGAAAATCAGGCTCAATTCACCCAGATTTGGGTCCTTTTGTTCACTTCTTCTTCTTCTGCTGAAAATCTTGCAAAGATACTTTCCAACCTAAGCCAGGCCCAACTGTAGCCATTAAATCTGGAATATGTCATGTAAAGCTCCATAAAACCCAGGTCCACTAGGGCCTGAGTCCCAACTTGACGATTCTCACTAGATTTCATCTGGGGTCCACATGGTAGTGACTCAGCAGTTGACATGGAATTTCATGGCCCACTGTATTGACAACAATTTGACCTTATTTCATGGGCTTTAAGGTTGAAAATGTCTCTCAAATGGGCCCAGCCCAAAACTGATTCCAATGGGCTTTATATCTGGTACAAGTGGGTCCGCTAGATTGTGTTTTGAGGGCCCCTCTTCTCTCCATCAATTCTTTGGTCAATTCGGGTTGAAATCTTATCAATTAAAGTTACATCGGCCCCCATTTCATCTAATGGGCTTTTGATATCCGCATCAGATTGTTTCTTACTCTTACCAAGAAACATTGATGGGTTTTTTTTGTCCTTAAAAAAAGGAGAATTGTAGATTGGCGAATTAAAAAAAAACTTTATTATTGGTAAAAGAAAATAAAAAAACTTTGTCGTATTCTTAGTCATTTGATTTAAAGTAAAAATCATGGCATATGGGTACCTAACATCTTATGATTGCTAATATTTCAGAGAGCTGAATTTTTTATTGAATGAAAATTCTCTAAGTCAGTTAAAGAATAGAGGTGCAACTTGGCCTGGCCCAAACCGACCCCACATGAAAAAACCCAGAAAAGGGGCTTTGGTTTGAACTAGGCTTGGGTCGGGCTAATTTTTGGACCCACGATATTACCCTAATTAGAATTTGGGTCGAGCCTTGGCCTCATAAATAAAAGCCCGAGCAACATTTATTTGTAATCTATAGTTTTTATTTTATAGAATAATATACAAATTTTCTTTTAGACCTTAAGAAACCTGAGCCCATATAAGCGCACATATACATTTTGGACTTGAAATCCGGCTTTGGTCCTACATGTACAAATTCTAGGTCAGGCTCGTGTTTGACTAGTTTGGGTTAACTCGGCCGAGATTTGGGCTCGGGTCCTTAAATAACAATTTGAGTCCGGCTGGGCAGACCAAAAACCTGGCCCGGACAGCCCTTGTTGCAGCCCATAAAAACTGCTCATGTAAAAAATACTTTTGCATAGTTGTTCCTTTTGTTATCTAAATAAATCACATCACCTGTTTTATGAAGGTTTATTTGATTTGGTCCGAATTTGATTTGGCCCAAACATTTAGGTGTCAATGTTTGCATGCAACTAAATCGCCACATTTTTATTTAACTTAAAGATATTTCTCATGAATAATGGAAACGATATACTTCTATTTAACTATATTTAGTATAACTTAACAAATAAACTAGAAAGCATTAATAATTTATCAATTTGTTGGGCTCATGAAATGTTAAGATAGGGTGTAGGTTCACCTAGAAGGCGCATATGGGTTAGCACCTTACAAATCAGGTCCACATCCAGGCCCAACCTCACAAATTGGGTCTCGGTTCGAACCAACAGCTCACAAATGAGGCCTTAAACCACAATATGAATCAGCTGTATACCAAAGCCCTTACCATACAAATAGGCTTGAATCCAGGTCCATGAACTGTCGTGCGGATGTCTTAAAAAAAAAACTCTGTTAATGGTCAGGTTTGTTAGAAAGCTATGTCATGATAACATTCTGAGGTAAAATTCACTCTGAAAAGCTAACCATTAAGAGAAGGGTGCCTGAAGTGTTATATAGAGTCATTTGTTTCACAAATTAATCAATGTGAGACTTTTTGTCACTTCATATCCGCCCTCACGTGCAGCTGCAGCCGCGCGGCACCTGCTTTGATAGTATATTAGAAAACCATGACATGATAACATTCTTGAGGTAGAACTTACTCTCAAAGGCCAACCTTTGAAAGAAGGGTGCCTCAAGTGTTATACGGAGTCATTGATTTCTCAAATTAACCGATGTGAGACTTTTATCACTTCACATGGTTCTTCATTCCCTCGTACAAAATATAATATAGCCCATTCTCTTTACCATTTTACTTGCTTTTTATTCAATTTTCAGGCAGTGGGTATATGGAAAGAATTTTGAAAGAGAGAATTTATTAGGAGTGACTTTCAAATGTGAACTTGGTTCTATATGAATAGGTAAGATGAGACTAGAGATTATATAATGAAGGATGATTGAAATCTGAAATTTGTCCTTCACAAACTTTCCATTCTTTCTCACATACCATAGCTTCCCATTATGTTCTCTTTTGGTCGATTCAGCTTTTCACTTTCTTTGCAAGTTGCTCTTGTTTCTCTACTTTCATTTGCCAGTCTCACTCCACCTCTCAAATAGCCCATGCTGTTGGATCTGTTCTATTTGGATTGGGAGAAGGAGAGGTGACAAAATGTTAGGCAACTGAACGAGTTTCACATCGGTTGTGAAGAGGGAGATCTAAAGAGTTATATTGAACTTGGGTCACTCTACCTAATGAACTACTCTTTTGAGTCGGATATCCAGTAATAAAACAAAACGCTATGGTTTCCTACAAGCCATCTATTTGGAAGTGTCAGACATCACTGCTTTCTTCTACTTTGAAAGAATAATGGTTTCCATCATTCTTACAAAGAGTGGAATGTTCCTCTTTTACTTTATATTCTAAAATATCCCGTCTTCTTTCATACTACCAACAAGTTTAGTGTAAGTAGAAATTACTTCAGTGATCCACTCATCTTCAGTATGTTGCAATGTGCTGTGAATTGTTGCTTCTTGTGACTTTCATTATTCTTCTATTTGCAAAAGCTCATCACTTGTCATTATCCTTATGCCCACCTCAAATCCTTTTGTTTTATGGTGTTGAGGGCTCTTCTTGTAGGAAAGCTATCAGCCTTTCACTCAGAGGTCCCTCCTTACTTTTGTCAGGCAATCAAGAACTAGTATCATTACAACCCAAAGAAAGGTGAGATGCAGAGCAGATGAAATTACAATCCAATATCAAGGAACAAAGAATACCATATAAAGAAGCGCCACACTTAGAAGAATAATGCTCAGCTTGGTAAAATCAGCGACATTCCACAGGAGAGGGAGTCCCAAAAGAAGCTAGGCCCGTGTGTCAGAGCTGAAATGTTCGCACAAACATGAGTAAAACACAAACAGAGGTGGCAAATTCTGAACACTGACTTGGGTTTTTGGCATTGGTGGGAGGAAATATTTTCTTGGTGGTAGATGAGGTGTAGAAAATTAGCATTATCACAATCACCATACCTCTTAAACCAATACATTATTTTTAGTGGCTTGGATGAAGATCTTCAATGGACTCATGTTGTTTTATCTTGTTGTTGTTCTAGGTAGAACTATCTTCAGAAGTCAAAGTATGAGTTCTTGATTCTCAAGGACTTCACTGTTGGGGGAACTTGGATGGAGATGTGTGAAAAATAGAACCAGACAAAGGAGGAACACCATTCTGATACTCTGTCATAAACCACGTAGTGAGGTTCCATTAGCGCAAGTATAGTGCTTCAAGTGTTATATAGAGTTATTGGTTTCTCAAATTTGGTGATGTCGGACTCTCTTGACACTTGACACACACTCTCACGTACAACTGCTCAACCTACTTTGATAACATTCTTGAGGTAAAACTCACTCTCAAAAGCTAGCTATTGACAAAGGGTGTCTCAAGTATTATATAAAGTAATTGGTTTATCAAATTAGACGATGTAGAACTCTCTTAGCACTTTACAACCCTTTCCTAGATGCTCAGTTTTTTCCATACCTGATTTGCTACTTTCTTTTTGCCTCTTCAATTTCTTTTGATGAACAAATCTCTAATTATTGCCAATCTGTCACAAATCTTGACTATTCAACTAAGACTTGATACAAAACTTCAAATAAATATAATTAGTGAATTCAATTTCTTAAAACCAAGTAGAGTATTCATTGAAGCATTCACCATTCCAAAAGTAAATAAAAATATACTTAAGAAAGTATGAGTTTTCTATCAATGTTTTGAGAAAAATAGGCACAAATTTATCACAAAAAATTGCTTCCAATATATTCAGTATAAAAAATAAATAATCAAATCAGATGAAAATAAGAACCCAAAACCACCTAGAACCAACTCATAAATCTCGTACCTCAATTTAATGTAAACAATTAAATTATAACCAAGCTCTGATACCAAGTAAAAAATTTGAACTTTGTCAATTTCGATCTAGATCAATATCACACATCAAATGCACAAGCTCAATTATAAATGGTTCAAATCTGTACATAGGTTTAGATTGAGTATCTTTGTTCAATGACCAAAGTTAAGACACTCTCAAATATGTAACTAATGTCTTATAAACTACATTTGAATCCAACTTGGACAAATAGGGTTTGAATTGAGTTTCTTCACGGAATGACTCTAGTCGTGATTTTAAAGGATCTGAAAATTAATAGTAGATAGAAGTGTAATTTTATCGATTTCAATCTCATAGCTAGTCATTCAATTAAATCGAATTCTTATAATCATTATATACGTATATAGATCTTTCACATCCACCCAATCTCATAATCACAAGTGAACTTTACATAAAATTTTAAAGGTAATAACACTTTACATAAATGTAGTATTGATATTGGAATCGAAATAAGAATGTGAGAGTTGCCCACTTATTTAGGAGAGGAGTACCTTGTAACTTCTTTAAAAAAATGAATAGCCACTTGTTACCTTTGAAACTAATTCCATCACTTTGTAATTAATTGAATGTATTACAAATGTCTCACTTGTAAAGTCAAATTTTCACTAGACAACCTTTTGCCTTTGAAAAATGCTTGATTGTAACCCCCTTCATCAGTGTCTGCCCACAACAACCAGTGTCCTTAAGCACAATCAATGTTGGGCTGAATAAACTTTATGATTTCCCAAGTTTAATACTGAGCCAGATGTGTTGCCAATGTAACACATTTCTTCTACCTGTAATTGATTCAAATTCTTAATATGAATTAAACTTTTTATGAGTTGAAATTAGATCCATGCTCATACGTATTCAACTTTAACCAATCAAATTTAATCTTTTGTATTCGAATGAGTCTATTGTTGGAGCTGCCGACGAGTTCCACGTTAGAAGTTTAAAAGGAGATTTAGGGATCTATAAAAGACTTGGGTAACTCTACTCAATATGCTAGTTTTTGAATTAGATACCCCAGGTCCTAACAAGTGGTATCAGAGTCAGAATTCAGACTACCTTATGTGGAATGAGGAGATCCACTAAGCGGACGAGATGGCTGGCCTCGTTTGAGGGGGATTGTTGGGGCTACGAACGAGTCCTACATTGGAAGTATAGAGGGAGATTTAGAGATTTATAAAGGACTTGAGTCAGTCCACCTGAGAAGCTAATCTTTTGAGATGGATACTCGGTCAGCTACCAACTTTTAAGAAATTGTTATTACGACTTAGTGTTAGACAGGTTATCGCAATCATATTTATATAATGTGCTAAATTTTATTGAAAAAGGATTAATATCTGTGAAAAATATGTTTGTAGAGAAGTAAACAATTTGGGATTCGTAGAAAATGATCCACAGACTTGATAACAATGAGTTCAGACCTTAGAGATTACACGTGTAAGAGTTAGAGTGGAGACAACCAAGAATAAGAACAGTCATTAAACAAACGCCTGTTATGGGCCTAAAGAAGTACTGAACCAACAAGCATTGCATTCATCTAATTTAGGCATGAGCCTTTGGTTGCAATGCCTGAAGAAATCAGAATCACTACCTTTATAAATGATAATCAACTGAAGTACTGAGCACAGCAGAAAGAAGAAGAAGAAGAAGAAGAAAGAGAGGAAGAAGATATGGGTTCTATTGCTAGAAGCTTTACTAGTACTAAAGCCCATATAGTCCTTTTTCCTCTCATGGCCAAAGGCCATATCATCCCCCTCATGGACCTAGCTCACCTCCTCTTCCGCCGGCACAGAATATCCATAACCATCTTCACCACCCCCAAGAACTCCCCCTTCATCCGCAGCTCTCTCGTCGACACCGTAGCCACCATCATCGAACTCCCTTTTAACTACACGGTCCCTGAAATCCCTGCCGGAGTTGAAAGCACCGACAAGCTTCCATCCATATCTCTAATGATTACATTCATCAAAGCCACCAAAAACATACAACCTCACTTTGAGAAAGCTCTCCAGGCCCTCCCAACTGTAAGTTTCATCGTCTCCGACGCATTCCTTCATTGGACGTTGGAATCGGCCTCAAAATTCAATATCCCGAGGCTCGCCTTCTATGGTATGAGCAACTTTCCCTTGACCATCTTCCGGTGCGTTCTTCGGTACGGCCTTCATCTGGTTGATGGATTGGATGATGGTGATTCCTTCTCTCTGCCATTCTTCCCATCCTCTGTTTTCACTTGGCATGAATTGGGCCCAGCTTTTAGGAGAACAGAAGGTGGTGACAGGAAGTTGGACTTCATGATAGAAACAGATGAATGTACTTCAGGTAGCCAGGGAGTGATTGTAAACGGCTTCTATGAGATTGAATCTGCTTATGCAGATTACTGGAACAGAGAGATTGGGCCGAGATCATGGTATGTGGGCCCACTTTGTGTGGCCCATCAACGGGCCCAACCTCTCAATAAGGCCAAGGCTGCATGGGTACAATGGCTGGATGAGAAGCTAGCCATGGAACGACCCGTTTTGTATGTAGCATTTGGGACACATGCAGAGCTTTCCATGGATCAGCTACAGGAGATCAGAGTTGGGTTAGAGGATTCCAGGGTGGATTTTTTGTTGGTGTTGCGATCGAAGGAAGCCGAATTGGGCCATGGATTTGAGGAAAGGGTTGCCGAGAGGGGTCTAGTTGTTAGAGATTGGGTTGATCAAGTTGAGATACTTGAACATGAGGGTGTTAAAGGGTTCATGAGTCACTGTGGTTGGAACTCAGTGTTGGAAAGCATATCCGCAAAGGTGCCGATCTTGGCATGGCCGATGGCCGCCGAACAGCACCTCAATGCTAAGATGGTGGAGGAAGAGATGGGGATTGGTCTGAGAATTCCAGTTCCAATGGATGGATCTTCCTCAATTGTAGGGTCTGAAATCATTGAGAAGATGGTGAGGGAATTGATGGTGGGAGAGAAAGGAAAGGTGGTCCGAGAGAAGGCAAAGGAAGTGGGAGAAGCTGCAAGGAAGGCAATGGCAGAAGGTGGATCTTCCTACAATACCTTAGACTTGCTCTTGGAAGAGTTTTGTGGAAGGAAATGATCAAAGTTCAATCAAGATTTCCATTATTTGATTCTCATAAACTAGTTTTTGGTTTACAATAGGACTTCAGACATCTCTTCTGCTTCATGGGTCTGAGAGATTCATGTCTTTATGTCCATCAAGTTAAATCAATTAGTGATGATCTGATTCTTATATACTTCGGAACTTTATAATGAGCCTCAAACATCTCTTTCTACTTTATGGGTTTTGAAATGCTTCCTTTTTCTTCCTTGAAAGTAAAGTAACCCTAACCAAAAAAAAAATTGCATTTATAAGATATAAGAGTATTATCCTACTTCATATTAGAGATGAGACTAATCTCACAGTCATATGTAAGTCTTCCAATCTATACACGTCAGTTAAGTCTATAGGGAGTGACCCATTGGTGTTGAGAGTGAATTGAACTCGAGACCCTATTCATGAAACGAACTTCTTGACCCTCAGGCCAACCCCTTGAAGTTAAAATACATTCTTTTAACTTCATTACATTCTCATAATTGTTGATCTTTTAGGAGTGGAGACCCATTATTGGATCATCTTAATTGTTGAGGTTTTTAGGAGTGGAGACCCATTATTGGATCATCTTAATTGTTGAGGTATGAAACTAAAATATTAATTTTTATTTTATTCTTTAGTAATTAATCCAATAATTAAGATTAAATGTATACAAAATAAGCCTAAGTCTTTTCATAAAAATTCTACATATAGTTTGCCATTTTGCATATAGCAAAAGTAGTATACAAGATATGTTTAGTGATGATTTAGTTTAGCCGTTCAATAATATAAATTTTGATTATGGGAAGAGGAGAAAAAGTGGAATATAAAAAATAAAATCATTCAATGTTGTAGTTTAAAAAGAAAATTTATGATAAGTAGGTCTTGAATTCTTAACAATAGTTATGCATGTTGCATGAACATAAACTTCTTCCAACTCGTGTAACTCAAAGCTATCTCTAGCACGTGGGAAAACTGCATTGCCTACCCATGGAACTGTTCAAACATAAAGAATTTACTTGTAGGAAAGCACGGGAAGCATAAAATCTCCACAGGTGAGTCCACTATTCCTATAGCACACATTAAGATTAGGTCATCGATACTCGAACTCGCAACCTCCCACTTCCTGAAGCTTGGAGACAACCAGTTGAACTACACAAATATGACTATTATATTATCTTAAATGTATAAGTCAAATATCACCCATGATTTATAACTCAAAAAGATTGTAATATAACAAAAGGTTAAGGTTGGACACTTACTTTAAAATATGTTGTATATTGCATATAAACATATTTTTAGTATATGTTTCCACAAAGAGGAAACAGGAGTTTTGCTTATTTTCCTTATTCACGTACTGAAACTTTTTAAGTAGAATCAATTTAACAATTAATTGGTGAGAACTTAAGGTCCAACTAATTATTAGAAAGTGAGAGTATCACTGCCTTTGTTATTCCTATATAGTAGTATCCACTAATTATTAGAAACTTAATTTCCTTACATTTAAGAAAAATACCTCACACCTTGAGAAAAAAAAATTGGCCAAAAATTAATTTTTTTGAATCATTTGAGGATTGTTACAGATTCTATCATTTTATGCTTATGATAATAAAATTAATGTCAAACAACAACTCATAACTCATGCAGATACATAAGAGAAGGCCTCCACATGTACACGTTAATTCAAAAAAAAAAAAGTTTCATTTGCATAGTTTTTCAACTAGGTCAAGTTTCTAGATTTTTGCATAGTTTTTTTTATTGGGCCAAGTTTTTGGTTGACTCGCCGAATCAACCCAACTCGGTTAAAAACCTAGTCACTAGATAGGATCAAACTAGATGTGCCTAGTTTTAAACTAACTAGGTCCAGTTATTGGTAGACTTGTCAAGATGACCCAATCCAATCATCACTAAGAAGGGAAAATTAGATGGAATTGAACTTTTAATTAGCGGGTAAATTTATTGGTTTCAATTGACCAAGTGAGATTATGATTGAATCATTTTATTGACTAGAATAACTCTTGAAATAAATAAATAAATTATTTGTTACAATTTCATAATTGTTTGATCATTTATTAACTACATATACTTTTTTAAATACTTTCATTTTTTTTGTAAGATAAACAAATATTAGGTTCTATAAAAATAATTATTTAAAATTGAATCGAGTCACTTGGTTGACTCAACTCAGTAACTGATTGAGTCCTGGTTAAAAAATACTTTTTAAATACTTTCATGTTTTTGTAAGATAAATAAATATTAGATTCAATAAAAATAATTGTTTAAAATTAAATCGAGTCACTTGGTTGACCCAACTCAGTAACTGACCGATTCTGGTTAAAAAATAAAAACATTTAAAAAAAATTGAGTTGACCCACCTCGTTAGAGCTACAACTCGGGCGGGCCATGCTGGGCCGGAGCTCGAGCTCGATTTGCAACTAAAGGGCCTGACCCAATAATTGGTCGAGTCCTAGTGCTGATCTTGCCTTGAAAAATGAAAACTATGGTTGCATATTTGACAGACAAACATACCATATTTAAGCAGATTATACAAATCTGAACAGATACTTATATCATATTTAGTAGATTCTAAGAGATATAAGGTGACAGAGCTTTTTCTTATTAAAAGTGGAAGGTGAGCTTAGGGCAGCTTGAGTTTGATATGTTGGTCGAAATTAGAGTTAGGTCTTTCAAATAAGAATTGAGCCCAAGCTGAGCTTGAGAAAATTGTCACAATTTAATTGGACAATGATCCATATCAGCCTAACTTGACCCTAGCGCAATTTTAGTTAATATACAATATAGATGTCTAACATTTACTAAAGAGTATAAATACAAATGTTGTACTTTTTCATGTACATGTACATATATACCGAAAATTACAGAGGGTTTAATCGTACTTATAGCTGACCAACTTGACTTGTTTATTCTCCTGAAGTATAAATGGACGACATACCAGTATATTGGCTAAATTATCCCAATCGGCAACTTCAATGGATCCATCTGATCGAATTTAGGTCCCCATTGGGTCCATTTAAAGATTTATGTATTTACTACAAAATATTTTATGCGGATGGAACATTATCTAAGAGAGAATAGGTTTCAATCTAAAAAATTATTATCTAATTACGATTTTTGAGATGTACTTGGCTATAAATTAATCATGAGCAAAGAGTAGAATAGAAAGGTTATAAGGTGTGGATTAGATAAGAAGAAGAAGCTTTCTCTTTCTTCTACATGATAGATTTAGATGTTCAAAATTTGATGGTTTATAATCGCCATATCTTATGACACTTGTCTATATGCAAAATCACTAAAACAGATGAAGATCGAAGATCCAACTGCTTGCAAGGGGAGGAAGGGTTTGAATCTCTCCTTCTAAATTAAAGAGTTTCACTATTTTTTTTTTACAAGTGTGAAGCTGACGCAGCGCAGATAAGATTGAGTTTAGGTATGGATGGGTGAATCGGTTAAACGAATAAAAGTGGGTGAGTTGATTAAGTAAGTGGTCTAATAGTCACTCGATGAGTGGTTAAATGAGCAGTTGGAACAAGGGAAAGAGTGAAGAAGATAGAAGAGAATGAGAAGAAGACGGGGAAAGCCAGGAGCACTATGGTTGGGGTGGGTGAGAGGAGAAGAGAAGAAGAGAAGAGAAATCCGCGAACAGGAGAGAGGAAACACATAATTAAACTTATATTTTCATTAATCAACAATCATCCTAATACAACTTTTAAATCTATTATTTATAGAAAAATAAAAGAAACCTAACTCCTAAAAATTAATGCATCTAATTAAAATAGGAGTTACAAAATAATAAAAGAAATGGAAGTTACAACATAAAGAAAAATAACTGGGCCGAGTTTTCAATGTTCGGCTGGGTTGGATGAGACTCTATGCTACATCATAAACTTTTCAAATTTATTGAATTTTAAATCAAATTCAAATTTTAAATTTCCACGATGTATAGCCTCTACTTGAGTATCTAAGGTCACAAATGTTTCGATCCGACTCAATCCGACCCGGCTCCGCTAAAGAAAGGGCAGGTTTGGTAGAATTCTTCTCAGTTAACTACACAATTCAGCCATAAAAAGCAATTCACCTTGGATTTTGCCACATAGCTGACTGCTATCATGGTAACAATGTTGATATGATAATTAAAGAAAATCTTTTTTTTTTTGAATTTACGTGTGGGAAACTATGGGATACCCAGCATAAAACCCCCACGAGTGACTCCACTACCCCTAGGGTACACCAAGATTAGACCATGGAGGCTCGAAGCCGCAACCTTCCGCTTCCTGAGGCGAGAGGCAATCAGTTGAGATACACCCATGTGTGTAAAGAAAATCTTTTTATAGGTGAAATTGACAATAAAGCAACATAAATGAAATGGTAAAGAAATTGAGTCATGACAGATAAGCTGGGGCTGTTTCATGGATATATGACTTATAGTGAGTGATTGTCAAGAAGAAGAAGGCAGCCATGGTTTCCCTTAGTGACTCTGCTGCTCTCACTGCTACTGCTACTAGTAATTCAACTTCCCATGTAGTCCTCTTACCATTCATGACCAAAGGCCACACCATACCACTCATCCACCTCGCCCACCTCCTTTACCGCCGCGGCATGTCCCTTACGATCTTCACCACCCCCACCAACTCTCCTTTCATCCACCACTCTCTTGCCGACACGGTAGCTGCTGTCGTTGAACTCCCATTCGATTTTCCCAACCCTGAAGCCCCTACCGGTGATAAGGTTTCGTCTATGTCTCTCTTCCATTCACTCATAAGAGCCACCAAAAACCTCCAACCCCACTTTGAGCAAGCTCTCCACACCCTCCCAAGCGTAAGTTTCATGATTTCGGATGGCTTCCTCAATTGGACACTGCAATCTGCCTCAAAATTCAATATACCAAGGCTCGCATTCTACGGTGCGAGCAACTATGCTCAGACAATTTACAGATGCGTGGTTCGATTCGGAATGTACATTGGCAAGAGAAACAGAGGATGGGAAGAACTTCTCATTGCCTTGCTTCCCATGGATTCGGCTCACAAGTCGTGATTTGGGGGCCCTGTTTGAAGAAATGGAAGCTGGTGGCGACACACTCAATCTCATGTCAGAGACTTACAAATGTACTTCATCCAGCCAAGGACTGATCGTCAATAGCTTCTATGAGATTGAATCTGCATATGCAGACTACTGGAACAAAAAGTTTGGGCCTAGATCTTGGTATGTGGGCCCACT
Organism: Chimonanthus salicifolius; assembly: GCA_013350335.1. Taxonomy (NCBI): domain Eukaryota; kingdom Viridiplantae; phylum Streptophyta; class Magnoliopsida; order Laurales; family Calycanthaceae; genus Chimonanthus; species Chimonanthus salicifolius. Next base: position 61,041,810 of record CM023538.1, on the reverse strand, counting down.
CTGTATGGCCCATCAAAGGGCCCAACCTCTCAACAAGTAAACATGGGTGAAATGGCTTGATAAGAGGCTAGCCAAGGAACGGCCCGTCCTGTTTGTGTCCTTTGGGACGCAAGCAGATCTCCCGGAGGTCCAGTTGCAGGAGATTGCAGTTGGGTTGGAACAATCTGGAGTCGATTTTTTGTGGGCTTTGAGATGGAATGAAGCTGATTTGGGACACGAGTTCGAACAGAGGGTCGCCGAGAGAGGACTGGTCATCCGGGATTGGGTCGAGCAAGTGGAGATACTCGAACACGAGAGTGTTACTGGGTTCATGAGTCTCTGTGGCTGGAATTCTGTGACAGAAAGCATTTGTGCAAAGGTACCCATCTTGGCATGGCCGGTGTTGGCGGAGCAGCACATAAATGCAAAGATGATTGAGGAGATGGGGACTGGTGTTAGAATTCCGGCAGAAACCGGTGAATGTGCAACATTAGTTAGGTCGGACATGGTTCAGAAGATTTTGACAGAATTGATGGTGGGGGAGAAGGGGAAGACAGTCAGAGAGAAGGCAAAGGAGGTGGGAGAAGCAGCAAAGAAAGCAATGGAAGAAGGCGGATCCTCCTACAATACAATAAACTTGCTCATTGAAGAGTTCTGCAAAAGAAAATGATCAAAATGCCTACAATCTTGTGAAACGTTAAGGACTTCGAAGCCTAATAAGAGCTTTTGTAGTGAAATTTCATTTTTCATTCAATTCAACCTTCATAACTCAATCAAAACTAGGGGTCGAAAATTCGGCCAAACTCAGATTTAATCAAGTAAAACGCTTGCATACCTTGTTTTTTAAATATCATCCTGGCCAGGGCCATGTCCACCTGCCATTTTCTTCTTAAACCATATATGGAACTAGGCTTTGCATTTAATACAATGAGTGGGACTGTGGGAGGCCGGAGATACTCCCAATCCCGCATCGACTAAGCAGTAAAAGTGTGCCTCAAAGTGAAGCTATAAAATGGGGTTGATAAGGAGTAAAAGGTCCACCTCAATGGATTTTTTTTTTTTTTAAATATTTTTTTTAAATATTTTTTATGGTTCGGTTTAAGAATTCTTTTATTAAAACAGCTCCACTGAAATCAAGATTAAGTGGCTAAAGTAATTATTTGATAGTGAAACTTTATAAATTCTATATCAGTTTCTGACCTATTTAATGTATGGACTTATGATTTATTTGATAAGAAGTCTCGTTTTAAGAGTGTCTTCCCGTGCAACTCTCTAAGCCTAACTCATTTGAGATGCATGCTAATAATCCACAGTGATTGTTGCAACAGCCAAAAGGGTTTGAATCTTTGTTTTAAGACACAAATGACTCATCTCTAACTGATTCAATTGAATTGAAGCATGAGCGTCTCAGTAGGTTTCACAGAGTTATTTTGAGTTGAGCAGAAAGTTTGTCAAATATTTCTTAATTAAATTTATTTGTCAAAATTCGAATATTAAGATTTTGAACTTTAGTTTTTCTTTAGTAGGTTTAATTTTTTCATTTAATTTGTACATAAGAAACGCCTGACAGAGCCTCTACTTGAGAAGGCATGCAGAAGCAGTTGACCTTGGATTTTGCTACGTAGCTGAATCATAGTCTAGCCAGCTATTATGGTGAGAATTCTGATTTGGTCATTAAGGACATTCTTTTTTTAGATCATATTGATAATACACAATTAAAAGCAACATAAATGAAATTCTAAAAAAATTTGAGATTATGACAGATAATCATGGCCTCATTCAATTTATAGATATCAGCTGATTTAGTGATATGTCAAGAGGAATAAGATCAAAAGGAAGACGGCCTGGCTTCTCTTAGTACCACTGCTGCTCTTACCACTATGGCTACTGTCGATTCAACTCTGCATGTGGTCCTCTTTCCATTCATGACCAAAGGCCACACCATCCCACTCATCCACCTCGCCCACCTTCTTTCTCACCGCAGCGTCTCCCTCACCATCTTCACCACCCCTGCCAACACTCCTTTCATCCGCTGCTCCCTTGGCGACACGGTAGCCACCATCATTGAACTCCCCTTCGACTTTGCCAAGCCTCAAGTCCCTACAGGAGTCAGGCAGTTCTGATAAGGTTTCTTCCATAAGCGCACTCATTAGTGCCTCCATACAACTCCAGGCCCACTTTGAGAAAGCTCTCCAGACCCTCCCAAGTGTAAACTTCATAATCTCTGATGCATTCCTTCAATGGACTCTGGAATCTGCGTCAAAGTTCAATATACCAAGGCTCGCATTCTATGGTATGAGCATCTATGCCCAGGCAATTTATGGATGTGTGGCTCGATTTGGATTGCATATTGGCAAAGAAACTGATGATGGGATGAACTTCTCATTGCCTTGCTTCCCATGGATTCGGCTCACAAGGCGTGATTTGGGCCCCCTGTTTGAAGAAATGGAAGCTGGTGGCGACACACTCAATGTCATTTTACAAACAGACAAGTGCACTTCAGACAGCCAAGGACTGATTGTCAATAGCTTCTATGAGATTGAATCTGCGTATGCAGATTACTGGAACAAGGAGATTGGGCCTAGATCTTGGCATGTGGGACCACTCTGCATGCCCCATCAACGGACCCAACCTCTCAACAATGACAATGCAGCATGCATGCAATGGCTTGATGAGAGGCTAGCCATGGAACGGCCGGTCTTGTATGTATCGTTTGGGACGCAGGCAGAGGTTCCAGAGGTCCAGTTGCAGGAGATTGCAGTTGGGTTGGAACAATCTGGGGTCGATTTTTTGTGGGTTTTGAGATGGAAAGAAGCTGATTTGGGACATGGGTTTGAACACAGGATCAGCTGAGAGAGGACTGGTCATCCGGGATTGGGTTGAGCAAGTAGAGATACTTGAACACGAGTGTGTTACTGGGTTCATGAGTCACTGTGGCTGGAATTCTGTGTCAGAAAGCATTTGTGCAAAGGTACCCATCTTGGCATGGCCAATGTTGGCGGAGCAGCACATAAATGCAAAGATGATTGAGGAAATGGGGATTGGTGTTAGAGTTCTAGCAGAAACCGGTGAACGTGCACCATTAGTCAGGTCGGACATGGTTCAGAAGATTGTGAGAGAATTGATGGTGGGAGAGAAGGGGAAGACAGTTAGGGAGAAGGCAAAGGAAGTGGGAGAATCAGCAAAGAAGGCAATGGGAGTAGGTGGATCGTCCTACAATACAATAGACTTGCTCATCGAAGAGTTTTGCAAAAGAAAATGATCAAAATGCGTTCAAATCTTCAATCTTATGCAATGTTAAAGGATTCTTGTTAAAACCTCCAGAAGTAGAATAAGAGAAATAAGAGCATATATAATGAGTTTCTCTTGTCATTCAATTCAACATTCATAAATCAAGACTTTCAAAATGATCAAAATGCCTTCAATCTGGTGCAATGTAAAAGGATTCTTGTTAAAACCTCCGGAAGTAGTAATAAGAGCATATGTAATGAGTTTCTCGTCATTCAATTCAACATTCATAGCTCAAGACTAAATAATTGTATCCACAGATATCAAAATAAGTCTCAACAATCCAATTCAATGCGAGTTAACAAAGAAAATTAATTGTCAAACTGTGATGAATCAGATTGAACCTTCTTATGAGCCGGCCAATCCATGACGTGAGAACCCATTTATCATTGGGTCAAGTCGAAAGATTCCAGCAGGGCCCAGTTGCTCCTCGTTCCATCAGTAGAAAATAATTCTACTGAACCAATGAAATGAGTCAATGACCACGATCTCCAAGAGGGCCTCACAAGGGTCAAGATTAGGAAAATGAGGATACAAAATGGCTGGCCACAGATCAGCCCTCAGAACAGCCACTCCCCCTCCCTTCGCCCCCTTACCCACCAACATCTAACAAAGAAAGCTGTACATTACCGACTCGGCTGATGTACCAATACTACATATTGACCGACCAAGTCAGTACACTGGATAGAGCGATAATACCAAATTTTCCTATTTACAAAAAAATAAAGATATGAAATATCTGATACCATAGCTATTTGGAATGAAAATTACCCAACACAAAGGCCTGAAATGGTAACTATCATTCTGCATAATCATGCATCAACATTCATTCCAAGTTTCTAATCATAACCATATAAGAATCAGGTCAGCTAATAACCATGCATTTAAAGTTTAAACTATGGCCTACATGTCTGCAATCACCAGTCATAGATTCATATCCAAAATAGTTACTTTTCAGTATTGGGATGTTCATATTTGTAGTCCATGCAATGACATGTTAAAACACGACGACATGAGGAAGGGATAATTCAGCTCTTCTCAGAGTTGCTCTCTAACTCTTTCTTTAGTTGCAGAGAGAAATCGTCGTTGACATCATCATCATCCCAATCATCTTCCCACTGCTGAAGGGCTTCTTTCCCTTCTTCCTTGTCATCCCACTCTGCAATGTAAGGCAAAGAAGTGGAAGACTTAGATGCATTTGACATGACATACAAATGAGCAAGTAGAATAAACACATTAGGTATAGTTACATCCAGAAATATAAATAATCATAATCTCAGAAATCGATAAATAGAAAACCCCACATTTTACAAAGAACCAGAGAATGAAAGTACAAACAGTTCTCAGACGATAAATAAAATCTGCCAAGTTTAATTAGATGTTCAGATCATTATTTATCAATACAGTCCGATGAATAGAAGTAGATACAGAAAAAATTCATTAAGACAAATTGCCAAGGCATCAAAATTTAGAAAACCAGAATTCCATAGACCACAGTTGATGACTGGAAGTCTAGGGATATCTTTTTCTGGCATAAATGCTTTCTTCCAGTCTCATTGTTTCAAGGATGATGCCTCATCTTTTATTTTGTATCATCACTCATGAAATTGGGTGCAACACCATTCAGCCAAAAAGGGGAAAAATCAAATCAAATCACTAACAAAGCCTTATTATCCACCACATACAAACTCGGCCAATACACACTGAAAAAACTGATGCACATTGCTAAAAAATAAAACTGGGATGCTGCATCGAGTATGATTCAGTACACCTCCATAGTTATGATTCTAATTTTCTCAGATCCACATCTTTAGAACTCTAATATCATATTTGTTATTTACCTTAAAGATTAAAAAGAATATATAGAACAGAAATCAGACAACCAATATGAGCCATGTCTCAGTTCATCCTAGTTTTGGCCCAAGCAGAGACAAGCCTGCTATTACAGTACCACGTAAGACTACCAATATGTGCAACCGAGTGACCGTCCAAGGCATCCATATTATGAAAGCAACACTTATTTTTTTTTTCTTTCTTTTTCCTTTTTTTAACCAATATCATAGCCACTTGCACGCCTACAATTATGCAACAAGCAACTCAACACTCTTTTCTTCCAAGACATCAAGCCATATATTGAACAGGTGATCATGAAGCCAACCCAATGTGAACACAATAAGGCTTCAAACCAATACTACAAAATATACAATAATGGTGTAAAGCTTCACCAAAAAGCATTATTGTTGAAGCCATCGACATCTTATCAGGTGTCATTGAAATTATCATGCAATAGAATGCATTCTGTTCTTCCAAGTTAGAAACCACATATGCATGATGCACATCAAGGTTCAATCCCAGCTAGACAAATGCTCCAGTCCAAAATCCTAAAAGAGCCCCAAGATTATAAGACACATCAATAGGAAATAGCATGTGTCATCAAGCCCAATCATCAGACAGAATCAGATGCACAAAGAAATACCAACACTCAACTTCTCAGCTGGTATGAAAGGTGATATTCAGTTGGTCGAGTGCTGTTGCAGTGATGGTGGTAATGATGATGCAAAACATGCACAAGGAAATACACAACGGGCTTTGCACCCTAAACGGGTTTCACGCATCAAATTTTCAAATTTATGATTCTTGTTATCAACTTTCAAACTTAACCTTACAAAAATCCAACTCTGTTTTAGATTCTTGTTCTCGAACCCACTTGGCTTGGCATTCACATTTCCAACCAATTTGAAAAACACACATGCTCTTACTTTGTCAGTCAGAACCAAAGAACTTTAAAAGTTCGAATGAAACCAAGAAATAGAAAAAACAAACTAAAAGGCATATGATGTCTTCACATCTACACAGGGTTTAAGTATGTTAACGTTGTAAGTGATAAAAAAAAGTTCACATTTCCAACCAATTTGAAAAACACAAGTGCTCCTACTTTGTAAGACAGAACCAAAGAACTTTGAAAGTTCAAATGAAACCAAGAACAGAACAAACTAAAAGACATGATGCCTTCATATCTACACAGGGTTTAAGTTTGTTAACATTGTAAGTGATCAAAAAATGACCTGATCCAGGTCACCATACAAGAGAAACTGAGATAGGCAGAAAGCAAGGGTTTGGAAGGCCTAGAATAGCCACAATCCATAGCAGAGCACAAAGAAACCAGAATTTAGCCCATAGAATTCCAATCCCACAATCAAGGTCATTACGAGTTTTACCAACATTAAATTTTTAGTATAACAAATATAACAAATGGACAATCATGTCAACATTTATCAATTTCTATTTTGAAGATGAGACATATATCCTATATTTAAGACTATAAATACTTTGTGAACCATAATGAATGTCACTAAAGAATAGTTAAGTCTCATCACAAACAAGGATACACCAAATCACGTCCAATCCCAAACCAGTCACCAATTAATATTTCAATATTAAAGGCAAACACAAACAGCCCTTGGCCCCATGCTGTTTGGATCCATGTATCCCAAGGAGAGAATTCATCAAAGAACCACTGCCTCATCGTTTCCTTGTTACATGCTCCAGAATAATTGGCTTTTCCAACTCCAGCTTCATCAGGCCAACTCTCCGATCTACATCTTCCCATATCCTCTATCCTCCAATGTGATTAAAGACTAACCTTGCATCATTTTTCAACAATCCTATAGAATAAGTCCTTTAAGAGCTGATTAAGATAATATTCTACAATCCTGTTTTAAAATTTTGGAGGGAAAAGTTTCTTTTGGAGCTTATTAATGTGCCCATTTGTAGTTCATTTGCAGCTGAACCATGCTCCTGTTATTAAATTTTCAGTTAAGAGCAGGAACTCATAAGCATGTCATAAGACATGAAATACACCTTCCAAGAAACAACTTTACACCCTCCATATGGAATAAAATGAAACCAGAGTCGAAAATCAACTTCAAAGAGACGCAACAACCCAGTTCTAGTGTGGATCAAAATGCACCCTTCAAGAACACAAAGACCAAATATTCAGAACACAAAGACCAAATATTCAGAGTGCGGAGTTTCTTAGAAGCATTTCAGGTTCAACATGAAATACATTCACAAAAAGATAAATATTGGGAAAATATCCCCAAACTAAATGCCAATTTTGCATGTTTCTAAACTTCAAAGTCCATTGTCCTTTAGACAAAGCACTAGAACTTAATAAGAAATAGTGATAACACATTTCTCCATCCAGATTGTGTGTTCTCACTAAGTGCATGTAATCAGAATTTGCTCCATATTCACAGGAAAATTTGAAGCCTAAAATATGTTTCAAAAAAAAAATAGTAAAACAAAAAACTGTATTACCTTAGTAGCAGGTAAATAAATGTAAACCTGTTTCCTAGTGATTTCCTTTTCCATGAAAATAATCTTCTTTTTCATTCCATCCCCCCCCCCACCCACGCACAACCCAACAAATAGGGGCCATATTTTAAAAACTCAAAAAAAAAAAAAAAAAAAAAAACCTCAGGCGAGACTGTCCGAGTTGAGTTGACTCATAGGATTGCGAGTCAACGAGTTTTTCCAAATCAAGTCCAAAAACTAGGCCGAGTTACTCGACTCAATATGATTTCGAATCGAGTCCAAGTTTCGAGTTTTGAACTATGGTAGGGACACAAATGGACTTCCAAAGATTTGATAAGCAATAGCATCCAGCCCAAATTGAATGAGTTTGGATGCCACTACAATTTTTTTTTTTTGGTGCCAATACAAATCCAAACCTGAATTTCATAAATTATGTCTATCCATAAAAGGAAGGCAGATCTGAATGCATTAAGCTACTAACATAAATGCCCTTGATGTAAAGATAAATAATAGTAATAGTATATATGTTGAGAACCAAAATGCCAAACCCTAATAATTCCCATCTCCTCTAGACTGCAGACATTAATGTACCTCAACAATCTGATGACCCAAAGATTTGCCTTAATGTAAAGATAAATAATAGTAATGGTATATATGTCGAGAACCAAAATGCCAAACCCTAATAATTCCCAACTCCTCCTAGACTGCAGACATTAATGGACCTCCAACAATCTGATGACCCAAAGATTTTGACAACAAATAAACGGATTTAGATGCAAATTTTGAATCCATTAAGATGTAGCTAGTGAATCTACCCTGATTGAAACCAAATCTAACCAGTTCACATCATCACTCTTAATAAGTGAAATCCTACAAGATGGAGGTGGCAACTAATTTTCCTTAGTGTCCAATAACACCATTCAATGTCCACTTTCCAAATCGAGCATTCGAGATTCATGGAAAGGACTTCCCTAAAAAAAACTATTTTTTTTAGCAAAAATGGTTAAACCCATACCATTTTCAGTTAGAAATGCTTATTTTCCAAGAACTAGATTATTTATACTCATCCAAACAACCCCTGTGAAATTTCATTCTGTTCCATGTTTTCAACAACAGCCCACATGAAATTTAGCAGAATAAACTCAATTTAATCTAGCAAAAAGAAATTGAGCACAACAGAAGCAAATTTAGAGAGAGAGAGAGAGAGAGAGAGAGAGAGAGAGAGAGAGAGAGAGAGAGTTACCTTCACCAATGTCAAATTCTTCAAACTCATCGTCGTCTTCGAAGAGATCGATCTTTGGGTCTTCAGTCGCTACCTTGGGTTCGGTGGCCATTTCCCAGAGATGATAATGTGAATCTGCTAAGCAATCATCAAAAATGGGAAATTTTAAGAGTTCACATGTAACATCTTAGAAGAAACCAATAGAAAAAAGCATTTAGATGGCCAAAAGGTACCAACCAAACCCTAGAACCTAAATAAATAGATTACAAAAACTGCAAAAGGAAAATGTGATTTGGAATAGGCACGAAATGGAAGAAAAACCCAGAGAGCAAACAGGAAGAAAGAGAGAGATTCATACCAATTACCAAGTTGTGGTTTTCTGGAGTCGGTTGCTGTCTTCGCCCGTTTCCACAGCGATTTTGTTCTTCGAGACTAAATCAGCTGCCCTATCTCCTCCTACAACTTTCCCCAAAATTAAAATAGAAAAATTAATTAATTAAAGAGAAAAGTTTTTCCAAAATAGAAAAAATGAAAAATTCATTAAACTAAAGAAAAAAGGTTAGTGGTTGAACTAAGTTTTTTTATAAGTTGATGAAATTGGGTAGAGATACGTTCTAAGTAGCAAGTGAAATTAATAGTTAAATTTTAGTTCACTCATATTTAATTTATTCTTAAAGACTAAATCAGATGTCCTATCTACTTGATAAATAAAAGATAAGGGTTCAATGGAGCGAGAGCGAGAGATTGCGAGAGAGCGAGAGAAAGAGCGAGAGAAAGAGAGTGTTTTTGCAGGGACTCTGGGAGCGGCTGGCGCCAGGCTCGACGGAAGAGGGACTCAGAAGGACGCTAGGGAGGAGGGATGGCAACTTCAGCAGGGCAGGAAGAGGCGGAACAGCGGCGACGACCCCTCCATCTCTCTCTTTGTTGCCAATCTACCGGAATGGTCGGATTTAACATTGCGAAGTTGGCTACTGGATCTCTTTAAGCAATGGGGGGTGGTTACGGATGTGTTCATCCCCAGGAAGAAGGATTCAAATGGGAGACTGTTTGCCTTTGTCCGAATGGCTAGAGGTAGCCATGCAGAAAAAGCGGCAAGGGCTCTCAACGATCGGGTTCTTGCTGGTAAGAAGCTCTGTGTCAATCCGGCCAGGTTCAGTAGAAGGGATATCAGGAAGGGGTTCATCTCCAAGCCTCTTAAGTCGCACTCGGCTTTTCTGAATTATATGCCTCGAGCGGAATTGGACTCTGGCGTCAGAAGATCTGAGGAAGAATATAAACCGCAGTCGGCAGGAGAAAAGTTTTTCGAAAAGGAGAACCGTGTTGCTGGGAGGTTTCGGAAGTCAGTGGCGATGGATAGGACATGGGTGGAGGTAGCTAAAGGGAATGATAACAATCAGTCTGGGGGTGCCTTGGTGGGCTTCGATCAGCTAACAACAGAAGATCCTTCGATTAATATTACGCTGAGTTCGGGGGACGAAGTGGAACTTCATGAATGGCTGTCTAAAGCAGTGGTGGTAGCACCGTTTCATGATCTATCTCGCAGCCAGGTGACTCAAGCGCTTGAATCGGAAGGCATTTCGGTTCTTCATTGTACACAGATTGGAGAGAAGAGATTTTTGGCTTCTCTTCATGGGAACCAGGATGTCAGGAAGTCTCTGAATGTTGTCTCGGTACACTTCAGAATCCTCGGACAGTGGAGACCGGATATCTTCAATCATTCGAGATACGTTTGGATCAGATGCTTTGGCTTCCCTCTTGAGGGTTGGACGGAGAAGGTTATCACGGCCTTCGGGCGAAAGATTGGCAAATTGATTGAGATTCATTCACGGAATCTCCATAAAGAAGATTGCTCGCTGCTGCACTTGCTGTTTGAAGTGGGCATTCAGGAATGTATGCCTCAGCTGGTATCGGTTTGTATAAATGGAAAGTCTTTCCCGGTCAAGCTCATGGAGGTGGTCTCTCCGATGGATTGGTTAGTCTCACCATCGGATTTGAAGGGTTCTTCACCGGCAGAGGCAGGTTCCTGTTCGTCCAATGCTTCCTCACAGTATACTCCTCAGGCACGTCATGCGCAGAAGGAGTTGAGGGAGGCATGGGCTGAATCAGCGGGTGGGTCAATCGAGGGATTTCAAAAAAAAACTCAAGTGGTGTCTCTGCATGCGCTGTTGAATAAGGAGGGGTTGGTAGAGTGTGTCAATTCTCCATCAGCTGATGGCCATCAGAGCAGCAGAAACTTCAGACAACATTTAATGAAGTCAGACAAAAGGGAGGCCAAAGCAGCTGGGCCGGGTAGGGTATACACAAACGGGTCTAAACCCGAGAAACTTGGTTCTCACCTATCTCAACCTGCGGGTTCGGGTCTTCTTGTTTGGATGAATAAGTCAAGTAACTTACTCGGTGGTAGGGAATGTTTTTTTCCCCCAACCTTAGACTGGGGTATGCATTTAACTCCCAATTTTTATACAACAATTCAAGATAGAATCTCTGGTGTCGGTGGCCGGAGGATTGCAACTTTGAGCGCTGATGGAGGGGCGGGGTTTCCGATTCATCAGACGGTCGATTTCGTGCTCCGGAAGTGCTTCAGTTCAGGGGCGGCATCACCTCTTGTCGGTGGGGATTTCTCTTCCAAGTGGCATCGGCAAGAGCAGGTACCCATTGTCTCTGGCTCTTCCATCCCCGAATGCAGTCGGGGTTTTCACAAGCCAAGGTCCTCGCCCATGGTTGACAATTCGGGAGATCATCTTCGGGACTCTCTCTTGTCAAGGTCAGATTTTGTTTCTGCTTCTAATTTCTTACTTCCAAACAGCAACCACATAAACGGAGTTTTGGATCAAAAAAAAAAAAAAAATAGAAATGGGCTGATGGCAGGAGAAAAGGAAATTGAATGTCTAAGGAATAAGGGTTATTCAGAGCAAGCTGGTAAGGAAATTATCAAGATGGGTCAAGACCTGGGTATTCATTTCTTCAATAATTCTTTGGCCTTAGAAGAATTGGCCAGTATAGAGGCTGCAGATCGCTCTGTCTCTCACCCCAAAAAAAAAAAAAAAAATTCAGAGTCGTTGTAGGCAGGCACTTTCTTGTCAGGGCTCCCATCCCAGGTTTTCTGTGTTTTGTAAAAGAAAACTCCAGCATACAAATAGAAGATCCAGGAGCGACACAGTTTCTCGATGAAGGTTCTGACATGGAATATTCGGGGTCTAGGACTCCAAGAAAAAAGAGGGGCTATCCGCAGGTTTATTCGTAGAAATAAAATTGACATTTTGCTCCTTCAAGAAACCAAAAAAGAGGAAATTTCAGCGCAGCTGATCACAGAAATCTGGGGAACCCGAGACAATGGTTCCTTTTTCAAACCGGCAGTAGGAAGATCGGGAGGTTTACTCAGCCTTTGGAACCCTTCAGTTTTGAACGTGGCAGTTAAGAGGATGGACTCTAGATCAATTTCTATCAAAGGTGAGCTGGTGGAGGAAGGAGTGGAAATTTGTATCACAAATGTTTATGGGCCTAATGCAGATGGGGAGAGGGCTGATTTTTGGAGTGAGCTAGAGGATATTAAAGTATGGGCTTCTTCAAGGTGGTGTGTAGGGGGTGATTTTAATGCTATTCGATTCCCGTCAGAAAAGAAAGGTGGCAGAGTCTTTACTAGAACAATGGAGCAATTTTCTTCTTGCATTGACAACTGTAATCTCATTGACTTACCTCTGAATGGCGGGAGATTTACGTGGTCAAACGGGCAGGCCAGGGTAGCTATGAGCAGACTTGATAGATTTCTTGTGTCAGCAGATTGGGAAGCTATTTTTCCGGGGGCTTGCCAAATGAAGCTACTTTGTCCAATCTCAGACCATTGGCCAATTATTCTAGATTCAGAGGAGGTGGACTGGGGCCCAAAGCCCTTTCGATTTAATAATGTCTGGTTGTTGGATCCGAAGTTTATCAAGCTTGTGAAATCTTGGTGGGACAGCTTCGACATTCAGGGTTGGTCGGGCTTTGTTTTAGCACAAAAGCTTAAGTTGTTAAAGACAAGAATCAAAGAGTGGGTGGCCTCAAGTGGGGGCAATGTTCAAGAAAAAAAGGAAGCAGCGGTCAGCAAGTTAGAATTTTGGGCTAACATAGAGGAGGATCGGGATCTTGAGGAGAATGAGTTAGCCTTCAAGAAGGAGGCAAGATCTTCTTTGTGGGATTGTCTTAGGCTGGAAGAGGTCGAATGGAGACAAAAATCCAGGTCTCTTTGGCTTAGAGAGGGGGATAAGAACACCAAATTCTTCCATGCTTGTGCCTCCATACGAAGATCCTCTAATGGTATCAGATCGGTTTCAGTGAATGGTATTCGCCTTTTCGATAAGGCAAGCATTAGGGGAGCGGTTGAGCGTTTCTTCTCGGCTATCTTTCAGCCGCCTGCCGGGGCCTTGTCTCCCTCCTGCCCTCCTCGATCTGGGCCTCCTCTTTGTCTCTCTTCAGGTCCGCAGCCGCAGTCTGTCGCCTCTGGTTTGCCCTTTTCTTTGTCCTTTTCTTTGCTGAGTGATTTGGTTTCTTGGGAACACGGTGCCTTGTTTGCTTCTTCTTTTCCCGAGGTGCCGGATGTAGGGTTTGGCTGTCGTCTTCCTTCTGCTTCAGTTTTATTGGTGTGCTCCTTATCAGTAGCTTCCTGCTCGTGGAGGAACCTTCCTTGGGAGACTCCAAGGACATTATTTGGAGGTGCTGAGTTACTTTCGCTTATGGAGGTCTTGCCAAGGTCTAGGAGGATTGAGCTTGCATCAGAGAGGATGGGATCCTCGATCTTTGATATTACAGCTTTGCGGGGCTTTTCTGAGTCGTCTCATCAGTTGGTACACGGCTGCTGGGATTCTTTGCGGTCGAGATTCTTTCATTTTGATTCTTCGGCTATATCGTGGATTGCTTCTTCTGAGGCCCGGGTACTATCCTTCCCTATTTTTCCTTACTCCTTTTCAGTTGGTGAGCAGTCTTTAGGGTTGTTTTCTTCTAATGACTCATTGGTTGGGGTGTTGTCTTCTCTTTATTTAAGCTCTCTGCCCCATTCGTTTCCTAGGCGTATTAGCTCTCCTTTTTCCTTGTTAAGTTCTGCCTCCAAGATAGACTCAAATTCCAATAGACCTAAGTTAGATGGGCTTCGATTTCCTAGGATCAGTGAGGGGTTGGCTGTCTGGTTAGAAAGGGAGTTTGCACTGGAAGAAATTCTAGCAGCCTTGGACAGTTTAAATGGGGATAAGGCGCCTGGACCTGATGGTTTCAATTTTGCCTTCTTCAAGGCTTGTTGGGAGTCAGTTGGACCGTTGATTGTAAAGTTCTTTAAGGAATTCTTTTCAGATGGGATTATTTATAAGGGGTTGAAGAATTCTTTTATCTCGTTAATTCCTAAACGGGAGGGACCATCCGATTTATCTCACTATCGTCCGATTAGTCTCGTGGGTAGCGTTTACAAACTGTTAGCAAAGGTTTTAGCGGAGAGATTAAAAAAGGTGCTACCCCAGGTCATTGATGACTCGCAAGGCGCCTTTATTGAGAAAAGGCAAATTTTGGATGGAATTTTGATTGCTAATGAACTAGTGCATCTGAGGAAAAAAGAAAGAAAAGCTGGGGCACTGTTCAAAATAGATATGGAAAAAGCTTATGATTGTGTTGATTGGAGTTTTGTGAGGTACCTATTTGAGAGGATGGGATTTGGTAGGAGATGGCGGAAGTGGATGAAGGCTTGTGTGGAGGGCTCGAGATATTCAGTTTTGGTAAATGGTTCTCCCACTTCACCTATTGATGCTACTAGGGGTTTGAGACAGGGGGATCCTCTCTCTCCTTTCATCTTCACGATGGTTGGGGAAAGTCTGAATAGATTGGTATTGAAGGCTAAAGAATTGGGTATAATAAGGGGTTTTGAGGTTGGGTCTGTCGGTCTAGCGATCACTCACTTGCAATTTGCTGATGATACCCTTTTCTTTTGCGACAATAGTAAATCAGAGGTGTTGGGTTTTCGGGCAATCTTGAGATGCTTTGAGTTAGTCTCTGGACTTCGGATCAACTTAGGCAAAAGCACCCTTATCGGAATTGGTATAGAAGACTTGGTGATCCGAGATTGGGCGAATGAAGTTGGCTGCGGGATCGGGAAATTTTCTTTTTTGTATCTTGGGCTCCCGGTTGGGGGTAATCCTAGGCTCAAAAGGTTTTGGTCCCCGGTGTTGGAGAAAGTCGAGAAGCGGCTGGCAGGTTGGGGAAAGAGGTATTTATCATTGGGTGGTAGGGTTACACTTCTCAAGTCAGCTCTGGTAAACATTCCATTGTATTTCTTGTCACTTTTTAAGATGCCCATAGGGGTAGCCAATGCTTTAGAAAAGCTTTTTAGGAGATTTTTATGGGGAGACCAAGAGGGGAAGAGGAAAGTCCATTTAGTGGCCTGGTCTGAGGTGACTAAACCAAAGCACAAAGGCGGCTTAGGTTTTATCCCTATTAGAGTGAAGAATGAAGCATTGTTATGCAAGTGGGGGTGGCGTTTTGGTTCAGAAAGGAATGCCCTTTGGGTTAGACTACTATCAATTAAATACGGTGTAGCAAATTCAAATGGGTGGACCTTGGGAGAAGGTGCTGCTCGGGATGGGTCTAGAGTGATTAAAGATTGGTGGAAGGTGTGCGAAGGGGGGACAGAGGTGGGCTTGTTATTTCGAAAGAATCTTCGTTTGTTGGTAGGCAAAGGGGATAGAACTTTTTTCTGGGAAGATCTTTGGTTGGGGGACAGATCTTTGAAAGAATCTTTCCCTAGGTTATATAGAGCTTCTAGGAACAAACATGCCTTAGTTCAAAAGATGGTCAAGGTGGATAGGCACGGTACTTCGTGGATTTTTGACTTTAGGAGAGAACTTCGGACCTTTGAGAGCGATTCCTTAATCGACCTTAAAAGGAATTTGAGAGAGTTCAAGTTAGATGTGGAGAGTGGGGATGAATGGGTGTGGATGGGGGATCCTTCTGGAGTTTTTTCGGTTAAGTCGCTGTCTGAGCTTTCTCAACTTTGTTCGGAGGATCCTTCCTTTTCTCAGACGATTATTTGGAATAATCTGGCTCCTCCTAGAGTTCAAATGTTCACCTGGTGTGGGGCAAAACGAAGGATTCTGACTAGATTGGAACTTAGTCGTAGGGGACTCTTGGGTCATGGTGGGGACTCTTCCTGTCCCTTTTGTGAATTGGCTGAAGAGTCGTTGGACCACCTTTTTGTCACTTGCCCAGTGGCTTGGAGATTATGGAGTAGTTTCGTCAACCTGTTCGGAGTTTCGTGGGTCAGCCCTAGTTCGTGGGAGGGCCTGTTGGAATCTTGGCCGTTGGTTCGTTTGCATTGTCGTAAGAAAGTGGTGTGGAATACTATTCCGGCGGCGGTACTGTGGTCAATTTGGAGAGAGAGGAACTCTAGAGTTTTTGAGGGAAGTAGGGTGGAGTTCGACGAGCTTTTTGAAAGTGCAAAGTGGAGGTTGTGTTCATGGATTTGTGCTAATAAGGCTTTCAAGGATTTTAAAGTGGAGTATTTGTGCCTCTCTTGGGACGGTTGTTTGGCACCCACTTATAAGAGAGGTAAGCAGAAGTTAGATTGGATTCCTCCTCCATTAGGTTTTTGGAAATTTAATGTTGACGGGTCATCTAAAGGAAAACCAGGACCGGCTGGGATTGGGGGTGCGCTTAGGAATCATCTGGGTTTTACTCGTTGCGCGTTCTCGGAGTCTGTTGGAATTAAGGAATCTAATGAGGCAGAACTTCTTGGTATTAGGAGGGCTCTTTCTTTAGGGGTCTTATTAGGGGGGGGGAAGTTAATTATTGAAAGTGACTCATCCAATGCTGTCAAATGGGCAAAGGGTTTGAAACGTCCACCTTGGAGACTGATCACCTTGGTAAGGGAGATCAAGGAATTATCGATGGGCTTGGAAGTATCTTTCTCTCAGATTAGTAGATCAGCAAATGGGGTTGCGGATTTCCTCGCAAAGAATGGTGTAGACGGGGCGATCCGTGGCACTTTCTCTACCCCGGCTGAGTAGTTCTTGGGGGGTGTATGTAGTGTGTTGTTGTTTTTGTTGGGTTTCATTTTTCCTTTATGTTGAGGGGGGGCTTATTTCTCATAGGCGTCCCCCCCCTTTTTTCTTTTATTTTTCTCTTGTATTGTATTCTTTTTATTAATGAAAGTCTACTCTTAACTGTTTCAAAAAAAAGATGTCCTATCTACTTATACAATTTTTCCTAAAATTTAAAAAAATAAATTAAGTAATTAAAGAAAAAATTAGTGGTTAAACCAAATTTAAAAAAATTAATGAGTTAGTTAGGAGTGCATTTGATGCAGCGAATCAAATTGATAGTTAAATTTTAGCTCATTTATATTTAATTTTGTTATTGTTTTTAACTCAACTTATATTTTTGTCTCCTTCAATTCACTTATAACCCTTAAATTAGAACAGTAATCAACTCATTTAGTTAAATAGGTAATTAAATTTTATATATTGTATTGGTATGATTTCGAGTAAAAGGCATTCATGGAAACAAATCTCCAACACTATGACATAATTAACGTAAAGATTTAATTATCAAAAAAATAGTAAATAATAATATAAAAAGTTAGGAATCTCTCTTCTAAAATAAGTTTGCACTAAATTTGCTGTAGATGGCTAATGGTTGTAGTGAGACCCTAGCCCTGGCCCTGACGGCTGAGTCCAGTAAGGGCTCACCAAGTGAAGAAAGAGGGAGTGGGAGTGCGGTAAAGTGGGAAGAAAAGAGTCGCACATCGCATAGGGTTTATATGAGGTTGTCCCCCCCTATTAGCAAGACTGCGTTTTGGGGCCTACCAGTTGGGCCAGGCCCCAATCCAAACCCGTGTGGGTTAGCATGTGAGGGCCCAAAGCGAACAGTTTCTTGTTGAGCCAACCCCTAAACCCAGATTTTTCCGATTGGGTTTTTACAAATGGTATCAAAGCCGAGTTCAGTATTCGGACTGTGTGGTCCTACTCCCTTCCACTAGATTCATTGGGTCGAGCAGGGGACGGCTCTGGGCTTAGGGGGTTGGATTGTGAGACCCTAACTCGGCCCAGAACCTGAGTCTAGTAAGGGCTGGCCCAAGTGAAGAAAGAGGGAGTGGGAGTGCGGTAGAGTGGGAAGAAAAGAGTCCCACATCGGAAGTTTCCAACTTCCGCATGGGGTTTATATGAGGTTGTCCCTTCCTCTCAGCAAGATGCATTTTGGAGCCTACCAGTTGGGGCAAGCCCCAATCCAAACCCGTGCGGGCTAGCGTGTGCGGGCCCAAGTGGACAATTTCTCGCTAAGCCAAGCCTTAAGTCCAAATTTTTCAGGGCAGGTCTTTACGGTTGTCATTTGGGCCGTATGGATGGGTGGGTTTGAAAGTCTTGACTTATATATAATGCTTATAAATTTCTATCTTACTTGGATAAGAGAAGTAATATTGTCTAAGACTCTCAAAATTTCATATCTATAAAAGGGTGAAATTTTATCGAATTTGATTAATGACTTTTAAAAGTCAAATTAGTTTCAAATTTAATATGGGTGCAATTTACAGAAGAAAGGTGGGTGTTAGGGTGCAATTTAGGTTGACCCCTAAAACATGCATTATTCATTTCTATTTTTAAAGACATCTCTTAGTTAAAATGGTAAATAATAAATTTATTTGATTTTTAAAGAATTTTTACTTTTTGTTATTTTGATTAGAGTACCTTAAAAAAGTGCCTTCGTCAGTAAAAAATAAAAAATTAAATTAGATGGAAAATCATGCTTTTTTGTTATTATATGATACTTTTTAATTTGTTATTATATCTCTTCTACAAAATGTACAGTATTTCTTGAAGTGGATAAAAAACAAAGTATTTTTATATTTAAAAATAAAATATTTGAAAAGACTAATTTTCAACGTGGGATTTAAAAAAAATTCAATGATTCAATTAATATAGACATGCTTTAAGGGTCGTAAAATTTAAGATATTAAAAATATTTAAAAATAAACAATTTAGAGAGAGATAATATTAATTCTTTGCTATGATCCAATAAAATAGTCTTGAAGAATTTAGTATTTGCTATAGTATTTTCTAATAATTTGACACATGGCATTCTATAAGATTTGTAAACCATGTCAATTGAAAGACCTACTTAAATATAGAAATTAATTTTTTAAATTATATTTCACATTTTTATCAAACCAAAAATAGACTGTTGAATTTAGAAAGTCATTCACTTTGTGATCTTATATAGTATAAATAAAATGTATTTTAAATTAAATTTTATATTTAAATGATCTCGTAAATATTTTTCAAATAATATAATTTACAGGCTTACAAAATACCACCTGCCAGTTATTAGAAAAGAAAAAGAAAAAGCCATGGCAAGAGAAAGGTGGGTGCCATCATGTCACACAGAAATAAAATGGATGACTCACGGATTTATGTATTGGCGGACATGTTTCCGCGGATATTTATGAATTTGTCGTGTGGATTTAATAAAAAAATAGGACAGAAATTTCTCAGCCGATAAACTTTCAATCGAGTTTATATTTTATTTTTATATGATGAAGAAATTGCATTAAGTAAAACTCTGAATGCATATAGTCCCCACAAACTACGAACATCCTAACATTTTATCTTTATACTATTATTTAAATGGTCATTGATTGGAACAAATTGTCAAGAGTGAAAGAAATTGTCCAAAATGACTAAAAGTGAGTCAATGATCTCCATTTTTTTAATACACAAAAATCCACTGACTCTACTTTGTAGTTATTATAGTTAAGACTCGAGATCCATGACACCACCTATAAATATTATGGATCAAGTTAGGCGCTTAAAGGATTTGAGGGCAAGACTTCTCATATAAGATAAGAATGCCCAACCAAATAATCTCTATTTCATAACGCACCAATTCTACTGAAAAAAAAAAGAAAAAAGAAAAAACTTAAAAACCATGTGACTACTGTGCTTCTAATGATCTTAAGGATAACAATCCCTAATAACTTTAATGAAGTCCACTCTATATAAGATATGTATAAGGTAAGGTTCCACCGTTTAAATCATACGTGTGTGTTTAAGGAGACGTGCACTTGCCCCTAAAAACTAACAGAACGAAACACTTGAACACCTTTCATCATTTAAAAAAAAACCATCTCTAATTTCTTTGACTTCTTGAATAGCTATTAAAGTTTCATTCGTAGTTGAATTACAGCAATTGAGATGAAATTAGGAAGAGAAAGCCTGTTATGTGAGTGAAGGATTTGAAATTGTTGCCCAGAATAATTGCCACACGTCTGTCTAATGTAATCCTTATCTACAATGATACTTCCATCAATCATTCTAATTGATTATTCTCATGGAAAGGCTTGACCCACCATCCACCTTAAACCTAGATTTAAACAAAGCCATGTTGATTCTTGGGCCAGATTTGACCAGGACTTTGCTTGAACAACTCATGGAGCTTAAAATTCTTCGCAACAAATCGGTCGAGATTCGAGCCCAACCCAACAAAGGCCAGACCTCACCTATGACACCCCTACTGACTCGAGCCTTGAGGGTGTGCCCTTGTTGAATGGAAGAAAGGCTGATGGGGGTTACTGAACATTGGTTATGAACAGATGCCATAAAAAAATTTCAGTGTCATAAAGATTATTATTTACTATTAGAATCACTCCCATAATTTCAAAGATAAGAGAGGAGCAACTGAAGAAAATAAAATTAAGTTTCCTTCTGATCCTTTCCATTTGCTAACATTTGGAGTAAAGAATTTTGTCAAGGAGATGGAGGAGAAAAGTTGTTCATGAATGAAAGACTTAACAACGTGAACAAACATTTGATTCAATTCTACCTGGTTGTACTAATTTCGGTCTATCAAAGGCGGGTGCCAATTCAACAAGATGAAAACTTTAAACTTTTATTAAGAATGCATGCCAGGTCTAGGAGCTGGCTCTATGAAAATCACAAAATATGTACATCTAAGAGGTAAAGGGTAAGCATTGCTATGGATTTCTAAATTCTGGAAAACTATTTGATACTGGTTTGAATCTGCAAATATATTTCATTGTAAATTGTCACTTTCAATCAAATACAACCTTCATCGATATCGGCAAAATTCATAAAAATTGCATTTCTTTCCAGACTTGAACATTATGAAAACTGAGCTAATCATACAAGAAGTTGAGCTTCAATAGTACCATATGTATATTTGTACACTTCCCCCTCTTTATCAGAATCACGACTATTGCTAGGATACAAATTAAACAAATAAGAAGAAGAAGAAGAAGAATGAAGCATCCAGAACTCATATTTGTACAAGGACAGATGCTTGAAAAATATTCTAATCAATGAATAAAAGAATCATTTGAACAAATTATAGATGGATTACCGTACATGGACGATGTGTTCTTGTCGGGCTGGAGAAATGAACATGTTTGAAGGACTCTGATTATGGAAATCATGGAGGACGCCGAACAACAAATTTGCCTCCTTATTCGAACGAGAAGACCCCTCTGTGATGAGTGAGTACAGTGACTTCATGAGCGTCGGTGATTTCCTCAAGTCAGAGACCACCTCTGCTCCACCATTGATGCACAATGAGAGCAACATGGCAATGCAATGCTCCTTGCCCGCTCGAGATGTCGTCGAATGTAGAATACCAACAAGAGAAGTTATTTCCATGGCCTTTAGAATTGCATTCGACCCTTCGGGCTTCTCTGCTAATGTTGCTAGAACAGCTATTGAATCATTTACCACATCTGCTCTTTCGGATTTCAAAAGTCTCACTAGTGAAGGAATGGCCCCAGCAGCTATAGCTCTTTGATGGTTCACTGGATAGAGAAGCAGGCTAAATATAGCAACTGCAGCATTTCTCTTCCCACGAGAAGTTCCATCTCGAAGTAGCTCTACAAGTGCTGGAATCGCATCTTGAGTCTCTCCAATTGCTTCTCGATATTCATCTACCGAAGCAAGATAGAATAGGGTTGCAGCTGCATTTTGTCGAGCTTCAACCTTTAGCCCCTTTCTCAAAACATCTAGAATTGGATTTAGTCCACCACTCTCAAAGATCACAGTCTTTCCTTTGGAATGTTTCGAGAGGTTCAACAGGGCTGCGACCGTGTTATCTTGGGTTGTAGAATTCTTCGACGAAAGCAGTTCTAGAAGACACAGAACTGCACCAGCTTCTACCAAGCAACCTCTGTTGAACATGTTTGATTTGGTGAGCAAACGAATTTCATAAGCAGCTTTGTTCCTCACCGGTTCCGATCCAGTTGAGAGCTGCTCAACGAGGAAGATGGAAAGCATTCTCATGGCTTCTACTTCTGCATGGCTTCCGGAGAAATGAGTCTTAGCCAAATCGCGGCTGCGAATACTCGGTTCGACATTTGTGATGCCTTTGTGGTGACAAAACTGTTGTATGATCCTATGCAGCGCAGAATTGGGAATCAACTCTGTATTTTTCAGCTTCTCTCCTGTTTTGGGGCAGGTGAGATTTCCAGATTTCAGCCACTTCTGAATTGATGCACGATCGTAGGTCTGCCCGGTGGCAATAATTACAGGATCCGTCATAAGCTCGAGAGTGATTGGGCATCTGAAATCTTCCGGATTCAAGCATTCAAGGCCTTTCCATTTCGTGCCCAATATCCAAATGTTCTGTATTCCGATTATCTACAACATCAAACAGAATACCTCGGCAGTAATTCATCAAACCCATGAGGCTGCTAAGATGCTTGGCTTCCTTCACGGTTCCATCGGCACTCTCCAAAGCCATCTCTTCTTCTAAAAACTTGATTTCTTTATTGCATTCACTCCAATTCTTGATTCCCAGATGGTCAAAAACCCGTTTGAGATTTGTTGAATTTGGGACAAACTTTTTCTCAAATTGACCCAAAATCATACGGACATTCGTGGCTGCTCTTTCATCGCTCGGATCAATCTCAAACTCCACCTTCCTGGCCTGTTTCACAAGCAATTCTACCAGCTCTCTAGCTTCTGTTGACACATCCATTAATGCAAGCGGCAACACATCAAGAGCTGTTGCGAAAGAACGGATTGAAATATGGAACTCATCAATCACCCGTTCGGATTGCATCAACATCCATATTCGGGCGCCTTCATGAGCGCAATCTTCTAACAGAAATTGAATCTTTTGGAAGGAAACATAGATTTCAGAGAAGCATAAGATGGCAGAGTCTGAAAGAGGTGATCTCCGGTCACGAACCTCCTCCAAGAAGACTAGGAAGATTTCAATCTCGCGAATAGCTTCTCGGGCTATTCGCTTGTAGGGAGAGAGAGATTTCAATCGGTAGTTGGAGATGGCACGGCCGACGGCGATGAGAGCGTGGAGAAGAGGCGTCAGGAGAGACACCTTCGCAGGTGTGGACTGCCGGAAACGTCAGAATCCGGCGATTGGGCTTCTGGGTCATTTAGATAAAAGACCAGGGGCAAAACGGGGATGGAAAGGACAATTTAACGGAAATTTAATTTGGTTGGAGAGAGAGAAATGAAGGATAATGAACTGCGAGTTGGTGTCTATATATAGAGCGGAAGAAACATAAGGAATCTAAGGCATATTTAAAAGCCACGTGTCAATTCTGAAGCGAGTTCTCGGATCATGATGTTCGTGGGCTGGCTTTCCATTGGTCAACGGGTGGAGGCGTTCCTTGTGGGCTCCACCATCCTACAGGACGTGGAGAAAGATGGAAAGCTTACAGTAAGAGGTGGTGGGAACTGGGAAGGTACCAGACGGTGAGGAAGGCCGCCGGCAGATAGATCGGTGGAGCAGTCTAACGCTGATTGATTTAAACATAATTTGATCGTGGGTCTGATTGATATGAATATTTCATATTCTGGACTTTAATCCATTAATAGTAAGTTAAAGTAATTTAATTTTTTAAATGGACTTGATTCAACTCAATTAGATATGTTTTCCTACTATTTGATTCTATTTATTTTTAGTTTATTTTGTCAATCGAGCAAGACTATTTTCTTTTGAATTCAGAGGTGTTCAGGAGTCACACTCGACTAATTTTTTGGAATATTTGAAAACTCTCTAATCCATACATACCGAGTAAATCTGCGGAGAATGACCCTTCATTAGAGTCATTACAGATGGAAACAAAGATTCAATCTCCATTAACTCAACCACTAGGCCAATTCCTTGAGATTCAATCGGACAAAGACTATTATAAGTTACAGATTCATATGCAACCTTTTTTATCTAATAGATAATCATTGGTGGCTGATTTTAATAGGTGAAATGTTTATCTAATAATTTATTTTTATCTTAAAAAACAAAGTTATAGTAATTCGATATATTCTATTTTTGTAGTTTGTTAATGTATATTAATTAATTCATTTTTTTTACTCCTCTTTTATCATAGATAAAACTCAGACATTTTCTAAAACACCTTAGCTTTTTTAGCCCCATTATCTTATCATTTCTCAATCATTTATCAAATGATTCAAAATGTGGGTGATTTTTTTAAATACCATGGTGTCCAGGTCGCTCAGAACATCTGACTGATCCTTGGAATATGGACAAACCTCTTATCCACACGCATCAAGTAACACTATAGAAAGTAGCATTTTTGTGTTGAGAGTGATTTGAACGCAAGACCTTTTACATCTTAGACAGGTTCTTGACCACCAAGCCAATCTTCACGAATTCAAAATGTAGGTGATTTAATCAAACATTTCAATTAATAGAATTAGGGCAGCAATCAATGGGTACAAGTTGCCCTCAACTATAATATGTATCAATTTAATCTGAAAGTATGTTGGTGATAAGAAATAATGTTACTCTAAAGAGTGAGCATTACTAACATGATATTAGCATAAAAATAGATATTAAAATTATTATTTTTTAAAAGTTGTTTGGTAGAGCAAATATTATTATTTTATTATTCTAACAATGCCTCTTGAGAAAAAAAATGAAAAAATGGGCATACAACAGATGACTATAGTGAAATGATTGATAGCAGTAATGATGAGTAATTTGATTTAAATATAATATTAAGATTTAAATCAAGTTGACACCATAAATCAAGTTTAGGCATACTCAATGGGTAATATTTGTCTCATCCAAACAAAATTTTATTATTGAATAAATTAATCAATTTTTTGTTAAGACCAAGATATTCAAACATCTCATCTGAATTTTCCAGAAATCCTACCTAATTAATCTGAGCATGTGTAAACCTTCCCTATCTGTAGATGCTGGTTATAAACTATGGAGAGTAGGCATTTTTAGTGTTGAGAGAAGCTTAAAAATTAATCAAATTTTAATGAAAAAACTAAATTAGTACAACTTTATATTATAAATGAAAATTGATGAAATTAATTTGTTGAATTATTTTTTAAATAAATAAAAATGCATCCACTTGGGGCCGACTTCATGGACGGTCAGTATGAAATTTCCATGAGGTCCATCCTACTGAAATCCAGTTCATGCATGACATGTGATGAGATGGATGGATTCGTGGATTGTGACGTTGACCAAAATTGTTCGGTAATCGGTGGAATGCTGACTTGGATGGATAGGGACGCCGCGTTCGCTTCTACTGCAAGCCAATTCATGTTTCCCCGGCGTAGCCACCGCATTTCCCACGTCAGATCATACATGGTCAAAAGCTTCTCTCTCCTTTATACCTCTAATTATAAGATGAAATTATAAAATAATTTGATTTATCTTATTATATAAAATACATTTGTAAAGTGAATAATGTTCATATTATATAATATAATGTGACGATCTGACCCTGAGTATGATATTATTCACTTTAGGCCCTTTTAGCTCGCACGATTTTGTTCTCAGAATCAACTCATGAGGTTAAAAAAATCTCGTTTAAATACCGTGTTCAAACCAACTTTCTTATAAATTATAATAATGAGCCTCTAGCCCTTTTAAAAATTCTTTAAAAATTTATAAATTATGTTGAAGCCAAAACCTTACTCTTGTGTGGAGTATACGCTTATTTAATTTTAAGAGAAATTAAAGAATTCAACTTTATTATTTGGAAGTCAAGATATAAAGATTATATATGTTAAAACTTAAAACTAACAAGATTTGAGGACTCTTAGGCGAGAAGATATCCATATTTTCCAAACTAATTATTAATTACTATTATTGAAAACTCATTACACAGTTGACCATTCACATTTGTGTATTTCTTTATTTGTTAAATTTCCTAATTAGAGAATTGTAAATTCATTATTGATTGATTCTTTTCTCAGTGAAGAGGTCTTATAATTTCCATATATATATATATATATATATGAATCCCAATGAGAGAGACAATATGCCATTATTTGAACTCTTCCATTACATTGAGAGCCACGACACACACCCTCTAATTCCATTATTAAAAAATCAAATTTTATTTTAAATTCATTTTTTTTAAATTTACGTATAGGAAATTGACGAAATCCAACATAAAACTCTCACAGGTAATATTCACTGTCCTTAAGGCGCACCAAGTGAAGCCATGAAAGCTCGAACCTATTACCTCTTGTTTCTTGAAACGGAAAATTACCTAGCTACAACATTTTAAATTCATTTTCTTTTAGTTTACTATGATGCATCAAACTGCAACAAAATGATGTTTTAAAATAAATATTTTATTACTCCACTCCTTTTAACTAGAGCTGCAACTCGGGTCGGGTTAAATCATGCGGGTCGGGTCGAGCATTTTGGGTAAGCGGGTCGGGCCCGGTTGAAAAAATAAAAACCCGCATGGAATTTGGGTCAGATTGGGTTGAAGATTTTACAAGTTAACCCGACCCGACCTGACTCAACGCGACCCTACCCGACTAAAATTAGGCTAAAATGGATTCAGAATACGAGTCAGGTCAGAATTCGGGTCGGGTCGGATTGTGAAGTTCGAGTTGAGAATTCGGGTCAGGTTCCATATATATCAAGTCGGGTCAAATTGGGTTTTAAAAAATCCAATCCGCCCAACCTGAGTTGCAGCCCGAACTCTTTTTTTTTTTTAACAAAATTTGACATGGGCCCAAAATTTGTCTGCTGCCATCTGTTTCAGTGAAAATGACAAAAACTAAAGGGTGGGGAAAATGAGAATTAGATGGCGCAAAAATTATTGGATCATTTCAATTTTGACTCAGTCCCTCAATGATTGTGTGAATGATGTGCCACTGCCGCCCAAAAATTATTGGATCATATCAATTTTGACTCAGTCCCTTAACTGATTGTGTGAATGATGTGCCACTGCCGCCCATGAGCCAAATTTTTTTTTCCTTAAAAGGAATCTCCCTCACAACATCTTATATTTATTCCTATTCAACTATTGACTAAGTTTTCATTACACTAATCATTTAAATATTCGCATATGAATGGATGCTTCCTAAACTTCAAATATCCAAAGTTGAGAAATACATAATCCATTCATTGGATCACACCTTTGAAAGTTTGAAATGAAAAATATGAAAAAGAATAAATTCTTGATTTTTTGAGAGATTAGACATTGATCATACACTGGACCAATTCCACACTGTTGTACTGTATGAATAAAGACTCATCAATGACATGATTCAAGAGAAACTCCTTTATCAAATCATCGTAGCCTGTGAGATTGGACTATGAAAAATTAATGACATATAATAATCAAATTCTCAAGATGAACGATCGTTTGGCTAAGATGTTGAGATAGAATTTAAATTTTGTCCACCAATTAGCCTTGTTATTTTCTATGTATCCCAATCAAATAAATGATTGATGATGCAATAGTTTAAAACAATAATCTTATTCAATATGTATAACCGCCTTATCTAAATTAAGTAAAATAGATGGGTTAAGTGGCGTGACCAAGTGGGCCCTCTATGAACTGGTACATTTCAGACACAACGTATCGATTCTCTCCAGGCCTATACATAGCAGCCGATACATTATGTATCGGTATTTTTTCATACATAGGACGGGGTCGAGCTTTCCATTAAAATCCAAGCCAATTTGTAGTAAAAAAAAAAATCCCAAGATCACTAGTAGACTATCAAGCTATTTTATGCTAAAAGCCCAAATTTTGATATTTTGAACTATTAAAAAACACAAGGCTATCCATTAGAGCTCATATATAAGAATATAGAGTCATTAAGCTTTATAAAAAGTTAATATATGTAATTTATTATACAAAACAAACATAAATATATAGTTAGTTAAATAGGCTGAAAGCCCGATGGGCTTTATTAGAAGCGTCATCCTGCATATTGATTAAAATGGGCTCAAAAAATGAGTCCAAACTTTGCTTGTTAGTCAATTATATGTTCAAGTATGTTCATCTATGATGAGTTGTGAATGGGCTTGGGCCAACTTTAAAATCTATGAACAGGCCCAATATTATGCGTTATAACATATATTTAACAAAAATAGGTTATCTAATTAATAATTGATTAATATCAAGGACCCATATCAGGATTAGGTCAAACGTGTGTCTAATTGAATGCGTTAAGACCAACTCTACGATCATATCTTATAAATTGGACCAAAATCATTTTATTCTGTTTGGCCCATGAAACTCAACTAGTTTAATGGTTAATCCATGAATTTTGAGATATGAAATATTGATTCTTAAAGAATAGATAAAACCTTAATAAATCCACCACAATAAATTCAAAAAGGGTTTGCTATTTTTTTTATGACAAAGGTGTCCAGGCTTCTTAAAGTGCTCTACTAATCTTCGGGTCATATGCAAGACTCCCCATCCAGATACACTAAGTAATTCTACGGGGAGTGACCCTTTAAGGTGAAGTGGGAATCGAAGTCAAGGCTCTCACTTCTCGAAACGAGTTTCTGGTCATCACTCTAACCCCTTTGAATTTCACATGTCACATGTCTTACTCTAAAGATCATCAAATTTCACAATGGACTGGACGGAAAGATCCTAATTCAGGTTAGAGCCCTACGAGTAGTCCATATAGTGTCAAAGATGTGTCCTTGAAAGGTCTGTCAATCCATAGAAAATGGGACTTCCTGGGCCCTCTTAAAGTTGCAGTGTCCAAATCTATGTGATTCAATCCAACTGGGCCTCCGGAGCCCAAATTCAAGTTCATTTAATTAGAGATAAGAGCTCTTACTCTCCAACCGAAAATCTAAATCCAAATTTCTAAACAGGCTGAAAAGAGAACAAATATTCTAAATAAGGCCATGAGTGTCTAATTCCATAATGGAAAACTGGAAAGTAAATGTGCCCAAGTAGACTTCTTAATAATCTAATGGGCCTACTGGAGCCCAAATCCGAATCCCAGAGCTTAACACATCAAAATGTGAAGATCTGAATACAGTCCGTTAAAAATCCTGACCAAAATCGAGATCTAGATTCGACCCATCGCCACATGGGGCTATTAATTAATCATTTTTTATAGTCTTAACTCTTAATGGACTCTATTATTAATTAGATTACTATTAATTATGAATAACTAAGATCCTGACGTTTTCCCAAATTCCTATTCACTATTTCTATTATGTGAGCCTGCTTAGCTTGGCGTTTCTTTATAAGACCCAAATCATAGTCGACAGTCCCAGGTCTGGGTATGTTTGAGTATGTTTCAAGTATGTTTGACACAGAAAGGATTTAGGATGATAGTAGATGATTAAGATCTTCAGCCCTATATAATTTTTTCTTTTGATCTTTCCTCACGAACGTGGGGCTTGTTTGTACTCATTAATCCCTTCTCGAATGAAGCTCTCCGACAGATAAATATCGCCAGTCATTTCATCTGACTAAGAGATCCATTGGTGACTTGAACCCTGACTCTAATGCTACTTGTTGCCTGTGATTAGACCTGACCCACTATCACTCCCAGTGTGGCCACACGTACATAATCAAATATCAAATCATGAACTAAATTAAAGCAAAAGGAAAACAAACCACTGCTGCAAAATATATTTACAGATGTGCTGATGCTTATTCTATTGTGGAAAAGTATATTCCCATTCACCAAAAGCAAAGGCAGGAGTGGTCACCTACTGATTTAAATTCATTAAAATTTAAAAAGCAGATTTTACATGGCATCACCACATCAAAAGCATAAAGTTTTAATTTTTCATGGAAGGATCTGGTAGGGCTCATCAAGTTTGTCGTCATTATTATATATATATATATATATATATTTTTTTCTTTCTTCTCTCAACTTGATTTCTTAAATGGTTTTAAAAAAGCACAAGCAGTAAGCAGAGCAACATTACACGGTGAAGATTGACAAAAAAAAAAATTATAATATTGAATGAGATGTGTAGAGAAAATATAGATGGACGTAATTAAAGTTTTATTTTTATATGATCATCTATGTCTTATCAAATTGACTGAAAAATAATAAAAGGTGATGTTAAAAGTTTTAAGAACAAAATAAGAAACGAAGGTTTTATCAATTCTTAATTGTCTTCTAATCAACTCTTAGTTCATCATCCATAGCCACTATCTCATATACGGTAAACTTTCTGTAATGTAGTACTCTATAAAGTTATAATATGTCTAAAATAATATTGGCAGTTGGTCCCGACCTCGGGCCTATACAAAATGTAATAAATCTCTCTAACTCAGTACTCAATACATTCAGAATAAAAAATGTACTGCCCTAACCATTTTGTAAAGTAATATTTCACATATTCAGAATACAAAATTATTGTAAAATTGACTAAAGACCTCACAAACTACATCATCTAAACTATGGAAAACTAATTTGAGATAAACTTCCTCATTCTTTGGGACAGTTTACACACTCTGTTCTCAATGAACGAAAACTTTATAAGAACGAATGGAGTGATTTCTTTTCACATACATTTTAATAATATGTGAGGAGATTTTTAGAAATGAATACTGTTAGACTCTCTAATTTAATAACTTCTTTAATGTAATATATGTACTATGGTCTCAACCACATTACATTCTAGAGGTTTTACTGTATTTAGAGTTGGATTTATAAGTTTTCCTCCTCCAATTGACTTTTACAAAAAATCATATCAGCAATCACTCTGAAGTTTAGTATGGCCTTTTTTATCCCTTCTTTATATTTTCAAAGGTCGTCTTCTCCTCTTTTTAATGCCTTTGATCCATAGCCTTTTGACTCTATGCGTCAGAGTTGTACTTGGTCTTCTATTAACATGGCAAAACAATTTAAAGTGAGTTTTTCTCACTTTTTCATCTATCGATATTATCATTAAATTATCCCTAATGTGTTCGTTTCTAACTTATTTTTTTATAGTTACACTACATATCCATCATAACATACGCATCTCCACTCTCATTTAGTTGTTTTGGGAAAACATTAAAAGAAAGATACATTACATTGTGAAGTGATGGAAAATAATTTTCTTAAAAAGAGAAGTTAGACTTAAAATGCTAATCTCATGATAGTTAGGTGACCATAAGCTTGACAATTAGACATTGGAGTCAGCTAACTCATCTTTTAAAATGTAATGTCTCCATCAAATATACTTAATGTCTTACATTCATAAACATTACCTTGTAGCCTTAGTGTCATCCAAACAACCCTTGTTTGACGTAGTTGACTTATAAGGTTCTTGTGATTCAAATTAGAACTAAATAATATTTTATAATAAAATAGTGCATATTAATTTTACAAAATCAAATAAGTAGTTTTTTATATAAATATTCTAAAAAAATGATCTTACTAAATATATAATCATTTGATTTAAATTAAATAAATATATCGTCAAAGTAGAATTTTCTAACAATTATTAATGTTACTTGATTAAATCAAATGAAGTAAGATATTTAAATGAAAAATCCTTTCTATAATCAACATGTTCACAATATTTTAATTTAATAAGCTTAATATATTTTAAGACTTTAGAGTAATATATTAAAATAATTAAATTAAATCATATGTTAGATTAAAAAAGTTCTAAATCAATACAGACTAGGGCTTGAATTACAATTATTGGGCCTTGCTCAGATTTAGCACAAATTGGTCTTTTATTTGCTTTTGTGATGTAAGAGGAGGGGAAGGAAGAAATTACTTACTACAACCAAACACGACAAAAGCAAATAAAAGACCGATTTGGTGGGCCACCCTTGTCATTAGTATTAGTAGTTTGAAAAACAATGAAAAGTCAATGCCAGAGTTCTAGTTAATGACAGCTCATGCCTAGCTGCTTACCTGTTAACTTGTCGGATTTAGGGTCGGGTAGGTTCATCTCCAATTACAAACTAAAATTCTAATCTCCATGTGATTAACTTCTCATCTTACCGAAGAAGGAGATTTTAAGTTTGAGTCTCATGACTTAATTTAGTGTACTTGACTATCATTTGTGGAGACTTTTTATTAAATTTTTCATGATTTTTTATATATAAATTCAAAAAAAAAATCTCACCTATCCGATAAAGAAGATCCTAAACCCCTTTAAGACTTACAATATCTAATCTGTATTCAGATCAAAGTTTATTTTGAAAGATAATTCAATCAATAAATTAAAGCCGACTTCGTATAATGATCATAATAATGATGAATTTAAAATAGTATAAACTCTAGATCCATGTCTAAAATAGACCATACAAATATATACTGTTAACAGAGTTTATATTAGATCTTAAATATTTTAATGAACAGAAGAATTTGACTTGAATTAAATAGATTTTAGACAAATGAATGACTTGTTAAGTTTTCAAATCAAAATACAAAGTTAAATTTAAAATTTAATACATATGTAAATATATCTAACACTGATCTTTTGACTTTTTCTTCTTTAAGAAAATTAAAAATTATGTATTGTTTCTCAATTTCTTTAAAAAAGTTAATATTTAGATGTGATAAAAATTATGTATTGTTTCTCAATTTCTTTAAAAAAGTTAATATTTAGATGTGATTCATGTTATCCAACACATGCCATAAATTCTGGTAATTGCGTTCGATCATGAAATTCCATTGTTTATCTTTTTTGGTCAAAAATCATTTTTCATAAAAAAATGAACTAGTTGTTGTCTTACCAAATGAGTAAAATCTCTCTATTTTTTTCATTAAATTTTCTTATCTCTCTCATTAAAAATTGATTTTTATGGAGAAAAAAAAAGCTCATATTTTATACTCTTAAGAATAATACTTTGTTTTATAGAAGAAGAGAAAATACTTTCTTTCTTTACTTTTCATTTTCTATTAGCAGAAAATGATAAAAAACCCTTAATACATATAATTTTTTATACATGAGAAAGTTAAAATTATGATCTTTTACAAAAATAAGTATAAGTTGAGAGCAAACCTCCTTCCTTATAAAAGAGAATCTTGCTTTTCTGTGAATCTCTTTTTCATTGAAAATGAAAAGGTATGGATTCCTCTCTAGGGATGACATCCTTAAAGTTGGCTTATCACAATTAGGTAATTTACTCTTGTTTGGTTACGCGTAGCATTAAATGAAGAATAGAAATGGTGAAGCACAAAAAAGATAATGGGTCAAGTGTTCATCTTAGCTAATCTCGACTACGTAACCTCTTATGAATGCAAGGATGAAAATTGAGGAGTTTGGAGTAGGTACCAAGGACATTTTTTTTTTTTCCAATTGTATAAGTTTTTTAAAGTATCTGATTAGTTTTTTAGACATGTGTAACTCTATTTACTCATATATATTGGATAACTTTATAAAAAGTGATATTTTTGAAGTGAAATGAGAATCGAATTTAGAACTCTCACTTCCTTCTTAAGACAGATTCGTGACCATCTCTCCAGCTCTTTTAAAGTGGAGTAGCTATGGCTTGAGTCCAATCCCATTTACAAATATCCAATATTTATATTTTTTAATTAGTTCATATTAAAACCTTAACTTAAAAAAAAAAGATAGATATTATTGTTGGGTACAAAAGAGTCCTACATCAGTGAGAGGGAGAGGAAAAGATGAAGTTATATGGGGCTGGAGAACTCCACCTATCAGGTTAGTCTTTTGAGGTGGAAGTCTAGGTCCAACAAATAGTATAAAAGTCAGAGCCTATACCACCGATGGATCTCCTAGTTTGATGGGATGGCTGACAACGTTTGTCCGCTGGAGAGCCTCTTTCAAAAGGATGATTGTTGGATACGAACGAGTCCCACATAGATAAGAGGCAGAGAAAAAGATGAAGTAATATGAAACTAGGGAACTCCACCTATCAAACTAGTGAATTGGAAACCTAGGCCCAACAATTACACTAAAATGGTATCCCTACATTATTGTAACAGTAGTCATTTGAGATGAAACATTTATCAGAGGCATCTAGAAGTCACAGAAACACGATTGGATGACAGTTGTAGTCATGAACTAGCTTTCAACATGTTGGACCCAACTGATGGGCAGGTCGGATCAGAGGTGGGCCAGCCTGGCGCAACAAGAACAAGAAGAGAAAGTGAGAAGATACCAAATACAAGGTGGGGTCCTCATGGCACCTGACCCTCAAACCAAACCTCACATGCTTCCTCATGCTTTGTCCATTAGATCTACTGCATTACAGTCATACAGACAGCCAAACGTGAAAATACTTTTCACCAAGAAGGGCTTGCCCAATAAATAACCAACTTCCATCTCTCTATCCACCTATTTATAGATTTATCATTATGAATCTCATTACTCCTTAGTTTCCCAGAAACTTTTGTACAAAATAATGATGCCCCATTTGGCCTACAAGCTTGTTTTTGCAAGCTGCTTCATTTCCTGCTTCACTCTGCCCATATCTGGCAATGATGGCCATTTCACCCCTCCCAAACTTACCCGTCTCACCGATCTCTTCCCCCACCTCTCATTCAATACAAGTTATGCTGAATTTTTCGGCGGGCCGAACATTCGCCGGACTGAGAATGGATCACACATTGATCTTGTCCTCAACAAGTACTCAGGTAATGAGGTTTAAGTCTGCCTGTTATGCGCCAAAGTGAACTGAACTCATGGAATACTTAAAAGTTAGAACTCCTTTGCAGGGTCAGGATTTGTTTCACAGAGTAACTACTACTATGGATTCTTCAGCACTGCCATCAAGCTGCCTGCCGACTACACTGCCGGAGTCGTAGTTGCATTTTATGTAAGTTTGTTTCATTTTTTTTTTTTGTTAGGATAACATGGGTATCACCACTTCATTTTCATATTGGAGGTGAGACTAATCCTACATATACACGAAACCACCTGCATGCCTCGTGTATCAGGTAAACCTTTGAGGTGTCGAATCGAAGACTTCTAGTCTAATCCTAGAATCTTAGACCAAGTGAGCTACCTGTTTCATTTCTTACTCTGTATTTACATTGCTTCCACTACTGCCGTATGAATAAGATCCTTGTAATGCATTCTAATGCTTACATTCTGAGAACATGAAAGCATGATTCGGGTCTATTTCTTTCTCAGTTGAGTCAACTCAGTTCAATCAACTTGGGCTTGATTTCATACTAAATTATTTATCTAAAATAGTTTAACTGAAGAGCCAAAATAAGGTGGACTTGAATAAAATCTGCAAGGTGCCAGGTCCAATTGCTTGAATACACCCACACACAGGGAATGCAATTTGATTTAACATCAAGAACAACTGGGAAGCACGAATTCTGATTTCTAATGGAGGTGTTTTTCTTTCCCGAATTTTTTTTTTCAGATGTCGAATGCAAACAATTTCCCTCACACCCATGACGAGATAGACTTCGAATTGCTGGGCCATGAAAAGAGGAAAGAGTGGGCGTTGCAGACGAATGTCTATGGTAATGGCGGCACTAC
The DNA here is from genome assembly GCA_013350335.1 of Chimonanthus salicifolius. Lineage (NCBI taxonomy): Eukaryota > Viridiplantae > Streptophyta > Magnoliopsida > Laurales > Calycanthaceae > Chimonanthus > Chimonanthus salicifolius. The sequence continues at coordinate 61,006,337 of CM023538.1, read as the reverse complement.
AGGAAGAGAAGAGAAGTTCTATCTCTGGTTCGACCCAACAGAAGAGTTCCATGAATACAGCATCATCTGGAATTACAATCATATTGTGTAAGGCTATACTGGAATTGCAATGATCATTGGATATGGATCATAATCGAGTAATCTAGATCATCCATTTGGCCTAGTCCACTTCATGTGATTTGGGTGTCCTTCAAATTTGTTCAGATTTTTTAGAGCGCCTAACTAATCCTTGAGGCAAGTACAAGTCTCTCTATCTATAGGGACTGAATGCCATCACTCTAATCTCTCTCGGCTGTCCTTCAAATTGAATATTGTAGATAATTTATAACAAAAATGTAGAAAAGATCAATTTCAATCAATTGATTAATACCCTCTAGAAGGGAGCATGCAGCTTTAAACATACATTATTTTGTTGGATATTTTCAAAATATTTAAAAGTTGATTTTAAATAACTTTTTTAATGAATCCAAAGGTAGGGATATCCAGGAACCCGCCACTCAACTGCAAAGGGTCATTTCACTCCAAAAGGCCATTCTCCGTAGAGTTATTCGATTTATGTCAGTAGAGAGGCTTATACATGTCTTAAAAATTAATCAGGTGCTTCAAGAGGCCTGGACACCTTAGTCATAAAAAAAATTTACTTTTTAATTGATGCGAATTTGAAAAAATGACTTCATTTACCCTTTCGACATGCAGGTTTCTAGTGGACAATATACCAGTAAGAGAGGTGAACCACAGCGACGCCATGGGTGGCGCTTATCCTTCCAAACCCATGTCTGTATATTCAACAATATGGGATGGATCGGAATGGGCGACGCACGGTGGGAAAAAGCCAGTGAACTACAACCTTCCTCCATACGTTGCCTCATTTACAGACCTAGAAATGGAAGGTTGTCTATGGATTCCAACAAAGCCAATTCAATTGTGCTCGAGGAACAATCAAGCCAATGATCCAATCGTTGGAGATGGGTTTACTAGACTTTCACAGCAGCAGAAGATGGGAATGGAACAAGTTAGAGACAGATTCATGTTCTACTCCTACTGTGATGATACAGCTAGATATGCAGTTCTACCACCAGAGTGCAAGCAGAGGAAGGCGGGCCATTCCGACGACAAAAATGGTGATCAACGGACGAGAAGTGACTATCTTCCTCTAATGGACAAGTTTGCAAGGATGGGGAGAAACCCATAGAATTCTTTTCTAGTCAAGTTAGGATATCGGATTCTTCAGCAGAGATCAAATCACCTCAATTCTGCAAATGGTTGAGCATGTCAATATGGCAATCTCTTCAGAACTATTGAAAATATTCATTTGTGATCTTTGCTCTATTTAAGAATATGTGTTATAAAATATAAATTCATAATTATTCAATTGAGCAATAAACAAATAGTTTTAGAAAGAAGTGAGATTGATACCGGTTGAATTTTTTTTTTTTCAGACTTCTCTGCTTTGTAGCTGAAAATAATCAGAAACGTGTGTCTATTCTATTCAAAATCTTAAATGCAAAATAACGTGATTCAATAAACAAATAGGCCTTGGAATAAGTGTCTTTTAAACCATGAAAAAGAAATCCAAGTGGAGAGAGAAAGAGGTGGGAACCTTCCTTTGATGAGAAAGTTGTCTAAGCCATGAAAGAAATGCGCGGAAATTTGGATGGGTAAGATTTGATTTTTGATAAACTCAACTTAATTCATATAAGAATTTATCGAATTGCTCTTAATCCAATTCAAATTACTCAACTCGATTCAATCTAAACTTCGGCATGACATGAATTTCAGTTTAACTTCAAATTTAGATGTGATAATTTTTTTTTTTTTTGAATTTACGTATGAGAAATTGAGGGATACCTAGCGTAAAATCTCTTTGGGTGAGACCACTACCTCTATGACACACCAAGGTTAGGCCATGGGGACTCAAACTCGCAACCTCCCGCTCCCTGAAGTGAGAGGCAACTAGTTGAGGTACACCCATGTAGGTAAGATGTGATAATTTTACTTGTTTTATATTAATATTGAAAAAGATTTTTCACCAAAATAATCAATTAATAATCCAAATCCAATAAAAATAATAAGAATAACATATAACAATTATATATGTTCAATTATATATGTTTATTTTTTTTACCTTCGTGAGACCTACTTCATTTTCATGTGACGGTTCTATTAGAAAAATGAATGTGGATCCTCTAGCGCTAAACTTCATAGAACACCGCAAATGATCCAATGTAAGATACGAAATTTTCATTATATCTGACATATGATGAGATGTAATACATTAATTGAGTGATTTTAGGTGTTCTGTGAAGTTCGAAAAATATGCGCATAAATATGAGGAGATCTTCTTGATTTGATCTTTGAAGGCATGTACTTTAAACTATATAAATTTTGGTAACTTTATATTATTTTTAATTTTAAACATTACAACAGTTAAATTTACCAGTCTGATTGAAATTTCATAAGGTTTTTTTTTCTTTTAATCCGATTTAATCTGAATTTGAAAATTGTACAACCCAACCTATAAAAATTTGGGTTATGCTGGTTGGGCCAAAATTGAACCCAAGTTTCACCCCTATGAAATGCTATCTTTATCAAATTTATTTACTTAAATCAAATGAAAATTATTTAAATGATAATTATTTTTCATAATAAATATGTTCATAATAAACTGAGAAAGTGCCCGCCACTGCCGTAGCCGAAGCAGGGTGACTCTTGGAAAGAGTGACTGTCGCAGTTAATTAAAAAAATAAAAGAACTCTGTTCTGTAGCTGACAATTATGAGCAACATGTTGCTTATTAAATTCAAGCACAAAATTGCATGCAATAATAAAACAAAAGGCTATGGAAATGAATCAGTTTTACCTCAACCAGGGCAAATCGAGACCGGTATACACGTCCACTCACCTTTATCCTAAGATAAATTGTAGATTTGTTTACAAAATCAATTACCCCTGCTTTCAAAAGTAGGTTAAGGCTGATAAGACTCATAACTCTAATCCTACTTTAAGAATAGATTTTCTAGTATGGTGTCAGAATAGATTTTGTGTGCAATCACAAGATGTTATCCACTCTTCATTTAGAGTGGTAGTGATAAAAAAAAGTTTCACATCAGTTAATTTGTATATAATATTTGAGACACTGTTATCTTAATGAATAGTTTTTCTAGAGTGGATTTTATCTCAGAAATATTATTAAATTATGGCTTTCTAATATAAATCCATTAATTTTTATACTACATTAAGTGTAGTAGTGTATACAACACATATTTTTCTCATTATTATGAGATATTCTATCTTATATTAGATATAAGATCAATGTATATGAATTCACAAAATTATTTGCAAATCCTACCTATCAAAATTAGTTCACATATATTCTAACCTAAAATCGTTTATTAATCTCAAAAGTTCAAACCAAAATTTTAATATGTACAAGAATAAATAAATATTTTCCTTTTCCGTTTACATTAGAAGAGATATTAATACATGATCAATCCCTCAACGACAAAGATTGCTAGTGGACGAATACTCGGATTCAGCATTGGTGGAGGCAGGGCAAAAATTGAGTCGGGTCGAGTTTTTAAATCCAATCCGATTCGAGTTACTAAAATATGTAACCTGGTCCGACCCGACCTGAATTATAATCCGACTCAATCCAAATTTTAACTCGACCTCAGTTTGAATTCATTTTAGCCTAAATTTAACTCGGTCAGGTTGAGTTTAATCAGATCGGGTCGGGTGAACTTGAAAATCCCTCAACCCATCTTGACCTGAATTCAATGCAAATTTTTGTCTTCTCAACCCGATCTAACCCACTGACCCGACTCGGTTTACAGAAGATTAGAGAATGACAAAAGTAGATCATACGGTAAGTTGTGCTCTTTAAGATGCTTTGTAAGTTAATTACAATAGGGAATTAGTGATTAATGCATGTACTAGTCAAGAACAGGAAGCTAAAATTCTTTGTTTCCCTTAGAATTAGCAAAGTTTAGTTTAGAATGGTTGTCATTCTTAAAAAACCGAGAATCGTTGGGATGAGTTAATTTGAGTCGACTCAATTCATAAAATTTTGAGTCGAATGGGTATCCAAGATTTTTTTGAGTTCAAACATCAACTAAATTTCTCAACTCGATAAAATTTCTATTCAAATTCAATTTTTTCTTAATAACGATGGTAATTAAAGTCTCGACTCTCAAAGCATGTTCCATAATGTAGTTTATGAAGATGAAGTCTTAAAGATGATGGACTAATCTTGATTATGTCTCTGCGAGTGAGGCTCCATTCCACAACCCATCAATGCTAACCAATAACTCTATGCAAAAATGTAAGAGCTTTCTAATAAGTTAAATTATAGTAAAATCTTGATAAATAAATGTTCGATAAATTAATAATCGTGCTTAAATAATAAAATCTTCTTGTCTCAACTCGGGTCAGTTTTACTAAATTATTAACCTCGCTAAATACATATGATAATATTTTTTTTAAAATCCTTAAAGGCCTAATGAAATATAAATTAATAATTGATGAAGTACATAAAAAAATAACAAACAAACATTCATAATGCCATGGATGAACGAGATCTAGAATTGTAAAGATTCGGAGTCTAAAAGTCTAAAACTAATGACTATTTATAGAGTTTATCTTTTATATACTTGAAACATCTTTATCTTTTAGGGCATTAAGTTTTGACACCACATCTTTTTGTTTTAGAAGTCTTTCTATCTTCTAGAATTAATAATCATCACTTCTTTTTTAGAGTCTCTTGGACTTTTATATATTAACTGTTAACCACATCCATTGTTTTCGAATTTATAAGCCAAACATATACAAGTAGTAGAAACATAAGACTCTCTCTAAATTAATAAATGTTCATTTATCGATAAATTAATAAATTATTTATTTATCGATAAATTAATAAATTATTCATTTATCGATAAATCAATAACCCCGCTAAGATAATAATTTCTCTTGGTCTCAAGAGTTTTATTTTATAGGGGTTTTACTATATTTCTCGCCCTTCTAAAAATGTATGATTTTCATTTTTTTTCTGAAATTCAACTTACACATATGTAACTGCTATCTAGGATATTGTAAAAGAAAGTGCTCGACATAACTACATTATGAAACAAATTCGAGAATTTATGTACATTAAAAGATAATAGGAAAGAGAACCATCAGTAGAAAAGTATAAAAAATTTCTAGTCATATATCTTTTTATCTTAATATTTTTACAATTGAGTTTGAGACGTTTACTTTTTTATGACCAAGGTGTAAGGCCTCTTAGAGCATTCGACTAATTTTTAAGATATGTATAGGTTTTCCTATCTATATGCACCGAATAAAAGTGTCTATTTCGTAAAGTTGGTGGTTGTCTATGACTAACCCTTTTGGGTTTGAGACATTTTTTTCTTTATTTTTTTTTTTTCTTGAATAGGTGGAAACCGCTGACCCCACTTCGTGTTGATCATAACTAAACTCTGGATCTATAACACCACCTACACGCACCATAAATCAAGTTAAGGACCCTAGGAGTTAGATCAAATTACGCCGTTTGATCTGTATAATTTGCACTCATTTGTATCTCTCTCACGAAGCTGGTGGCTGGTGACTGGTGAGAAAGAGATGACAAATAAATAAATGTATGAGTAAAATTAAATAAGAGAAAAATGCTAGTATTTGTCAGCTGCATCAAAGGTCGATATTCAATGCTTGTCCATTGCAAAATCTGGACGGTCATTTCCTAGATCCATAGAGGATTTAGCCGACGTCGGGAGTGCCGCATATCGGACTGAGAAACTGCGGTACCTGCATTCCTCCGGACTACCATTTTGCTCCAGCCCTTCATCGAAGTTGCGGGCGTAGCTCAAAGGATCATACTGGAATTTGGAGTTAGGCCCTATTTTCATCTTCCTATGGCATCGTCGGATGAATGTCTTCCACATGGGCTCTGCAACCCCCTCTTTCCATTGTTTAACCTTCTTCAGTAAACTCACCCACCATCTCTCCTTCGACTCCGGCCGGTGAATCCTCTCCCATGAACTTTTTTCCGATCGATTGGTTGTAGACTCATTTGTATTATAACTGGGAAACAAAAAGCAACATCCACTCTTAGAGAAGGCCACATCATTTGGGTCAGTGTTCAAACACTCTTCTTTTGAACGTTCAAAAGAATTCTGTAATTTCATCGAACGCTGAGATCTTATATACAATTAAAAATATAAAACATAAGAAAAAGAAAAAGAAAAAGAAAATTGAGTTGAATAAAGGGATTTGAAATTCAATTGAATCCTTGAAGCCCTTCCCTTACTTCTCCTCTGTTTTCTTCATTGGATTCTCTCTCTCTGTTCTCCATAGGAATGGATGAATTTGGAGTGGAAAGGCTAAATTATCTGTGGTGAATCTGTTTTGCTCGAAAAATCCGGCCTGCCATTTTAATGAATGGTGGGGAGAAGGCTACTGTAGTTGGTTCTCTAATATCATGGATTTGACTAGTAAGTGATTTTGAAGAAGGGAGTAGTTAAGATAAGGGTACTTCTTTCCTATTTTATGGGAAAATAGATTTTCTTGAATAAATAAATTTTGAAAGAAAAATATTAGTGAAAACAATTTTTTGTTCGAATTTGGTTTTTAGTTGAAGAGATCTTTTATATTTGTTTCTCACTCTCATTAATATAATAACAAAATTATTTAATAAATGAATCAGATACACCATGTATTTGAAATTGATGGAATCGTATAACTTGTTTGATAAATGAATCAAATCGAGTATTGAGTGCCAGTTAGATTAACTCTAATGGGGTTAATTTGATGTCAATTCCCACCTTTGTTTGTGAGAGGTCTTGGGATCAAGCCTTCCTCAACACAAAAGTGTCGCTCTCTTTAGCTCTGTACCCAGCGTGTACGGATTGGAAGGTTTACACATGCCCCAACGATCAGTTAGGTGAGATGTCTGGAAAATTCAAGTGGGACGCTTGCATACCTTGGTCTTTAAAAAAAGAGTACTAGTTAGATTTAGTCAATCTTTTTGTTTTTGAATGTTGGGTTAGTATTTCATTCAAAAAGAGAGCCCAATGGACAATAAACAAAAGCCCATATCCCAAGCCAGGCTAGGCCAGGATAGCCATAAGAACAACACAAAAGAATATAGGGCCAAAAGCCCAAAACACAGAAAGCCCACTATCAGGCAAACACATAAACAAGCCCAGTTAAAAAGTTAGAGGGATTGAAGCTTTTAAGAAAATGCCAGAATCCTCAATAGAGTGATGATCGTTCGGATACAAAAATCAATATCCCTTCAGCAAGCAATCCTTGGACCATCAGGGCCAAAGAGATTAATGAGGGCCCTGATGGCACAAACATGACCATGGTGGGACCAATTCTTTATAGCCGAGCAATTAATCAGACGGAACAAAATTCTCAAGGAGCAGCAACTGTTTAAAAGGTTGATCAGTCTGAAGGAGAAGAAGCAAAACCCTCTAGGTGAAAAGTAGGATGGACAAGGTTTCATCCGATCCCAAAGAGGGAATGAAAAGACGTCCAACATTCCCAGAAGTGTTACAGTTATAAATAGGCACCAATCTTAGGACCATCTGCAGTAATGCTAAGAATAAGAAGATAACCAATGTTCGAAATAGGAATCCTTGGTGGATCAGGAGGTCAAGGCGAAACTCGCAATGCAGAAGGGATATCCCAAGAGGCAGATAAGTGGTCTCTTACCTTCAAGAGATTAGAGTTGGAGCAGAGGAAGTGCAGACGATTTCTGATGTCATGAATAATGTTGAGGTAAATCTGGATTATGATTAGAGAAAGAATTGACAAAGATCACATTGTTTTTTTCCTTCCACACATGCCAAATGAGAGCCGGCAAAGCAAGTTGCGCCGCAAGCATCTCAAGCCGACTAGACATGGTATTGAAGGGGATGAAAAGTGGAACTTATTCAGCAGAAGTAGCCAGATGCGCCTACTAAAATTGCACTACAGAAGGTGGATATCAGATTCAATAGCAGAAGGCCCAAGTTAGTCAATCCTTTTGACACATGGGTTGGGTAGGATAGGATAGTATAAGAGTAGAAGATGGAGCAAAGATTGTTGGGCTAACACAACCCTTTAATGAATGGATTGAATTATATATAAAAGAGATCGTTTAAGATGACTGTCAAATGAGTTTATTTAGTATATAATTGAGTATTTTTATGAAGATTTAAAATATAGAAAATTTGTTTAGAAAATGATTAAAAATAGAAATGGATATTTTATAATTAAATTTGACAATAGATTGATTTAACTTACTTTTACCAAGATAACAAATAAAAATACACCAACTTCATGTAAAAAGTACTGAAAATAGAGCAAACAATTTTAGAATTAGATTTGATGAGTTGGAACAATTTAACTTCTCTTCACTTAGAAAATAAATAGAAAAAGATTTTATAATTAGATGTAATGAGTTAAAAGGATTTGAATCCATCTTATCACATCAACAATTAAAAATATGAAAGATTGGTTAGTTTTGAGAATAATTTCTACTTGAAGAATTTTAACTATGATTTCTTTATATTATCAGAGCAGTTCCACGTAAAGGAGGGTGAGCACGGCACGTGAGGGAGGATGCTGACGCAGCGAGTAGAATTGGGTGTAAGGGTTGAGATGGGTTGTCTAGTTAAATGGGTAAATTATAAAATTAAAATGAGATTAAAAGAGATATTAAATGAGTGAAATATATGGGATTAGGCGGGGTTGATGAAATTAGGTAAATGGGTAAATGTGTTCACTTTGTAATTAAAGGAAAGTCTAAATGAATATTAAATGGGCTAATGGGGTATAATGAAATTAATTAAATGAAAGAAAATAGCCAATGGAGAGGTTCGGTCAAACATGTGCTTAAGATGGTAATCGAATGAGGAATTAAATGGGTTTGATGGAATTAATCGATGGACCTATGCAAGGAGGATAATAGGAATATTAATGGGTTAAAGGTGATGGGCAGCAGGATTGGTGTGACTGGTTTGGTGGGGCATTGATTGGAGATGGGCTGGTTTGAATGGTACGGTGATGATAAAGTGGACAGTGGAGATGGTGGTGTTGGCATGTGTAAGAGAGCTGGACAGCGACCATGAGTGTTGAAACTGGGCACAGGGACGGTGGACTTGGCTTAAGTGGACGTGGGTTTGGAATGTTGGTGGAAGGGTTAGCTAGGCGATGGAGGTTGATGGGAGAAGGATGAAGGGAAGAAAGGTAGGTTTAATGGGAAGTTAGGAGGTAAGGGATGGTGGTGATGAGCAAATGTTAGTACCTGAGCGTCTGGGCGTCGGGGTAGCAGTACGAAGGGGGTAGGGACTTAGAGACGAGAGAAAACTCGTCTACAGCAGTATAATGGCAGACAGACAGACGGCGAAACGGGCAGTCTTGAGTGTCGTCTGGCTTGCATGAACCTCAGCCTTATGCTAGCAGCAGAGGAGAAAATGAGACTCCGAGGGTGCTTTTAATCGCCGTTGAAAGCATAGCGTGAGGCGGAAGGATAACTCCATCGATCAACGTCGAGCGGGAAGGAATACTCGAATCCACGAGTAGAGAATAAATAGGGTAAAAACCCAAATCAAATTTAATGAATTCATAATCTTGTTCTTGTTCCTTCAATTACATCCCCAAGTGGGTATAGATACAAGAGGAAAATGCAAAGAAATAAAATAAAGATAAAATAAAAATACTATCTGATTATCAAAATTTAAAATCAAATCTGATTTTTTAAATTTTGATTTCAAAAAACAACTTCTATCCTATTACATGTGTAATTTTGATTCAAAACTACATCTTAATTTTTTTTTTTTTTTTTAAAAAAAGAACTATATCATAATCTTTCTATTTGAATTCAAATGTTTCTTACATACATCAGTGAAAATTTAGGGAGGAAGCTCCCTACATCAGATGTAAAGTTTGACAAAAGTCCCTCTATCGTCTAAGTTTAGCTTTTTTGTGTGAGTTCTACTTCAAAGTGTCAGTATAATTTTAAATGACACCAAACAACGATCCAAGATTGAAATGTTTTTACAACGAACTCTACACCAATACAAAATTGAATTCTACCTCTAAAACGTTAACATGATTTTAAGTTTGAAATGTCCAAAATTGAAATGTTTTTACAAAGAACTCTAGAACAATACAAGATTGTCACCAATTCTAATGAATTAAGGTTCATTCGATGCTCTGAGCAGTATGCTAAGTTCTTCATAGCAGAAAACAAAATCCAAAAGTAAATTCAGAGCAAGATTATGTGATTCATTCAAACTAAGTGACCCAGTAAAGCATTTTATAAAATAAGGCCTAGTATTATTTTGCACCAATATAAATAGCTGCATTTTAATCTACCACGACCAGTGTTATAAAAGCCGGACCGAACCATGGTCGAACCGCGGCAGCTGTGGTTTGGTCCTGGCTGAGAACCAATTCTGGGTCAAAATAGTAAAATATCGGTCACAATCGTGGTTTTCTACAGTTTTGAAAGTAAAACCGTGAGCCACGGTTTAATTTAAAAAAAAAATTCCCCTTCAAAATATAAAAAAAAAATATTAAAAAAACATATATATATATATATATATATATATATATATATATATATATAAATATTTATTGTCATTTCTATCACATATCTTTCACCATTTTGGTATATTACTTAGAATTTGAATGCTATTTTTAATATTTATATTAATGTTATTGGTAAAATGTGTCTTAATTAATGTTATATGTAATATTTATATTATATTATTACTTAACCGGCTTTAACTACAGCTGAACCCGATTGAACTCAAAATGCCTCGAAGACGGTTCGTTAGACGGTCCGGGTAACATTAACCACAACTGTAAAATCAAACTGAATGATAGTAGATAATGATATGAGTCGAAAACTAGAAGATCAACTATTTTTTCACAGGCCAATAACGATATATTCTGGATTTATCAACACTATCATTTATTTGACTTAGAATGAAATTTTAGCTGAAATTTATTCTAAAAAATAAAATTTGAAGCTCAAAAGAGTCCATAAAACATTGGGTAGCAATCCTCCCATGGGTATTTTGTGTAACTAGACATGAGATTTACTGTATTACTCACTTTACCCTTCTATTGCAATATAAATCAGCTCACTGACCATCTCACCGACTCATTGACCGGCTCATTGACACTGAAATCGAATCATTTAAATTTATCTATTTAAATTTATCTAGACATGCTAGACATGAGATTTAATGTATTACTCACTTTACCCTTCCATTGCAATATAAATCAGCTCATTGACCATCTCACCGACTCATTGACCGGCTCATTGACACTGAAATTGAATCATTTAAATTTATCTAAGTGAGACTATTTTTTTCATATAAAATAGCAAATCAGATCACTGAATTTTTTTTAATACTTTCGTACTACAGTGGAAGAGTAAAATGGTAATACCCTAAAATCCATATCTCCTTACCCAAAATGCCCATAGTTAGTTTGAGTTGTTTTGACTCAAAATAATTTGAGTCGAGTGACCCAATGAATTTTGAGTTCTTTACCTTGAGGGGTTTATTTTTTTTGAGAAAATTGATTTCCAAGGAATGAACTCTTGTGCTCGAAGATGAGCCGCGCATCCTCCTCTACTACAGTAGCAGAAGAAGAAAGAAAGAACAGAACAGAACACAAATAGATTTAGACAACAGAAAGCTACATTCTGTTAAGGAATCATAGGTTTCAAGTTCGAGTCTGTAGTCACTCCATGCTCATATCTTGCAAGGGGTTGTGCATCCGGAGTTTACCCAACGCCCTCGTACTCAGAGAGAGGTGGAGGCCTTCAAGTTCTTCGTCGTAAAAAAAAAAAAATCATTGTAGAAAAAAAGTCCACAAAGTTACAACAAGAAAAGCCTAAAAAAAACTGAGTCCAGCTCTAAATCCAGGACTAGGTGAGCTATTAAAGCAAAGATTACATCCATATGTATCAACCCTTTTGGCATTTGCTAAAGTTCGGTACTTATATTGCTTGTTCTTAATCAGATCATAAGATTTGCTGCAACTTTTCCGCTTCTGTTCTCATGGAATCCTAACGATGTTCTGATCTAAATACCATTTGTCCTTCTCTCACTTACTCTCATAGTAATGATAACAGATTCATTCTCAATGGCTGCCTAGTAATGTTTGCAACCTCCCAACATCTAATTCTCTACCCTCTACCATTTGTCTTTCTTACAAATCTTTGGCATCTTAGCATTTTGTAGTTATAAATACAAAATCCATAGTGCTGTTGAATAGATAACGAGATCTTCTTGAATAGATTACAAGCTCAATTTCTGGGAGTCGATAAGGACAAGTATCGGGCATATGCCAATTATGTTGTTGGGCATAAGAGTCTTATCGGAAAATGAAGTGCCATTTTAAATGGATGTGATTTGATGTTGATGCCAAGCATTGTCGAGATTGTAATGCTTTCACGAAGAACTCTAGAACAACACAAGATTTTCAACAACCATTTAGACATTTTAATGAATTAAGGTGCACAGGATGCTCCAATCCCTATTTGAAGCTCGTCAAAGCAGAAAACAATATCAGAAGTAAAATGAAGAAAGATTATGATTTATTTAAACTAGGTCCCTCAGTAAAGCATTTTATATATTAGGCCTGGTATTATTTTGCACCAATATAAATAGTTGCATTTGAATCTAAACCAATTGCAAAATCCAGCTGAATGACGGCAGATGACACATCAGAACTACGTAAATACTGCATATGGTGGAAACTGTGTAGGAACAATGGGAGCTTGAGATCACAACCAAGCAGGGTTCTTCAAGGGAGTGACAACAGCCTTCACTCGCAAGTAATTACTAAGGCTATATATGCCCTTTTCTCTACCGTAGCCACTCATCTTGTAGCCACCAAAAGGAATTGCAGCATCAAACACATCAAAGCAGTTAACCCAAACTGTGCCTGCTTTCAACGCACGAGTAAGGGTGTTGGCAGTGTCAATGTCTTGTGTGAAAACACCTGCAGCTAGCCCATAGGGAGTGGAGTTTGCCCTTCTTATAACTTCATCAATGTCCCTGTCATCAAGCATAGTATGAACAAGAGAAATGGAGATACCATTTGCAGGAGGTAACATAGAACGCCTAGTTCGAATTTTTGTTTCAGGCAAAGTAAATTCTAGCAGGTGGGCATCTGTTTTCCAAACTCAGGATTATAAAGTACAATGAATAGGAAATATAGAATGAATCTCCATTGAACAATCCCTGTCCCACAAGGCTACAAGCAGTTCACTTTATCAATTACATATGAACTGCCAATCCCATAACATCTCTAGTGTTCATTTGAAAGCCAATTATCAGATGGCTGAGATTGTATAGTGAAGTTTTTGTGGCAATGACGACCCAAAGTGGGACCTGACACCTGGAGCAGCAGGATGACTAAAAGGACATCCCACATTTATAGAAAGAAAATGATGTGAACTCTCTCTTTTTAATGAAATGGGACATGAACTTTCATTATTTTGACTTGACCACTCTCCAACTGTGTTATGGTCTCATGTCCTTGATGAATTCAACTCTCAATGATTCATACCATGCCTCGTAATTTCAATTTATGCAAAGAACAAATTTTTGTAGGTAGTATAGCTCACTTGAATTTCAAGATGGATTGCACCGGGCCAAAGATCTCATCTTTCGCTATCAGCATATCATCCTAAAGTAACAGAAGCAAAATAATCAAGTTAATCCTACTAATAGTTACTAACTCACAGAGCTGCTGTCAAATGTAGAGTGAGTGATACCTTGACATTTGAGAATACAGTAGGCTGAATATAGTACCCTTTGCTGCCAAATCTTTCACCTCCTAATTCAAGGGTGGCCCCACCTTCGATGCCACATTTTATGTATTTCATGATCTTTTCAAACTGAGTAACATCAATCTGAACATCCAGAGGAGGTAAGTACCAGACTATAGCAAGTAGGGAAGATGATTAAAGAAAAAAAATTCTAATTTACCTGAGGACCTTGTTCAACACCCTTCCTGAAAGGATCACCAACTACACGTTTCAAAGCACGGGCTTTCGCTTTCTCAACAAACTCATCATAAACACTTTCATGGACGAATGTGCGAGAACCAGCACAACAACATTGGCCCTGTAGATAACCATTGTCAGTCTGCAGTTCATACAAAAAATGTGTAGAATCCAGCAAGTTATGTGAATAGTTCCAAGCACCTGATTGAAAAACAAAGCTGAATGGGCAACCTCTACTGCCTGATCAATATTAGCACCATCACATATGATGAAAGGAGATTTCCCCCCAAGCTCTAATGTCACCTGCTTAAGATTGGTCTTTGCAGCCATTTCAAGTATAATTTTACCAGTAGATGTTGATCCTGTGAAAGCTAACTGTAGACAAAGTAAAGCTAATTTAACATGAAGAACAGTGATTGATCTGAAAATTGTTAGTGCTTACTGTGCAATCCTAAAGCTTGTAGTGACATTACCATTTCAAATAAATAGTAGATAAAATTCCCTGTAATTTTTAGTTCCATACACAAGTTCATGAAAGATCACAATGAAGGAAAGAAGTTCCCTGGTGTATACCTTGTCCACTTCCATGTGATTAGTAATAGCTGCACCAGCAGTCGGACCAAATCCAGAAATGACATTAATAACGCCAGAAGGAAGCCCAGCCTGTAACACAGAATTAGGCATGCTAAATCATCAATATTGCTACAACTTCATTATAAATAACTAAAGCTAGTGAGATAAGGTCGACTCTTTTTTTCTGTTTCATTCTCAGAAACAAATTCCATAATGTTTATGGGAGATTTCTGACCTAATTTAATTTGCTTCAGTATAGGCACAGCTTAGATGTTCCTTTCCTCCTTTCATTGATAGTCCACATTCAAATTTCTTATTTTCTTTGACTAGATTCCTCTTAGCTTACCCTTTCAGGCCTGATTGTATATGGCCTTAGTTCCTTATTGAGTACACTTTTTCTAAAATAAAAGATAAATAAAAAAAAGTGAATTTTATTGAGAGAAGAATAGTTTATTAAAGAATCAAAATTGAGGTAGAAATGACTGGAAGCAATGATTGGAAGAGATCTGAAAGTAGTGTCTCTCTTCAAAGTTCATCGTTGTTTAGAACATTGCCTACTATACCAGTACTTAATAAGATTTCACTTCCTCTTGCAGAGACTCCCTTAGGCGTCGTCATCAATTTCCACTCTAAATGCTTGACCAAACAACAAGATACCATCACAATGCAGTGCTCCAATTATGTTAGAGATTAACAGTGAAGAAATATTTTCAGCTTTTGTAACATTGACACATGCATGAGATACAAAATCCAGAAACCAACTCTAGTTCTTACAAAATTTTGTTTTTAGACATCCTACTTACTAACATAAGAAAGTATCGAAATCCAAGAACACTATGGTAGATTATTTGTGGTGAGTTCAACTCAATGTGTTTCTAGATTTGGTTGGCTTCGAATAAATATGTTTACATATTTGGAAATCCTCTGCAAACTAGTGAAGCAACTTAGCTGGAAGTGAAATTGATGAAAGTTCGAGATTAACACAAGATTCAAAAGTAGTGAACTACAAGCAACAAGTGAAAAAGAGACAACGGTTGAAGGATAAAAGGTTTATGCTGATGGGAAAAAAAGTACTGCTGTGAATCTCACCTCATAGAGGAGTCTTTGTCACGTACAAAGCAGATAAGGGAGTCTGCTCTGCAGTCTTTAGTACAATAGTGTTTCCACATGCCAACGCTGGCCCAATCTTCCAAGCATATATCATAAGTGGGAAGTTCCATGGAATAATCTGTCCAGCAACCCCAATTGGTTCATGAAGAGTCTGTACATGGTATGGCCCATCAGCGGGAACAGTGAGACCATGAATCTTATCGGCCCAACCTGAAAAAAATTCATGAGCCAAAAGCCTCTATAGCATGCATATGAACTTAGAAATCAGTGTGAGAAAATATGAAGACTTAATTTATGCTGCTTAATATGTTAAATTCCTTCTACCTGCATAATAACGGATCAAACGAGTCACCATAGGAACTTCGACCAATGCTGACTGTTCATAAGGCTTCCCATTATCCCATGTCTCCAGTGCGGCAATTTCATCGTTGTGCTTTTCAATCAAATCTGCAAAGCGTAGAAGTATACACGATCTTTCCTGGAAAAAGCAGAACATAGACAGCAAGGTAAAAGATGTGAACTCCGGGCATTGAACATCACTCACATACTATCATCCAAGATTAATTCAGGAGTATTACATATGCAGGCATTTTTGGCCATGGCCCCTGATCAAATGCTTTACGAGCAGCAGAGACGGCCCGGTTGACATCCTCATCACCACCTTCAGAAACATATGCAATCACTTCTCCATTCCGTGGATCTAAGGTTGGAAAGGTTTTTCCTGAAGACGATGAATGATGGCATCAATTTAACCACACTAGCAAATAAAGCAACGTAAAGCATGCATATAAAGCAATATGAATCGAAACATTTCAGGTGTACCTGCATCTTTGGTGCCTCTCTATCTATTAATATATGAATTATTTCCAAAAAAATCGAAACATTTCAGGCTTCCTGTCAACTGAAGTATTGAACAGGGAGATCGATTGAATGAACTTCTCTAATTACCATTGTAGAGTATAATGTACCATTGCAGCCTGTTCGTAGCTTGAAATCCATAGGAATTACCATTGTAGAGTATAATGTACCATTGCAGCCTGTTCGTAGCTTGAAATCCATAGGAAGATTTGTAATTCCAAATTTCAGGCTCATATTCTTGAGAGAAGATAAACTTTTATGATTTTTATCTAATCCTTTTCAAGTCTCAAGATTTTATGTAATTCAACTAAGAATACAATGTCCCAAACTTGGGAAAAAAACACTATTGGCAGCACAAAGATTGAAAGGAGCAAAACACATCAATTAGTACAAGCATGATCTTTGCAGGAAAAAAAAATCTATGAACCTGATGCTGAATCGACAAACTCTCCATTGATTAGCAACTGGGTGTAATTCACTTGAACCGGCGGCGAAATCAATTCCTCTTCAGCTGCAGATATGGTGCCAAGCGTACAAATTCCTCTTCCCCAACTGGCATTTCTTCCTGAAGTAACAAGAATTAAATACGTAACTAAGTACCCAGAATGGATTGAAAAAAAAAAAACTCTTAACAATTAAAAATCCAATCATTTTCTCCAAATCAATGACGATGTGAATTTGCTATCCTCTGCTTATGGTATTCTTACCTTTTCTTTTACTACCAATATACAGTCATGTACTTAGTTTTTTCATATTGATTTTCTGCCTGCCAAGATTTGAATTAATTTCAATTGAAATTCTGATATTACTTTGAAAAATTCAATAAAAAATGATGAAATTTTTGAAAAGATAAGAATACTTCTCTCTATTACAAAATAAAGAAATCTGCTAAAAGTATAAGTAAACTTGTTTAAAATGAAAAATAATAAATCAAAGAGATGACAGTGGAAGGCATCCCCTATTTTGAAATCCACTTTGTGACTAAAGTAACTAGAAATTCAGGTAAATCATCATGAAGATTATCAAATTATCATCGTCTTTGATTTTGTAAGACCAAAAATTCAAAGTTCAATCCAATAATGATAAAATGAACATCAATTAAGGATGAATCTAAAGTAAAGAAGAAATGATATTTCGAGGAATTTGAATTTATTAACAAATGAGACACTTAATCCCTTTTTAAAATATTTTTTAAAACTATAAATAAAATAAAAGTACGATAGGAAAAACACTTTCTATGCCAAAATTTATATAAGAGATGACAGAGAAGTAGAAAAAGTTAAGGAGGGCTTGCTTCGAAGAAAAAAAACAGTGGATTATATCCATTTGACAAATATCAGTAATATTTGATATCAGATTTATTTTTTATTTAAAAAAAAATTCTATTACAATTTTGAAATTTCTGCGGCATGGCAAAATCTGAGCGCGATTTCATAGGAAAATTTCTGATCTGCCATTAATAAGAACCAAAGCTCTGCCGAGAAAACAGAGACTGTAAAATTCCAAACAGAGCAGAAGCTCGTCTTTCTTTAATGGCAGAAAGTATTTGAAGAAGGTGGTGTTGGTAGAATTTAAATGATATTAAAAGATATTAAATTATTGAGATAGCTAAAGTTCGATCGTTCAAAGACATTCATGAAAAAGAAGATGGTCAAAGAAATGCAGAGTAGAAGAGAGAAAGAATCTGCATGAAAAGGTTCAACCACGAAATCATGTGTATTTCTTACGTATGTTTTGTTTTGGGTGAGAAGAAATGATGTTACCGAGAAGGAGAGGATGAGCAGGGGACGACGGCGAAGAAGAATAGCAGGTGCGAGAGAGAAGAGTAGAGATTCTTCGAGCAGCCATGGCCTACTGTCCTCGGAAGAAAAAACTCTAATAAGATTTTTAAAATAAATAAATTATAAGTCATATATCATTCATTATTTCATAATCATCACTCAAAATTATTAATATTTAAGAAAATCATTTGATCATTAATTTCAATATCATTAATAAATTTGATAAAAATAAATAAATTAATTAATTTTTGTCTCTTAGTTAACTTCATTATGTTGGATTATGGGATATGATCTGTTTCCTACTGTGCTGATAAGATTAATTGCATGTGACCAATGTTCTAGAGAATGGATAGGCTTAGACTGAGTGGCCTTCCTATTATAAGCCAACATATTAGTAATGGCATATTTAAACTCAGTAGTAGATGAGAAATTGGATTAGGACTCCACCTGAGCATTAATTTGTCAAATATTACGTCAATCATATCCAAAATTTTAGTAATTGTAGTGTTTAATCAAATTTTATATTAAAGTATTCATTTTATAAATTTACATCAAATGGTAGGTGGGACTTTGATAGAAAAATGTAAATGTTTTCTTTTATTTGAAGCAAACACTATGAAAAACTCAAGTGAATGGATCTAAATTGACTCGACTTGATAGAATTCTAAGTCAAATAATTTAATAATTTTTATAATTTTTTAATTAATTTTAAAAATTTATTAAAATTATTACTCAAACCACAATTTCAAGTTTTCAAAATTAGGCAACACCATCAAACTATCGTATCAATAGAGTTAAGTCACCAAGACAAAATAAGTGACTTTTTTATAAGATATGTCATCAAATAAGTGATGTATATTATATAATTAGATTTATTTGATAGGTGTTTATATGAATATGAAATATATAAAATTTCACTATTAATTTGTTGAATATATACTGTTGATTTTTAAAAGTTTAAAATCAAGAGATATGACTGAAGATGAAACTTTATATACAACCTACTTATATATTTTTCTTTATATTACACTCGTGTATGTAGAATTTAATATTTATTTAATAACATATCTTATTAGAATAATTCGATTAAAAGTATCTCTCACATAGAAAACTTTCTTTGAGACTAATTTTCAACATTTGAGTTAGGTGCTTATCTACTTATCTTTTCTCAAGTATATGGATGAAATGTCATCCCTATTGAGAATACAGACCAAATCATTAATATTCCAACAAATACTTTTCTTGATTACTTATTATTACTTTCTTTTTATTTTTCAATTTTTGGAGCCGCCATGTACGCAGTTCAGTCTGGTCTAAAAACTGGATTTTAAGATTGATCATATAAAACCGTATCATGCAATTTTGTGGATAAAACCGCAAGCTGCGAACAGCGGTTCACCGAATTTGATTTTTTTTTAAAAAAAAATCCCTTTCAAAATATCAGAATTTAATATTAAAAAATAGATATACTTGAAATATAAATGTATCTTACCATTTCTATCAGACATCCTTCACCGTTTTGGTATATTACTTAGAGTTTGAATGTTATTTGTAATATCTATATTAATATTATTTATAAAAAGTGTCTTACTAAATATTATTTGAAATATATATATATATAATATATTATTACTCGACCGGCATTTGACTTCGCAGTTGAATTCGGTTGAGACTAAAATTCCTCGAAGATTGTTCGTTAGACGTTCCGATAACATTGAACTAAAGTTCTATTAGATAAAAATTATAAATTTTTAAATAAATTTAAAATTGTTTCGGGAAGATTATATATATATATACTCAAATCACATATTTTAAATTTTAATTAGCATTGCTTTTCTTAAGTCACGTACTATTTTCATGGGAGCAAAATGAAGTAAGGTAAATAAAAATAAATTTAAGAATTTTTGAGAAATCAAAAATATTTGTTTTTATACATAGATGTGAAAGTGACTTGCTGTTTGTTTGTGACCCTTACCATTAAAACTAGAAAAAGCATAAAAAGCCACATATCCTCTACATTGAGGGTTTGCACTAAGCTTTAAATTAACTTTTCTACGACCAATCAAGGGTTTGCTTCACCAAACCATCTGTTCTAAATATGACAAAAGTAAAATATCAAAGCTCAACTTGCTTATATGCAACAAATTACCTTCTTATCATTATAATTTTGATAGATTTTTTTTTTTTAAAGTTTTTTGAGATCTTAATAAAATATTTGTTTATGATGAATGTATTAAGTCTTTTAGATCATTTGAGTAATCCTCAAGCCATATGCAAATCTTTCTACACATGATGAGTAATTTTATAAGAGTAACTATTTAAAGTGGAATGAGAATTGAACTTGAAAGCTCACGCTTTCTAAGATAGATTTCTATTCATTACTCAAAACTCAGGGAATATTTTATTAGAAATTAACTGATAATGACGTGCTAGCATTTTCAGCATTGGGCTTGGAGCATACACCATCAAATTACAAGTTAATACCATTTTCTAAGCAAATCTTACTAATTCATAGCTCATATTTGTGGTGATCAGAAATTTGTTTAATTTTTTATCAAATATGTTATATTAAAAATTATTTAAATATATTCTTCTATTCAGACCTGCATTTGGATGAGGGGTAAATTTTACAAAGGTTATCTGGAGTTATCCTTAATCAGGGGTTGAGTATTATGAATATCCAAATGCAGTTAATTGATATTAAATTTAATTTTTAAGATTTGAATTTATTTTTATAACTTTAATAGTGATCAATTTTCATTTGTAATATGATATTCGAATGATATGAAATTATATTCATTAGAAAAGTTTTTTTTTTTTAAGATCAATGTAGACCTCTTAGATCACCTAACTAATCTTTAGGGCATATGCGAACATCCCTACCTACATAAAGAGGGTAACATTATAGAGAGTGACCTTTTTATATTGAAAGTGACTTGAACTCAAAATCTCCTGCATATCAGGCGGGTTCTCGACTGCCAAACCAACCTCACAAGTTATTTATTAGATAAAATATTCAATTATCTTACTGAGGAAACCAAGTTTTTGCAATTTTAAAATATATTAAAGAAGTTATCATTGGGTTTGTAGTAAGGTATCATGGGATCACAATTTTTATTTTATTTTCATATAATTCAAGTATGTTTATTATTTAGAAAAGTTAGGTTCAACAACTTTATATCATGTGAAAATCAATTAATCAAGTTATAATAATGCTTTGGTTGTAATTAATAAGTTTGATTGTATTAAGACTAGAAAATATTTTATCTTTTTCCATATTGGTTCACTTAAAAAGGACATTTTATTAGTATTAAAACAACTTATAAGGAGTAAGTAGTAAAGAACCCAACTTTTGTTTGAGTCGAAATTCATTCATGACTTGGGTTTCGTACCGTCATCATACAGTTGCTCTTAGAGTCTATGCATTTTCAAAGTCTATATACTTAGATATATTTTGAATTCATTTTTTTTTTTTTTTGTTTAGTTAAGCCTCATATATACTCAAATTGAATGAAAATTATGCAATTTTCTTAGGTAAATATATGCATTTGTAATTAATTTCTTTTAGATTAAATGGTATTCATTTTTCATAATGGAGGTGAAATTAAGTCTAGTATCAGGCGACCGATACTTGCCGGCGACATGAAAATAATGGTTCGGCCAATACATTTCTCTCTCCTCTCGATTTTTATTTAAAAAAAATTAAAAATTTGAGAAATTATGTGGGCGATATTTGACGATATACTTGACAATATTTGAAATCTCGATCGATATTTGACCAGATATCTGGCCCAAGATATCGGCGAGATTGTATGGGCCTGAGATGATATGATGTATCTCGGATAATACATATCACCCTTTAAAATCTTAAGATATATTGGTCGATACGATATATATATTTTAACTATGATTCTATGAATACACTAAACTACACTAAACTACCTGCAATACTTTAAGTTAGAAAATAATTTTACTCATTGACTAGAATAAATATTAGCCAATAATATCATCAAGACATCAAGGGCAGAGCCAAGATTTTTTATTTAGAGGGGCTAACATGAGTCTTTAAATCAGATCATATGAATGGAAAACTTTATTGGGTTGAATTCTGATATATGAAATATCCAAATAATTGCAACTAATTTAATAATAGTGACCCTACAAGTTGTCTCACCGGCATGGGTCAAAATCTCGGTCAAATATCAGTCGATTTTTATTTTTATTTAAAAAAAACAAATATCTGGACCGATATTTATTTTTTATTTTAAAAAAAAATTATCTTATCGGATGAATATCGGCCTATATACCGGCCGATATTTATATTTCTTAAATATTTTTTTTTTAAAATAGCCTTTTTTAAATGAATATTTCAAAAAAAACTACTGAGATTTTAAAAAAAAATGAGGAGAGAGAAAATTCTCGGAAAGTGATAAAGGAGTAAAATGAGAAATCATTAAATAATTTACTTAAAACAACATGTAAATCCAACTCACCTTTTAGCCCAAGAGAGGAATCCAATTGTGTTCTCATGTTTTTTTTATTTTGGAAACTTTGAAGCGTCACGTGTGAAAATTCAAACACTATTGTCTTTCTTGTATCAAAAGGTTGGCATGGTGTTAGGTACTTAGGTTTAGATACCAGTAATTTTTTTATATTTTTTTTAAAAATAGTATATATATATATATATATATATACAAATTTTTATTCATCCATCATTTTAAAAAAGAATAACGCATATAGGGCATTTCCACTGGAATATTGTTCATAGATATTTTTCTTTTCTAAAAATTATTTTCAGGAAGTTGGAGGTGCTAAATTTGAGACGTAATTTGGTGTATTCTAAAGGTAGTAGGTATCACCCTTGAGGGTTTTATGTTGGATTTCCTGCAGTTTCTCACACATAAATTTAAAAAAAAAAGATATTTTTCTTTTCTGAAAACTATTACTGTTATTGGTTATATTTTATTGTTAGATATGATATATGTGGGGTTTTTAATCTTTTATTGGAATATTTTTCATTTTGAATTGATATTAGTATTTGTTTTATTTTATAATATATATATATATATATATATATATATATCAACTAATGCTAATATTTTAGAAAGGTTGAACAAAGTTGGATGTAATTTTGATATTTAAAATCCTATTTTCATTAAAAAAAAATTTGAATGGTGGTTATAAATTTATTCAAAAAGGGGGAAAAAGCCTAAAATGTACATAAGATCTACAGTCCGAACAGGACACAGAAGAACCTAAAAAAAAAATGTAAAATAGGCACAACAAAAACCCAAAAGAATAAAAAGGGCTCGATTTTTACACACCCTGAATTTTTGCCTCTACATACCCGATTCTAGGTATAGGTGGCTAATTACCACGATACTCCTGCATTTTCATTCGTTCGAATTTTTGCCTCTACATACCCGATTCTAGGTATAGGTGACTAATTACCACGATACCCCTGCATTTTCATTCGTTCGAACGAATGTCCAGTTCATTTTGGCATTCGTTCAAATGAATACATGCATACCCCCGCAATTTTGATTCGTTCGAACGAATGCCCCGTATAAATTTAATTCATTCAAATGAATCAAGTGAACAGTAACGCGCATTACTGTTCACCTGTTCATTTGAATGAACTGATGGAATGAATCGAGTGAACAGTAACGCATGTTATTGTTCACTCGATTCATTTGAATGAATTGATTTTCTTTAAAATTTTAAAGTTATTTTTTAAGTACTGTATATTTTTAAAATTTCTCAAATTAAATATCCGAACTATTACGATAATCTAATAAAAATACTTTAAAACTTCAAGCTCTTTTGACACTCCTAAATACTTAAAACACCGTGTTTTATAAGTAAAGATATCCCTAAGCTGTGCCAAAAATATATTTAGGAGTGTCAAAAGACTTTAAAGTTTTAAAGTATTTTTTATCATATTATCGTAATTAGTCTGAATATTCAATTTGAACTTTTTTAAAAATAGTACTTAAAAAATAATGATCTATCTTCTATATACTAAAGTAATACATAATGTATTTAATAATAAAATCTTTTCTATAATTTTAAAATTATTTTTTAACTTAAAATATCCAGAGGTAAGATTAGCCCCAACAAAAGGTAGGACTTTTGCAAGTTACAAACGTGCAGCACTAGAAAAGTCACAAGAAAGCCAATCTTTCTGAAACGATGATGATGTCACAAGAAAGCCAATCTTACTGAAACGATGGTGATGACGTATATTTTGTTGGTTTTGCTAACCTCTTTCAAATGATGATGACAGAGACCTTTAAGGAGATGCTACCATGCCATTACTCATTAAAGAAAGCGAGCTCATGTAGACACCCCGCAAATATTTTTTTATAAATCGTTTTTTAAAAGTTGATTCTTCTACTTAAAAACGTTGCTTTCATCAAATCAAAAAATCCACTGAATGAAAAAATTCCTTTGAACTGAATGGACTGTGAAATGAAATTTCCAAATAAAGTCATTTATTAACTGATTTTTATAAATATGATATCAAAATTTATTTACTTTTAATTTTATAAACTCTACGACTGATTTTAAATGAAAAGGGTATAGCATAGTTTTGGACTTCAAAATTTGTAATCAAAGAATTAAGAGAGAAGTTCCTTGATTCTTTGAATATAATTTTTTAAGTCCAAAATTATACTCTTTTTACTTAAAAAAGTTCATAAAACTTAGAGTAGATGAATTTTGATACCTTGTATATAGAAATTGATCGAGAAATGGATTCATTTGAAAATCCACTTCACATCCTACTTCCTTCGAACGAATTTTTTCATTCGGTGAATCACATCCTACTTCCTTCGAACGAATTTTTTCATTCGGTGGATCACATCCTCCGAACAATTTTTTAGTTCGATGGATGCAACGTTTTTAAATGGAAGGGTAAAATGGTAATTTTTATCAATTTTTTGAAAACAGATGTATAGGGAAAGATTTCTCAGGTGTCTATATGAACTCTGGGACTGATTTTAACTAAAAAGGGTATAGTATAGTGTTGGGCTTAAAAAATTGTACCCAAAGAATTAAGAGGGAAGTTCCTTGATTCTTTGGGTACTATTTTTTAAGCCCAAAACTATACCATTTTCATTTAAAATCAGTTATGGAGTTCATAAAACTTAGAGTAGATGAATTTTGATACCTTGTATGTAGAAATCGGTCGAGAAACGGATTCTTTTGAAAATCCACTTCACATCCCACTTCCTTCGAACGAATTTTTTCATTCGGTGGATCACATCCTCCGAACGATTTTTTAGTTCGGTGGATTTGGCGTTTTTAAGTGGAAGGGTAAAATGGTAATTTTCATCAATTTTTTGAAAACAAATGTATAGGGAAAGATTTGGTGTCTATATGAACTCTGGGATTGATTTTAACTAAAAAGGTATAGTATAGTTTTGGGTTTCAAAAATTGTACCCAAAGAATTAAGAGAGAAGTTCCTTGATTCTTTGGGTACGATTTTTTAAGCCCAAAACTATACCCCTTTAATTTAAAATAAGTCCTGGAGTTCATAAAACTTAGAGTAGATAAATTTTGATACCTTGTTTGTAGAAATCGGTCGAGAAACGGATTCGTTTGAAAATCCATTTCACATCCCACTTCCTTCAAACGAATTTTTTCATTTGGTGGATCACATCCTCCAAACGATTTTTTAGTTTAGTGGATGCGGCGTTTTTAAGTGGAAGGATAAAATGGTAATTTTCATCAATTTTTGGAAAACAAATGTGTAGGGAAAAATTTCTCGGGTGTCTATCTGGCTCCCCTAAAGAAATTCAAGTAACATTGGAGCTGGGTTTCGATTTATCTTGGGTTCTCTGGGATTATCTCTTATCAGGAGTTACTCCATGTAATATGAAAATCCCTTGAAAGAAAAGAATTAACGAAAGAGTTTTCAAAAGTGAGAAAAGAGAGGTAAAAACTTCAATTTGTACCCTTACCACTTGGTTACCAACAAGGGTAATGAGAGGTAACCCCCCATTACCCTTACACCCCCTCATCCAAAAGCAACCTGGAAGAAAAATCAACTCAGGGGGGGTTGGTTTGACCGTCAAGAAGATCTTCTTATGAAAGGAGGTCTTAAGTTCGATTCGCATCAAATTTCTTTGGGCTACTCTCTATAGTTAAAATTGTCCCCTATTCCAATATAGGACATAAAAAAAACATTGGGTGAAAATGCCTTTCACACCTTGTATTGTATCTTGTTTGAATTCATTTAGAGTGAATTTCCTCATTAGATAAAAAAAAAAAATTTATTTGAAAGTAACTCTTTGTTGGTCATTGATCATTGAACTCTTGACCAGACTTTTCAAATTGAATGAATCTACTTTACAGGAAGTGTCTTTTGAAATACCTTTCAAACCCTCCTATTTTTTAGCTCAACCCATCCGAGTTTCATCCCTTTTATCTTGTGAAGTTACAGTCATGGCTGGCCTGACCCGAATTAGAGAACTCAACTTAAGTTTCAGTTAGGGTTGATTGAGATTGATGAGGCTTGTGCCCTAAGTTGCCTGTTCCTATGAATTTTGGTTGGGTTTAGGTGGTCTGCACTCCTCAGATGACCTAACAATATTTGAGCAGAATCACGAGTTTTTCATATTATAATTGTGCCTAAACAACTAACAATAACAGATACAATGTTATTATTGTGAGTTCAGATCACACCAAATGGAAGGATGACTTTTGATTTACTTGGGATAACTCTAGAGAGACTGGCTCACTTCTAAATGACCTTGTTTTGCTGTTTGGTTGTGGGAAAAATGGTTGAAAGTAAATCATTTCTACCTAAGAAGAGTAGGCATTACCCATGGAATTTGGTTTTTTTACTGTTGTAGTTGAATGAAAATCATTTCTACTCTTGAACTATTCTGCGTGATAGCTAGCGATTAGGAACACTATAAATTATCTAGTGCTACAGTAAAAGTAAAATAAATTCACCTCTAGCCATCGTCGCATCTATTGTGACCATTATCTTTGTTCATTATACTAGAAAAAAAATAGGTTTCTCCACCTTTTATTGAGAATGGCAAACCCATAAAAGGAATTCAAAATAGAGATTCTTTGTGGTAAAGAAATAAAGAAACTCAACTGGTTCAGAAGTGTGACACTTTTCTTTTTGTTTTTTTATAACTAAGGGATTCAAAAGTCTTTGAGCCCCCAACTCATCCTCAAAGTTCAAGCCTTCCTACCCACATACCACGTAACTCTAGAGAGAGTGGTCCTTTGAGTGGAGTAGATATCAATCTCAGGACTGTTGGTTTTTGGCTCAAAAGCCTTATTGGGGTTCAAAAGTCTTTGAGCCCTCAACTAATCCTGGAAGTATATGCAAGCCTTCCTACCCGCAAACCACGTAACTCTAGAGAAAGTGGTCCTTTGAGTGGAGTAGAAATCAATCTCAGGACTGTTGGTTTTTGGTTCAAAAGCCCTATTGGCCTGGTCTGTCTGTAAAGCTCAATGGGCTAAGTGAGTCTAGCCTTCTAACTAAAGTCCATTAATATATAGTCTCTCTTTCTTTTCCTTTTAGGGTAAGCTGGATCACTGTAGCAGCTGGGTAAGAGAGAGAGGAAAAACTAGAGAGGGAGAAGGGTTGGGTTAATCCTTTGTACCTGTATTTCTCTTCATAGTGGATTCTGATTAACGCTCCGTGGATGTAGAAATTGTTGCCGAACCACGTATCTCTATGTATTCTCTTTCTTCTTGTGCTTGATTAGTGTGTGTGATTTTCTCTTTGATTTGTGATTGTGTGGGTTTAAGCACAACAAGGACTCTCTCTTCGTGAGATGGATTCTTGACCATCTCATCAATCCTTTTGAGTTAAGTGCGACACTTTTCTCTTACTGTTAGAATCTAAATCTAAATAGATATTAAAGATATATTTAGATTATTAGATTTTCCATAATTAGTCATTACTAGATGTTGTAAAGGATCTCTCCTTAATTGACAAGGGAGATGCAAATAATTTTCACACTTACCCCATATTACATGATACCTTTAATTTCCATATTTTTAGTTTAAGCCCACCCTAATCATAAATAGAAAATTAGAATAGTTCCATCATCTCTCCTACACAAGTCACCTGCCACACTTGACTTTCTCTGTATTAAGCTCACTCCAAGCACAAATTTAAAGAGAAAAAAAAGAAATCTAAAACTAGAAAACTGGAAACAGACCATAGCAATACATATATAAGCAGCTCTCGTTCCTTGAAAACCATACAAGTGAATCACAAGGTCTTCCATGCTTAAATCAAATGAAAACAAATAAGAACCAAGCCAACAAAATGCATCTTAGCTACTTCTTTCACCAATTTATTCAAATATAAACATGGCTCCACTGCCCATAGTCCCCCCTCCCCCCCCTTAAGAGACACAATCTTAGATGTTTTATATGATTAAAAGGAGAATTAACTTTGAAATTTCTTACGAACGTTGCGAATGAAGATCGTCGCCCTCCCATCGATGTCGGTGATTTTGCGCTGTGACTCTCTCTCTTCAACTGGTTCCATCACATAGGATGTGCTCACTGATTCATGCTTGGGCTCCCTTAATTGCTGGCTTCCATGGATGACCAGAGACACCAGTCGTGCCTCACCGGCAATGCCTGCATTCTGTACAGGCCCATGGTTGCCGGAATTTGGTGTCGAACCGATGGACCGAAGACTAAGTTGAGCAAGAGATAGAGATGAGATCCTAATTACATTTAGCACAACCTTCTTTGTTTTCTCACAGATGGACCTGTTCTTGTGCTTGGCCCTGTTGCTACTCATGTTCTGATTCTTACTTTTTAAAACAACAGAGTGGTGGTCTTTATACTTTATTAAAGCCTTTTCTAAGAATTCAGTGAAATGGGGAAAAGAAAAGAAAGGAAAAGGAAAATAAAAAGAGGAATTGCTTTCAAGCTTCAATAATGGGGACTGAAAGCTGCCTGAACACTTTGATGTGAAAAAAGCCATTACTTTCATTGAGTGGTCGGTCCCTATTACATGATTCCAAGCTTGTATTTCATTGTTCTTCTTCATCATGTAAGAGGATATATTCCTCATAAATTTCTTGATCATGTGTCCCCTGTCTGTAAAGAGACAATCTCCAAAACATGAGTGATTGGATGGTTCTTGCTTTTTATCTGTCATTTTTGTTGCAATCAAGGGACTGTAAGGTCAATATCATAAACTGATAGAGAATTATACCACACAAAAGAGTTGGTTCCATAAAATGAATTCTAAACTTGAACGTCGAAAAACCCGACCTGCATGATCCAACCCAAAAAATCAATGGGTTTGGACTATGAATTTGTATATATCAGGTTGGGTCGAATTGAAAATAAAAGGTCTGCATAAATTTGGGTCGAGTCAGTTTGAAAAATTAAAATCAACTCTATCAGACCCGGGGCACCAAGTTATAAACTATATCACTTGAGTTGAGTCGGATCAAAATTCAGGTGTAAGATTGAGCAATTTGAGTCGGGTCAGGCCAAGTTCAATAAGTTTTGACATGGGTTGGATTGGATTTATTGAAATCTGATGTGACTAGACCTGAGTTTCAGCCCTAATTATTAAAAATAATTTAATATCAAGAATAAAAAAAATTAATTCTATAGTGAGCTAAATGTATCCTAGCAGGCTTTCCAGAAGCTTTACTTAAAAACTCAAGCTTGTCACTTTATTAAATTGGTTCAAAATTGAGCCCGAGCTCGACCTGGCCATCAAATACACATGTTCAACCCCATTCTTTTACTATGGATTTTGGCTAGGTTGGGTCAAGTTTGAGCCCAAGAACAACCTCATATGCGGAGTTGAGTATTAAGATTAGGGGTGCAAGTCTGGTAAGCAAATTCAAGCTAAGGCCCAGGAGTCAAAGAAGGATCTATCTTGCAATTATTAGGGCCCAAACTCGAAGAGCCCAAGCAATCTCTAATTATTTTAAATTGGGCTTGAATCCTGAAAAATAAATTGAGGTCCAAGTAACTCTTAGTTTTTTGGACTCTTTCTCCATTTACCTTCTTCCTCTCTTATTAATTATTCCAATATTAATAATAGGAAAACATTTAGATATCACAAAAGCTTATCTACATGTAAAAATACATTTAACTCCAAGTTATTTTAAGTGATGTGGATGGGATTTGATTAGCATAAGTGAATTTATATTAGTTGTTACGTTGAGGTAAAGTTGGATGGTTAGAATTTTAAATTATTTAACTTAAAAATTAGAATTTAATAAGATAAATATAAAATTAGAGTTGAGATTATTTAAATTAGAATTTATATTAGAGGTTAGGTTAGCTTAATTAGACCTATGCCCACTGAATCCAATCCATACGTGTGCAAATTTGAGCACAAGCAATGGACCTAAAGTTAGGTCTTAGCCCATTTGCCAACTCATAATATGGAAGCAAGTCCATTATACCTTCTTGTTTGTAGATTATTTGAGATTTAGTCACTACTTTAAGAGTCCTACTTATGTCTAATAATATTTACTTAGTTATCATTGTGATTCACTAAGACTAGAATTCTAGGGTTGACATATAAAAGGGAACGCATCTAAGCTCGGGCTACAACTGAAGAGGGCCAGGCCAGGTTATTGGCCAACCCAAGCTCAGGCCAATTTGTAATTAAGGGCCTGGATCAAATATAGGGCCTACTCCCGAGTTGCTGGACTAGTTTAGTAATGTATGGGCCAAACTAGGACTGCAACTGAAGAGGGCTAGGCAGGGTTTTAGGCCAACACAAGCTTGGGTCGATTTTTAATTTAGGAGCCTAGGCCAGGCCCAGACCCTAGTTGACCCGAATTATTAAAACCAAGCCCAGACTAAGTTTTAATTGTAAGTCTTGAGCCCAATTCCAAACCTGAAATTCATATGCACACTCATTCGGGTTGAATTTTTAGGTCCAAGCAGAGGTAGAAAATTTAGCCGTACCTAGATTTCGGCCGAATTTTCGTATCGACTGAGATCTCGGTTCGGCCGAGATTTTTCTCTCTCCTCAAAAAAAATTTTCTTTTGAAAAGCTCGGTGGCTTTTTTTAAAAAAAATCATTTAAAAATATAAAAAATGATGTTTTTAAAAAAACTTAAAAAATATAAATATCGGCCAATATCTAGGCCGATATTCGCCCGAATCAGACGAATAACGGCCGAGATATCGACTGGGTCTACAACTGATTTTTTTTTTTTTTAATAAATAAATAGGCCGAGTTTTTTTTTAACTGGCCGATACGTATCGGCTGAATTTTATACCCCTGGGTCCAAGGTAGGTTTCTTTGTGTTATTTTAAAAATATAAATATATAGGTCATATATTTCATAATGTTTATATTCTTCACAATATTAACTAATGAAAATCGATGCCTTATAAATTGGTGTCAGATAAGGCTTTTGGGCCAAAGTTTAGCCTTTTTGAAGTAGGACTGACCTTATTGGAATTCAAAATGAGGCCTGATATTTTGAGCACGCATGGGAGAGTGAACCAAGCCCAATTCCAAAACCCAGTTTTTTTGGGTTCTCATGTGGTTTTGAGTTAGGTCGAGCCCAAGTTGCACTATCTTAACCAACAAGTTAGAATGAGAAAGAAATTGAGAGTTCGAGGTGTTTTCCTTTGATTTTTCTCTCGGAAATCGATTGGGGTTTCAGAATCCCAAAGATAAGAGATTGTAGCTAAAAGAAAAAGATGGGCGTTTACTGATATTATTTTCATCTATTAGATGATCATCTAGCAGTGTTTGGTGTTTGTGTATGTTTTGAAGGGCTTGAGGGACTTTTTGTATATGTTGGAAAGAGTTTTCCTTTTTGTATTCTTTCTCCTTTTATTTAATAAAAAAAATCTTTACCACTCAAAAAAAATAGATTATTCGTCTACTTATATGGGTTAGGACATATATGGACAACTCATTTAATCTTAGTTAAATCAGGTTAATCCATTTAAGAAATGTATCAAGTTGAACCAATATTTTGAAGGCTAGTTGAATTGTGTGAACCTACTTAATAAATTGGCCAAGTTGAATATACACATGATCAAGACACTTAAAATTCATTTAGTCAACTCTTTAAAGGTGTGTCATTAGTTTCTCAAGAAATCGTTTCTCCATGCCTAATGAAGGATAAAAAAATTATTATTTTCTTAAAAAAATTATACAAAAATATATAAGAGAAAAATCTATGTAAACAAAAATTCACCATTTTCCTCTTCTGAAAGTTAGAGAATTTTTTTTTTTTTAAATGATGTTTAGTTTATTTCATTCAAAGAGGAGAAACCTAAAAAATTATAGTGTATACCCACAGCTCGGGTTAGGGAGAGTGGCCTAGACGTAGGCCCATCAAAAACAAAACTGGAACACAGTCCAGAAACAAGGGAGGCCGAAAAGCACACCTAGAATAAAAAAGAGAAGCAGTTATACAGTAAAAATACCGTTATACAAAAGGTTCCCTTGTGTAGTAAGGGGAAGAACAACATCCATAGCACGCTTGGTCAAAAAACTTGGAGCGGTTTGCTTATTGGTAACATTGCAATTAAGAGTGCGAAGGAGGACATGAATGGATTCAATATGGATTTTCAGCTTCCAGTCGATGTGGACCTCAAGTCTTTTTGGAAAGTTAGAGAATTACTTCTTCACATGTTGTCTAACCATTATTGTGATTTAGATTTACACATTTTCATTTTATTATTTAGCGTGTTGTTATGAAATACATCCAAATCAAGGGTTTGCGCTCATCAAAGATCTATTCTTTGTTTTCTTTTTTAACATAGGTATCATCAAAGCCCATTGGAAATAAGAAACATTTTCACTTAGGGTCCCCACTTAGAGCCCCATGTGAGACCCACTAGGACCCTATAAACAAGATTTCTCCTCTTCATACTCATCTAGTTTCCTTGTATTAAATCCCTACTCAATTTGAATTCATTTTAGGTTGATCTTACCTTTTGATTAAAAATTGATTCAAAATTGATTCTCTTTTGCTAATTGATGTTTGGACCTTTGAAAATCATGACTTTTAAATACCGATGAATCTAATCTTTTATGGGAAGCATCATCTTAAAAATTCCTTTGGAACAATCCTATTTATTTGCATCAAACCCTACCTTATGGGTCCCACAGGCACCTTGTTGCCCATCGGCAACTTCGCCCACTAGAAACTGATTCTTTGTAGGGCTGCAACTCAGGTCGGGTTTTGGCCCGACTTGCATGACCAAACTCAAGAAATCATGCGGGTCGGGTCGAGACTTTTGGGCCAGCAGGTCTGGTTGGGTTGAGAACATAAAAACCCGCATGAACTTCTGGTCGGGACGGGTTGAGGATTTTACAAGTTAACTCGACCCAACTGGACCCAACCCGACCTAACCCCGCTAAAATGGGTTTATAATACGGGCCGGGTCACAGTTCGGGTTTAGAATTCAGGTCGGGTCGGGTCGGGTCAGGTTCTAGAGTTTGGGTTGAGAATTTGAGTTGGGTCGGGTTTCATATATATCAAGTCAGGTCAAGTTGGATTTTAAGAAATCTGATCCGCCAGACCTGAGTTGCAGCCTTAATTCTTTGTATTGAATCCTTTTAAATAAAAATTGAAAGTGACTCACTTGTGACCCAACAAATTGTAAAAGAAAAGACAAAACCATTAGATTGTGTAAAGTGTGTTTAAAATAGTATAATCCAAGAAATTGTGTATAATTTGAGAAAAAAAAGTAGGTAAAATGGTTATAAAGAGTGATAATATGAACAATTGAATATCATAAAACTACAAAAGCATCATTATCTATACCATATTCGATGGATTTCCAAATTGAATGAGTCACTCATTTGACATAAGTCTTTGCTGAATTATTCAATCAGTGAAAATTATAAAGCTTAAGATTCGTGTATATGATATTCATGGACACCATTCATAATCTCTATAGAAGGCCATGGATCTATAATAGAAGAATGAGCCAAAATCAAATAAAAATACCTTTTATCAAAGACGAAAAGAAAATCAAAGTTGGATCAATTAAAAATATGACTTGACAATAGACAAGATCCACAATTAAGTGTGCACATTGATTTCTTTACAAAAAATATGAAAACTCAAGTTGAAAATATTAAAAATGGAGCCAATCATGTGAAACTCAAAAGGAGACCTAAACCCTGGTGTATCCAATTCATGTGCATTATATGTTGTTGAAGTTTAAATTCACACATTTTAGTTTAATCATCAAGCTTAAAGATCCAAATCAACGGTTGATGCTGTCACAAATAGGTAAAATCTGCTCCGATCTTTTTATAAAGTAGAAACATATTGGGCATTGTAAATACTTCTATTGAGAAGACACTCATGGTTTTACTATGGATATTTTGTCAAGGTCAAGCAATAGCCTAAACTAATGGTTAATACTTTTTATGGAATTGTCTTCTTGGTTGGATCT
Organism: Chimonanthus salicifolius; assembly: GCA_013350335.1. Lineage (NCBI taxonomy): Eukaryota > Viridiplantae > Streptophyta > Magnoliopsida > Laurales > Calycanthaceae > Chimonanthus > Chimonanthus salicifolius. Next base: position 60,971,592 of record CM023538.1, on the reverse strand, counting down.
ACTGCATCTCAATTAAGGTTGTTAAATGAATAGATTTTAGGGGTGAAACTCGGGTCGGGTTTTGGCCCGAACCCTCATGACCCGACCCAAAAATATGCGGGTCGGGTCAGCGAGTCAAATCGGGTTGAGAAATTAGAAATCCACATTGAATTCGGGTCGGATTGAGTTGAGAGATTTTTAAGTAAACCAGACCCGACGTGGTAAAAAGTAGGCTAAAGTAGGTTCAAAATGCGGGTCGAGTTATAATTCGGGTCGGATCAAGACTTATGGGTCTAAAGTTCAGATCGAGTCGGGTTGGGTTCCATATATTAGTAACATGGGTCGGATTAGATTTTAAAAAACTCGACCCGACCCAGCCCAATTTCAACCCTAATATATTTGTCCTCATATTAACCAATGTTATAATTGAATCAACTGTTGCTATGTGTAAATGAATGAAATATATTACATTGTTTGTATGTCTAATGTGGTGTGGAATATTGACTTGACCTATTTTCTTAGTATAAACTTTGAATTATCACTCGAAAGGGATTGGAGTGATAGTCAATAACTCGTCTCAAAAAGTGAAAGTTCTAAAATTAATTCTCACTCTACTCCAAAAGGTCACTTATAGTTTAGAGTTACTCGGTGTGTATAGCTAGAGAAGCTCGCATATGTCACGAGAATTAGTCAAGCTCTAAATGATCTTGACACCTTAATCATCAAAAATAAATAAATAAATAAACCCATGAGAATGTGTAATCAATGGATATGGATTGCATTTGCATTTATTGACTTATTATAAGACCCCACTTAGGTACAAGTTTATTGGCCATTGACTATAAGTCTTTGAGTACATCATTAAGCTCATTTATTAGTTGTATAACCCTCTTGACCACCAAACTGAATTTAGGGTAGAAAAATTTAAACTCAAACTAATTCAATTATTTTGTAGTTTTAGACTGAATTAACTTATTTAATGAACATTATGTATTTACTTGAAATTTGAATTCTTTATTTTGAATTTTGAATTATTAGTTTCGTCAATTTTGAGATGGATAAAAAATTGAACATGCAATACTAATTTTTGAGCAATCCCAAGGGATTATCTTAGTTGGTTTGGGTACAAGATCTTTTAAGAGAGGTCTTGGGTTCAAACCATAAGAGATTTAATGAAAGGTCACTTTTCATGAGAATATGTATAAATTAAGGTCCCATTGAATTACGCGATGTGGGTGGATAGAAGGGTTTTTACACATTCCGAAAGACTAGTACTATAAGAGCCCCAATGAAAGACCAGTTTCCATGAGAATATATATAAAGTAAGGATCCAATCAAATTACGCAATATGTCAGATAGAAAGATTTTTACACATTCTAAAAGACTAATTGAGTGCAACTCAGCGACACCTGAACACCTCCGTACTTAAAAGAAATTACTAACTTTGAGCCGACACTTTCAATTTGAAAAAGACTATATTATATTAAAAAGCACAATCTTTGTCATTGTCTTTTTTTTACCATCGCCATTATTCAATGACCTGTAATCGATGCAAAAGCAAAGTGAGTGTCTGCTTTATTATTTGGAAAAGATATATTCCTCAATTGGTGGGCCTGTAGAAATCTTTTTAAGTCTTTGGAATTTTTTAAAACTTCCTCGTGGACAATGAATTCTTCAATCATGTAATTTATTTTTTAATAATAAATCATGTTTAGGTCTGAAAGAAAGCATGAAAGTAGAAAGAAAGAAAGCTCTCTTCCTTTTTTTCACTTTTTTATGCAGTTTATTGCTTGATAATTTGAGGCCAAGGTGATGTTCACACTTTGGCTATGGTCCTCCACACCATTCCAAGAAAATAGGTTCTTGGTTTTCAAATTATGTATCAAATTTGGCTCCATATTTTAAAAATAAAGCATTTAAAAAAATAATTTAGATTTTATTAAAAGGACAACTGGTTCAAATTTTAATTTACTATTTTAGAAATACTACAACAAAAAAATTGGTGAAACTGCACTTGGACCAAGTGTACAGTTTGACCAAGTGTATGGGGGCCATGTTGGCCCATTTAATGATAAACTTAAACCACTGAAAGTGTGATTGTTTAGATTTAAATCTAATATTGATTGTTGACCAATCTATATAATTTTAACTTTGAATTAAACATCATGAGTTAAAATATTATACTATAGTTAATTTTGAAGTTAAAAATTAAAAGATAGAGCGATGATTGATGGGTTCCCTTGGTAAATTAGATAATCTCTCCTTTTTTATGTCCGATTTGTCCAAAGTCTCTAAGACCACCCAACTAATCTTTGAGACTTTTACAAATATCTCTATTTACACACACACCAAGTAAATCTACATGAAGTGATCCAATGACCCAATAGAACATGTAAACTTCTCGACCCAAATTCTTCAAGACCTGCCCTAAATAGCTCAAAGCTTATTATTATTATTATTATTATTGTTTTCAATCTATGTTATAATAAGATTTGACAGCACCATGATCCCTATGAATCCCATATTTTATTTTATTTTTATGACTGGAGGTGTCCAAACGTTTCACCCAACTAATCTTTTGGAGCATGTGCACACGTCCATACACACATACACTAAATTCATCGATGAGAAATAACCCTATAGAAAGTACTCCAAAGATATTGATCATAAAACCTGACTTTCTGAAGTCAGTGCCTTGACTGTCGAACCAAACACCCCTGATCCCCATATAAACATAACCAAAGTGAATGGAGGGCCTAGTCCTAATGGCAACATATGAATTAATTTGGGTCACAATTTTGCCCGCATGTCTGATCACCTTCAATTTTTTCAGTGGTCCTGATTCCTGAAAACGATGGTAGGCATCACAAGAAGAACCATTCCCACCTCCATCACTTTCTATGTTGACTATGATAAGACTCATGACAAAAAAAAAAAAAGAATAATATTTATGTTAGATTTTTCAACATGCTTCTCTTGACTTGGAGAGGAATACATGTTCCTCGACTCTTTTATTCTTCCTTTTTCTCTCTTGGGCCACATGAGAATAGTGAAGCAGATATCTTACTATAATACCATACACAATCAAATTGATATTAAGTGATTTCCTATTTTGTCCTTAATTTATTATTATTATTATTATTGGGAGAGTAAAATGAGAAAAATAAAAAAACAACGAAGTCATCAAGTGTTCCCTCTAATAAAAATCTCGATGCACAAATCATTTAGGTGAAATCCAGCGTTCAAATCTAATAATAATACGTTCTACATTGGTAAAAAAGTAAAAATCAGTATTTAATTATTTATATGCAATGCTCGTCAATTTTTTATTATAATATATATATATATATATATATATATATATATATATATATATATATATATATATAATCAAAATAAGACATTAAAGTTGTTATCACCTAGTAGTAAAGATATTTGTTTATTATGTAAGTGATTTGGGTTCAAATCTTATTAATAATTATATTTTTCAATTTTTTAAAAAAATGAGTAATAATTAAAAAGTGTTCATTTGTTTGAATACAACTTTAGACCGAAGTCGGATTCAGGCTTTTACTTAAAGCTCATTGAGGCGTATAGGGGTCGTACTTAACTGTGCTTGGGGCTTAAAAGTCCGAGCTCAACACGTCAAATAAAAAATCTTTGTCAAAACTCATTTTTTTAGGTTAAGACTGGCCTTGGGCTTTTACTTAAAATCTGTCGAACCCTATTGGACTCGTATTTAATTGTACTTGGACTTAAAAACTAAACATGCTTAAAAACCCAATCCCAATCGTTGAATTTTTATTTTATTTTTTATCTAATCCCATTTATTTAGGTAGGGGTTGGGTTCGGACTTTTATTTAAAGTCCGTCGATGTATGTTGGACCTGTACTTAATTATGCCTCGACTTAAAAAATAAACAAGCCCAAAAGCCCGAATCTAACTAGTAGGAAAAAAAATATTTGTTGAAGTCTATTTATTTATGTCAGGCTTGGAGAAATGAACACCTTCAATTATTACTCATTTTTTTCAAAAAAATGAAAGAAATATAAGAATGCAAAAAACCTATCAACAAGATTTAAACTCAAGTCACTTATGAGAAATAAGTATCTTTTTCACCGGACTATAGTAAACTATAAAGTAATATTATATAAAAGAAAAAAAATAACAAGAATTACATATAAACGTTGCTTTTTACGAGTGCAAAATGTATAATTAATAAAATCAGGGTAGAAGTTCAATCACAGTTGTTCTCCGTGCCTATTAGAGCGATTTGATTCAGAAAACATGCCTAAAGGGGCATACGAGATACTCGAATCAGAATAAATATTTTTGAAGTACAAAATCAAAATTTTCAAATTTTATTTAACATAAAATGACCACTATCTTTGATTCTTTATCCGTGTATAGATTACATATGTGTCAGGGATTAATCAATGTGGGACACTTAAATACTCGAATCTTAAAAAAAAAATCTTAAATATTTATAAGAAAATATCTTTATTTTTTATTTAAAAAATATTAAACAACTTTTATCTAATAGAGTATGACCCACTAATGCTCCAAAAAAGAATCTATGTCTGGGAATTTTAAATTTTTACCAAAAATTAACTTTTTTTACTAGGGTTTCCCACGGTGACAGTTACAACCACAATGATATTTCCGTAATTAGGTCCCGTGAACACTGACACCTAATAATATCCCTATCATGCCACCAATTCAATTTTATGAACATTGATTGACGATACTGCCTTTTACAAGGGACAGTAATTTTTTGTTGGGCAATGCGCCTCTTGCATTTAAAAAAAAAATTTGAATTTAAATTAGAGAAATTTATTATTAAGACATTTATACTCTCAATGTTTTTTTAATTTGATAATAAAAACATCTTAGAACAAAATTTTATGTTTGGATGAAAGTATAATATCCCGTCCCTAAAAAGTCTCATATTGCTAATTGCATTAGAAATTCCTTTAGTATATAAGTAGTTAGCCTTCCTCCTTTTATCATAAGGTTATTTAGAAGCAATAGTGAGTTGGTTTGCCAATTGAAAGCCGTGCGAGCTGTGTGTGAGGCTCAGAGCGGACAATATCATGCTACTAGGATGAGTCGTTACAAATGGTATCAGAGCATGGTTCAACTCTCTGCCTGAGGGTGTGGGTTTGGTAATTGTGTGTAGAACCAAGAACAGCTTTAGTCTTAAAGGGGTAGATTGTAATACCCCACTCTAAAAAGTCCCACATTACTAGTTGCATTGGAAATTCTCTAATATATAAGTAGTAACATTCCTCCTTCTAGCATAAGACTATTTAGGAGCAATAGTGGGTTGGTTTGACAATTGAAAGCCGTGCAGGCCGTGTGTGAGGCCCAGAGCGGATAATATCATGCTAGCGGGATGAATCATTACAGAAAGAGTCTATCTCATGGTGTAACCATCCTATTGTTTTATAATTTTAAATAATAGTCTTTTAATTCTTCAAAACAAAGTTGAAGTATTTTAACTTTTAATTTTTAAGATTGAAATATAATAACTAAATAAATAATTTTTTTCTTATGATATTCAACCAAAATAATGATATTCATTAATTTAGAATAAATTAGATATAAAAATATTTTTTGGTGAAAAAGAAAACAACTTTTTAAATAATTCAAATTTATTGTAGAATGATAGTCCAAACACCTAGACATTTTGTAGATTGTCCTACTTTATAATGGTAATATTATAGTCTCAAGATATTTGGAAATTTAAAAATTTATAAATCTAATTTATTTCAATTTAAAAAGATTATTTGTAAAATATATTTTCTTAGTGGATATAATATCTTGGATATCTAGTGGTTAAATAGTAGTTTACCTAATTGAATATTCTTGATATTTCTAAGAATGATATTTTATTGTGTCATACCACGTAAATATCAAAAGAGGGAAAAAAAATATTTTTTTAAAAGTATACAGTAGTTTTTTTTTTTCATTTTAAATAGATAGCGACCAAAATCTGTCATTATTAATAAATAGTAAAATAATTTGTAAATAATTTTGTCTTTTACTACAATTAAAAAGTTACTCTTATGATTTCAACCATTATAAAATATATCTTTTTTATTTTAATTTACATGTAAAAAATAACAGGATACCTAGCCTAAAACTTTCACGGATGAACCCACTACTCTCAGAGATATAAAGTGTATCTTTATTTTTTACCTTGATTTTAACAACCCCTTTTTGAGGCAAAATGTTTAAAAACGATTTGTTAGCTAAAAAGTGGCAATAACAAAATATTCTTCGTGTGATATATTATTAAAATGCTACTAAAAATAAAAAAATATCTCTTTTTTCCTTTTTTTTTTTACATTTTACTAGTCGCAGCCTCTTTTTTCTGTTTCTATATTAACCATTGATAGTTCGTCTCTTTATTTTACACAAAATGGTTTGGACTTTTATCAATGGCCCCAATTTCTCTAAAATGTGGCTTAGATGGATACAATGGCCCTCTTGTCTAAAGTTAGGATCAAGCTTTAGCCCACTTTGGTCAAATTTATGTTGAATATATAGGGATTTATTTTGAATTCTAAATTTGACTTTAGGCTTGGGTAATAGGTCATTGTTAGGTATAATGGCATCTTGAAAGACATCAAGACACATGACTAGTTAGCCACTTATATGGATATCAATAACCTTTTATAACTTTTCCTCATTTCCTTATATATGGATATCAATATTTCGTCATATATGGATATCAACAATCGACAAAATATTTTTATCGATCATGACAAGTTGGCAAATTGATTCTACTTTTTTTTAATACTTGAATCCATAACACTACCTACAAGCACTATGGATTAGATTACATGCTCTAAGAGTTTAAAGGTAAGACTTCTCACACAAAATGAGAATATCCAACCACTTAAACAAATAAGGCGATGGATTGTAAACTTAATCACTAGATGGAGTAAAAAGTGGATGAAACTAAGTTCTAAACAAACTACATCAAGTTCTTAATTGATTTGATGAGTTGACCCAAACTAATCATCTATCTATCTCTTGGGCAAGTTAAATTAGGTGGAGTTGAGTTTTAATTAAATAAGGTGTGTTACTACTAGACTTCACACCTATAACATAATTGGGGCAACTAATCATCATTGAATTGTTTCTTTGATTAGATTAAGTCTTCATATAAAAATTATAATTGTTATTTAGTAGATGACTTATGTAGGTAAATGTTAATATTTAAATTATGACTATAAAGCTATGGATGGATTTATAATCATAATTGTAAATTTATTTTGACAATCTTGTTTGGAACTTTACATTTTATGAATAAGTGTTTTATTTGTGAATTATATTTTATAATTTTAATATGACTTCTTCTCCTGAGTTTGCTTGATAAACAAAATTTATGACTTATTTCATGTATTCATAAAATTAGTGTACTTAATACATGGATTCTCTCACAGTCTCATACTCCCATGTATTCATGAAATTAATCTCAACTCTTATGGATAAGGATAACTATATTATTTAAAAACATCTCACAATTAACTTGATCATATAATTGATTAAATATATCTTAACATTAATTTCTATGAAAATGGTATATAAAATATTAATTTAAAAGAATAAGAATTTTAATTTAGTAGAGCCAACATCTAGCTCAGAACAGGAATGCCATCTGCCATATCCCTAACTCTTTTGATCTATACTCAAACCCCCCAAGTGTAGAAAGTCACAAACCCTCTTGAGTGGTCTATCATTTTCTAATGTACTTAAACAGTAATGATTCTTTCTCAGGTCTCTTCCTCTTTGGACCAGATTCCTCTTCTTTCTCCTTTTCCAACTTTTTATTTACCAATTTATTCCATCGTATCATCATAATAATAAAATAATTTGCGTCATTCCTAGGCACGGGGCACCTTCACTTTCCAGATTTTTTTTTACCCAAACCAAAGGGAGATGACTCTCAAGTCTCGACACTTTGCATGATTTCTCTTTTTCTTCCCATCATAAGAGGAGGACTGCTTGGGAGAACTGCAAGTCACAGTAAGAGACTGATTTCTTCCCCAAAATCCTTTCTGGGTTTTTCTGGGTTTTCGGAGAGGACTAAAGGGAGGCTGTTATCCATGGCAGAGGAGGAGACTGCATTGAAGAGACTGAAGGCATGTGATGGTGAAGTTGATGGAGATGGAAAGGAGAATGAGAACAGTGAAAATGGTTTTGCTTCTTCATCTGGGGTGGTTTCTGATTCCATGGCTGAGGATGGGAAAGAAGAGGAGAAGCCTATTGGCATATCTGCGGTGATTCCAGGATGGTTCTCTGAGATCAGCCCCATGTGGCCTGGTCAGTTGTTATTTTAGGCATTGTTTTAGAGTTCGGGTTATTTGTTTTGGCTGGTTTTGGAGCTCTCTCTCCCCTCCCTCTTGTTATCTCACTTCTGGTTTTGTTTGAAATATTGGGGGTTCGGGCTTTTGTTGGTTGATTTTGATGGACTTTGTGGATGTACTTTTTTTTTTTTCTCCTTCCTTCTAAAATCATAGGGTTGTGGGTTCACAGATAATTTTTTTTTCACACTATTGTTTTCTGCCAGTAATCCGTACTCATGTTTTCTCACACAATATTTTTTTTTTTGGTACGGTCGACATCTTGTGAGTTGTGACAGTCTGGTTGGAAAACAAAATAGAAAAAGGTTGGTGGTTACACTTAAAAAAAGCGTCGTAATTATTGATCCTTTGTGACCCTTCTGTTTTCCTGTTTGAAATCATGGTGTTCTCATTTTTGTTGATAGGTTTCTTTTGATGGGTTCTGATGATATGCTTCTCGTCCCTACTTTTCTCTCTTGTTTTTTTAAACATGGATTTTTGGGTTTTTATTTGTTAATCCTTGTGGTGGACTAGTATAAAATCGATATTTTGTACCAATCCATATTATTATTATTATTATTTTGTTTTCTTAGAAAGTTTTTCAGACAGGTCTTGCTCAAGGTGCCCTTGTTCTTTCTGGCCTTTTGGGTTTGGTTTGTCAAGTTTTTGTATAAATGGGTGATTTTACAATTGTCAGAAAAGATGGAAATTTTAGTGACAATTTTATATATTCCATTAATTGTATGTAGGAGAAGCTCACTCTCTGAAGGTAGAAAAGATTTTATTTCAGGGGAAATCTGATTACCAAAATGTTATGATATTTCAGGTATTTGATGCAAAAAAATGCTCCATTTGTTTCTATTGCTGATAGATGTCCCCATCTAGGTTATTGGTGCTAAACTTTAACATTTGCTGTGAAATCTTGCAGTCATCCACTTATGGAAAGGTTCTTGTCTTGGATGGTGTGATTCAAGTCACCGAGAGGGATGAGTGTGCATACCAAGAAATGATTTCGCACCTTCCACTTTGCTCCATACCAAATCCTAAGAAGGTCTTGTTATTTTTCTACAATTGATTTTATTTGACTCCATATATACTAGATTTACATTTGGTTAGTGGTTAAATCCCATTAGCTTTCTAAATGCAAAATCACATTATCTTGTTTGAAGATTCAACGATAAACAAAATTTGTGTTATTTCGTTCACATTATTATCTATTATACTCGGTGTTTGATCATCCTATTAGAGAACAAAGAGAAAAAAAATATAATAATGAATAATAAATCAGAAGAGGGAAAGTTGGAGAGCATAATGCCATTAGCATGGTGATCTCCAGCAATCAGTTGCTTTCCCCATGTATTTTTTATTTTTGGTACTAGTAAATGAACGAATGTGCTTTGCATGTCCCACATTTTTAGCAAACTGCGTTTACAAAATGGAAATTGACGATGATGAGTTGATGACAACAATGATGATGACAGGAAAAGTTGATACTTGTTCATTTTTCTTATATTGAATGCTCTCATGTCATCTCTCCATATGGTTAATCTCTTCATACATACCAGGTGAAACAACTTTCCAATCAATGAGAGATGGAGGTGCATGTCAGGTTTGATAAAAATTGGATCCATATGGATCTAACATGAAAATAGCTAGGGTTGGGCTAAAGATCACAAAGTTTGAATTGGGTCAGTTCTAAGTTTTGAAGACACAAGATTTTCTTGGGTTGGACAAGGTTTTTTTTTTTTGGATTTACGTGTGGGAAACCTCAGACACAGTCTACTAAAAACCCCACGGGTGAGATCACTACCCTTAGGGCACACTAAGGTTAGGTCATAGGGACTCGAATCCGCAACCTCTCGGCTTCTTGAGGCGGGAGGCAACCAGTTGAGCTACACCCATGTGGGTAAACAATAACCCATTTAATCCAACCCAATTTTAAGTGGGGAAAAAACCCAAGATGGATCATGACAGATGTGATGCATACCACGTGAAGCAGTACCTTATGTGGAGTTTTGTTGGCAAATAAATAATGGTGCAAAGAAGGTCAGATAAAGCACCAGAGAAGAGAAGACAACAAGGGAAAGGAAAGATATGAATGACCTTGATTGAGGTTAGTAAGGGTTTCAACATATATGTAGAGAGACTGGAAAGGCACTGGTGCGAGTAATTCTTTTTAGATTTCAATTACTACCTTCCATTCTATCCTAATTCTTTCTATCTAAATCTTAAATAAAAAAAACAACAAACATAGAATTCATCCAATAGAAGAAGTGGAGAGGAAGATATCCAAAGTTAGGGATGTAGGAAAGAAGCAGAGAACACTCTATAAGATAAATCTGAAAAAGATTTGCCTAAGTTGGAGCAATATATCCTTGTAAGAATGGATACCAATAGATGTATTTAAGGGCCTCTAGTGCGAAAAAATATATAACCAACCTAAGACAACCAATGCAGCATCTTTATTGTTAGATGTAAAAAAGAAATCAACATTAATGTTAGACTTTAATACATTTCAAACACACATACAAAATGCTGGATCTAGGTTACATGAGTTAAATCTCGATATTCTGACAATAATTTGTGTACCTTGAGCCATAATGTTGAAGCCTTTGAAGTTGATATACACCTTGAGACCCTTCCGATTGATGAAACAAATCACCAATCTGAATTTTGGACACCTGAAAATAGCCCCCCAAGTTGACCCACGATTTTCTCTCTCTAGACCTTATGCGTGGATGTGATGGAATTCACAAGAGTTGTATTGTGAGTGGAGAGAAACCCTTGGTCTTCTATTTATAATGTTATGGTTTCTTTCCCCCAAAATAACCATATCCCTAAATATCTGCCACAAGATTAATATTCTAATATGATTGATAAGACTTAGAATCCAAGTTTTACTAAAAATAAATATTAATTTATGAAATATTGCATATTGACAAGTGGACCACTAAAGTGGTCCATCGGCCACTCATGTTAACAAACTGTAAAATACAAGCATCTCCCCTAGAGAACCCAATCTTAAGTTCCTAACTCTAATAAAAATAAAAAAGAAAAAAAAACTCAATGAAACAAAATAGTCACCTAACCTATATCATATGTACTCGGATATATGATCAATTGTACCAAGAGAGATTTCTTCGACCTTTATGTTGACTTGCAATTACCCAAGGGTATGGGCCTAAGGAAGGCATCAGGAGCAGCATAATGCATCGTGTTAAAATACGTTGATTGCCTTGATAATACCATACTTGATACAGATGAATTGGCTTGATGTATTCCTCAACAATGCAAAAAATAAAACCTCCCTAGTCTCTTTTCTGTTTGAAGAATTAGCTCATATGCGAGAGTTTTGGAATTGAAGCTGGAAATTAATATTGCTATGAAAAGGCTCTATCATGAAATAACGAATATCTTTAAATGATAAACGCCAAATTACTAAAATTCATCTGTCTATTTTTCTAGGTATTATTTTTTAATGTATACACCAAATGTTGGTGTATCAATGACCAAAACTACCCCTTCACAATTTTGTAGTAGTATAGATTCCATGTCTTAATTTGGCTCACTTCTCATAATTTATTGATCTCGTAACCCTTTAGTTCTTCATAATTGGGTCATTTATCTTCTATGATACATGCTCAAACTATTTCATATGTTTTTTTTTTTTTTTGAAAGATTATTTCAAGTTATCACTAGGTCTTTTTTCTTGTTTTTGGGTGTCCTTTGGATTTTCTCTAATGTTTTGTTGGATAGGAACTGATCACATCTATTAGGGGTAATCTTTTTGAGTTCCGTTCTTAAATTTCTGCCCTATAAAAAATTCTCCTCTATCACCCCACAACTTATCATATCATTCTTCATCCCTTCAGTTCTATAGATTTTCGCTTATCACTAATTCTTATCTTCATTGCTAGACAAGGCCTCCATGGTAACATACTCATCTTCAGCCACATGTATTTTATCTTATTGTTGCTTTTTGATTGCTAACATTTTACTCCATATGATTAAGAGTTCTAACCACCATCTTATGAAAATGTCCTCTTAGTGAAATTGGCACTTAATGACTATACTACATTGAGCTACCTTGTATTCCACTTCTCTTGCTCTATATTAATTCAATTTGTGATGTGAAACTCCTGTGCTCTACCTTAATCTATAGTTGAGTGCAAGATAGGAATCTTTACACACCATGGCACCAAGTTTCAGTTTCAACTAAACCATCCTCAAATCTAAGAAAGCAACAATAAAGCTTTTCTCCAAAATTCTAGCTTAGTATTTAATTGATTTCTTATTTGACTGCTATCTACAAGCAGCATACACAAAATAAATTCATGTTGGACTTTTGCAGCGAGTATAAATGACCTTGAGAAATAAATTTGGGTTCAATCCAGATCTTAGCTGAAGCCCAACTCCAATGGAAAACTATATCATTTCTTGGCATAACTCTTACCCTGGTCAACATCTCTTGGTACATCTATAACAATCTTGGCTTTTCCATCAGGGATGCATTTTTTATCCTTCTACTTTTGCCAAATTAACAACTTGGACACAATTTCTTTCTCTGGAGATGTAGAAGCACAATTACGTTGACTCAAGGAGACTGGTTTGGATTTATACTTATGAGATCCCTTTATTGGCATAGTGGAAAATGTATTTGGACAAATCAGTGAAAGGGTAGGAAGATTAGTGTCTGTTGATCCGATTAATCTGCAGGTGGAGGATCTAACTGTGGTTTCATTATTGGTGGATGTGTAAACAAGTATACGAATTTCTAAGGAGTTGGTGATGAGGCTGGGGAGTTCAATTCATAGGATTGTAATTAAGGAGGAGATTGGGATGGTTTATAATAGGTTAGGGGTGCTAGCATCCCAAGAAGAGATGGGGGAGGTCAGTTTGGTTACGTTGAACAGGGAATCTGTTTTGATTTTGGATTTTTCATTGGGGAAAATGGGTTGTTAAATGATGGAGATGGGTTGTGGAAGTCTTGGTAGGCAAAATCATGAATCTGCTATGTTGAGCAAGGCATCAGAGAAGAAAGTGTTGACATCGGCAGCATTTGGGGTTCCTTCAGGCAGAAATGATGCACATGCGAGTGTAGGTGGGTGAGACAACACAGGACAGGTACAGACCATGAGGGAGACTGTTGATCGTGAAGGAATGGGATTTTGAAATTCAAATCTCCAATTTTGGAGATGGTAATGCTACCAATGAGATTGAAGGCTTGTCTGAAACATGGAAGCAAGGGAATAGGGAGGTATACGGTGCAGTTGGGGTGAGGAATTCCCTGAGGAGAAGAATTGCAGCTGTGGAAGAAGAGAAGTTATTGGCAATGGGTAGGAGATCCACATGTTCTGTCTCAAATGATGGGTTAAATAGTTTGGTAGCTGGCAAGTCCTCTCTTCTGTGAGAAACCTTTTTCCTCTCACGAGAGGACTCTTTGAACGGAGGGTCAACAGTTGTGAATGCTGGCATTTCCTCTCTTGCAAGCAGCCCTTAACATCTTGTGAAACGTTGATAATGCTTTTATTTCAAAAGATTGGTTGGGTCTATAATTTGGTGTTGGGTTAGTTTGGAAGCGCCTCATCGTGGTGGTGTATGGGATTTTGGGCCTAATGTCTCTCCAGGGCCTGGGTCAGAGGGAAAATCAAATAGCGAGTTAAGATGGCAGGTGAGGTGGTTGGCCCAGGTGGAATAATTGGCATAATGATGGATGGAGATTATACTAGACTACATGCACTTAAGAAGATGGGTGTTTCAGCAAAGGAGGTCAACAAAATGCTCAGACTGGTTAAGATGATGGGAATTGAATTTAAGAACAAGTAGAATATGAATGTGGCTTTGAGCTGCTTGGAGAGGACCTATTATAATAAATGATTATTTATACAACTAATTCATTGCACACTGAACATGAAAAGAAGGAAAGGTGGAAATAAGTTAAGTAAGGTGAAGATGTGGTGGGATAGGTGTGGGCAGTTTTTTAGGTGAATGTTGGGGTGTGGGTTTTTTATTTTTCTTGGTAGGGTTTTTAGTTGTAGTTGGAGTGGGATATTTGGTATTTGGGCTCATATCTTTTCATCGTATTTGTTCCTTTTTTCTCTTTAATATTTTCTGTTACTGTTTTTTCTTTAAAAAAAGCACCATACCATACAAAAATACAAATATTCCTGTCATATCTAAACTCATTCTTTTTTATGCTGGTACAAAACCTCTGCCTATATGTCAGGTGTTATATTTTACTGCATATAAATGCTTATTAAGTCCTTATGTCAACTTGTCCTTTTCTTTGAGGGATTTATCCTTTGATCAGCTTTACTAATTTATAGTAGTATTTACCTTCACAGGTGTTGGTTATTGGAGGAGGTGATGGTGGTGTTCTGCGGGAAGTGGCTCGTCATTCTTCTGTGGAGCATATAGATATATGTGAAATCGATGGAATGGTTGTGGATGTGAGTACAGTGAACTTTTTCTGATTCTTGTTTGTTGAGCTTCATATGTGCTAATTCCTCAATGGAGATGATGTGGATTTGTGGACAAAAATTGGAAATTATAGTTATGTGCCAGGCAAAACTGGCATAGAACGTTTTTTTTTTTAAACATTGACGACTTAATTCATTAAAAAACAAAAGAGAGTACAAGAGGAGAAACCATGTATAGGAGAGATATACCAACTCCATAAGAAGGAGAAGGAAAAGAAGCAGGAGAAAAAACATGAAAAAACAGAAGGCATATAAAAGGATACGTCCAAAACTGGTATAGAACTTAAGGTCTGCCATCTGTGCATACTGTTTTTTCTTTCACTGTTGGCATACTTTTGCAGATTGTGTTTTTCATTTGTGCTCCAAAAAGGCCTTTGATTTGGAGTTGCCATATAATTCTCGATACATTATGGCTCCTTTTATGTCTAGATTCATAAGATTGCTGCTAAAATTGCACACTTGTGTCTGAATTACAAGTTTCCTAATCATTCAAGTTCATATTACCAACCGAGTATAGTAGGGTAGTTCGGTAAACTAAAGTGACAATCATAAGCATTATCTTCTGCCCCAAGTGTCAGTGTCTTGATTGACCCATGCAACATACCTTGCTTGTCAACAAGAACCTGTAGCACAGTCATAAGTGCTCATTGTTGCAACTAGTAGTTTCAGGTTCGAGTCCTATGGGCATATGATGGGCAGTCAGTCAATAAGAAAACTTTGCCAAAATCCAACTGCCAACCCTAGATAGATGAGATAAATAGCTCTAATGATGATGAAGAAGATGAGAGTATGCTGCTTATTGTTGCAATTTAATATTCTCAATGGGTGCAACTATTGTTGAGTAGTTTCACTTAGTAGGATTGATATTTTCATTTCTATTCAAGGAATAACAGAGCAGAGAGCAGAATATATATATATATATATATATATATATATATATATATATATATATATATATATATGTATATATATTTATATATTTAAAGTAACAGAGGAGAATATTTTCAAAAATGATTGCACAGTTATGTGGGGCATTACTGTCATGGAAGTTAAAAATGTCTGCTCTATGTGCGTATTTCAGTTTCTCTTCACTGTCGACATTCTGTCCCCTTGTGAGTATTCTTTTCATCTACATCAAAAAGACCTTTGACTTGAATTTGTCATATGCTTCTGGTTATGTTCAGGCTTTCCTTAGTGAATTAGTAAGATAATGTTGCTATAATTGCAGATTTGGGTTAGAAATATATATTTTTTGTCATCCAAGTTAATATCAGAAACCAGGTATAATAGGATACATTAGTTAAGATCATCTGGTTGTTGACATTCTTCTACATCTATTAGTACCATAATTTTAAGTTCACCTAAACTGGCCTGGGTCGTGGGCTTTTGTCCTAGCTTGATTGATTTTCATTTTTGTTGGGTTTGCCCAGTCTAGGGACTGCCATTGTACTGTTTGTACCTCTCTACCTTTGGGATGCTTTCCCTTCTTTTTGAATGATACCTACCAATAATCGATATTTAAAAATAGTTCCTATTTCGTGTGTAATTGTGTGGGCATTTGCATGTCCATAGTATGTAGTCTACAGCATATGCAACAATTTTTTTTTTTTTTTTTGAGTTCTAAAGATGTTAGAAAAATGCAATTGATTTAATTCTATAATTTCTTTCTGCTCATCCAGGTTGCTAAGCAATTCTTTCCAGACCTAGCAGTAGGCTATGAGGATCCTCGCGTTTCTCTCCATGTTGGTGATGGTATATTTGATTTCCACTGCTTCTTGTATTCTTTAGTTATCATGCTTGAGATGCATGAATGAAATTGGAGAAGCCATGAGACTCAAGGTTTAGAAGATCATTGATCCATGTTAATTGGAGAATCTAAAGGTTGGGTTATCTGAAACCCCTTATGGAACAGGACTCTCCAAGTTTCAAACAATCTACCTATCATCATTCAAAGAAACAAAAGTTCAAACAATCTGTCTAGCCTGTGATTATTAGCAGTTTGAGTCATATCACCATTTCAAATAGCAAAAACAATAATAGTATCCCGAAAATGGAGTTCAATTATTTTTTTTTTTAAAAATAAGCATGACAGTGGGATTCTAAAAAAATTTAATCGCTGCATATGTTGAAATGTTATTGAACACAATTTCCAATACAGTGTCTACTCTCTTCGGGAAGTGTTGATTCAGTAGTAGTACAACAGCCACTTTGGCACCCATTTCCTAGAATCAGGTACATGACCTGGATGCTTGTATAAAACCCAAGGTCCCAGTATCAACAGGATATGATACCAACAGTTGCACCATACTTGCAGGATACTGTTAATGTGTATCCATTCCTTGTATTTCATTATATTTACTAAATTTCTAATGCACCTGCATATGAGCAATTTTCTAGTAAGCGAGACTGCTTGTTTGGAAAATTTTCGTTGATGTTGCCCCCCTTGCAAAAAAATAAAGCAATTCATTCCAATTGTTGTCGTTGAGTGTCAGTACTTCAGAGCTCAACTTGTTGCTTGGAAAGGAAGATGATCTTGTATTTACCATCAGTCTTGGTCATTTTCTTTTAGTTGAAAAAGGAAAAAACAGTGTATCCCCAGAATTACTATGGAAAACTTTGTTAGGAGCTATTTGCTCGGTAAATTTTCACTACAATTTCTTCACTTGTGACCAACACAGCAATACATCCCAGTTGTTTTCTCTTCGAGTGTTGATACTTGGTGGCTCAAGTCATTGCTTGGACATGACGACAATCTTGTATTTACTACTATTCTTGGGCGTTTTTTAATTGAAAAAAAAATCAGTATAGCCCCGTGATCTACTATGGAAGACTTAAAAAATTGTTGAAGTACAGGAAACATAAAAAACACGCAATCAGTAAGTCTATCTTCTCAAGGTAGATGACCACCAACTGAATAAATGAAGTCATAAGAATTCTTTCCTTTCTTTTTCAATCGTCAAGTTGAAGATTTTAGATGTATGAGAAATCAAGGCCTTTTTCCCATCTTTGTAAGCTAACACACCTAAGTCTAAAATATTTAGTCTGCAAATATTGAACTTGCTAAGATGGTTCCTTTTTTTTTTTTCAAATGAAAGCAATAACATTAAATATGAATAGCAGGTTATGTATTTCAGTATCAAACTGTATGGATATATCCATCTATTTTACTTTGATGAGGTATAACATCATTACTAGTAAAAATAAACAAGTAACAAGTTGTGTGGGATACCATATGTTGATGCTCTAGTTTCTGGAAATATGGATTACAAATCCCACTCTGTAACCATGTCCTCTTTGTATCCATATCTGGGCATCACACCATAGGATATCCTTGGGCCAAGGAATAAATCTTCTTTAATCCGAGCTTTGAAATTTCTGTTTCTCAATTGTGCTCTAGTTTTTGTCTTTGCACATGGCCATTCATGTATAACAGATAAATGCTGTGTATGTCCATGATAATTTACTCACTGGTGCAATCATTCATTTTGGGATTCTTTACTTGCAGGAGTTGCATTTTTGAAGAATTCACCAGAAGGTACTTATGATGCAATCATAGTAGATTCCTCTGATCCAATAGGTAATGTTTTTTGCAAATAAGTGCATCCTTCTTTATTCGCTGTTTTATGAGACTGCTGAAACCAAATTTTGAATCCTCTGTAACCACCACCAGGCCCAGCTCAAGAGCTTTTTGAAAAGCCCTTTTTTGAGTCTGTAGCTAGAGCTCTTCGGCCTGGGGGAGTTGTATGTACTCAGGCAGAAAGCATATGGTTGCATATGAACATCATTGAAGGTATTGTTTCTGTATGCCGTCAAATATTCAAAGGCTCAGTCAATTATGCATGGACAACTGTACCAACTTATCCAAGGTAGATTCCTTAACATTACTTTTTTCTTGACTCATTTTTCACTTATCATGAACAATGCATTTGTTGTACCCTATCTATCAAGTGATTTGGATGTTTTGTTAGAAATTAGAATGAATGGCTATCCATTTTATTGTGCTTTGGAAACACTAGAGAAGAACCAGAAATTACATCAGTTGAGATATTGTTTTTTCTGCCTTATCTATCTCAAGTGATTCAAGTGCTGTGGTTGACACTATTCTTGGATGTAGGGGTTAGAAAAGTATCCCATTCCAAGTGTGATTCTTACATTTCACTTTAAGCAACATTGAAATGGATAACTACTCATTCTGTCTTAGCACTCAAACAAATCCTGCATTAAGTAAATAAAGAACAAAAAAAGAAAGCATCCTAAACTCGATATAATGAAAATGGTAAAATACTTACTATAGATAATTGTTCAATCTCTGTAGTGGGGTCATTGGTTTCATGCTCTGTTCGACCGAGGGGCCACCAGTTGATTTCAAGCATCCTGTGAATCCCATTGATGAGAATGAGGCACAATGTAGAGAAAAAGGTCCCTTGAAGTTCTACAACTCAGAGGTGATTCTCCTACACCAGATTACTTTCATGACATGTTTTGGTGCAATTGATGCATCATGCCATATTCAAGATTTCCTTGAACGACCTTCATGTAGTAATTTTCTTGCATCAATAAAATGGGATAAATTAGTAAATTTGTATTTTCCCTGACCTTTGCTGCATGTCTATATAGAGGGATTACCATCTGCTAATCCATCATGGTGTTTGCTTGGTGTAAACTTCCAGTAGGTTAGGTTGGAAGGCTTTATGTTTAGATATGGGCCCTACTACCTTAATTGGGTTGCTTGAGCCATGCTATTTAAAGCCCGGGATGATAAAAGTTGATGTGGGTTCAAAAAACATGGTTTCAGATATTTTTATGGCTTTTGTGACTCCTGACAGTGACACCTAGGTGTAACACATCCAAAGCTTGGGTAACACCTGAAAATTAAGTGTTATTTTTTTCTTCTTTTTCTTGTGTGTGGCTGAGTGGGAAGGAGGAGGGAGGGAGGGAGGAAGGGAGGGGAGGGTTGTTGATTTGTCCAAAGTGGGCGCCACATGGTGGTGTGAAAGTTGCACACCATCTATATGCTCGGCTGGACATGATTATATACTTGAGATAGAGATGCAATTTTGGACTTACCGAGCCACGGACACAGCTGAATAGGATGGGTGCATCAGTACACTGCATTTACTAATGCATCAGGTTCTCATAATCTCTTGATAGTTTGATTCCTCGTTCTTACTTGATCTTTTCTGTTTCCCAGATTCATTCTGCTGCATTTTGTTTGCCGTCGTTTGCGAGAAGAGTCATTGATTCCAAAACCAAGTGAGCTTCGTACTTCCACAGGGTGTGGAAGAAGGCGGTTTTATTCATAATTTGTCTGGCAATCATCCTAACTGGGTTGGTCCATCAGGTCAGGCTCGAATAATTCTATGTTCAAATTGGCCCTCTCAGCATGTGTTGAATTGGGAGAGTTGGAAACGCACAAAGGTCAATGAATATCCGGATTTATGTTCATTCAGATTCGATTTTGGTTTTCAGAAAATGGCATCCTTGAGACATTAAATGGGCTTCCATGATGACCCGTATGGTTCTTCTCTTATAGATATATCTCTATCTCATTAGACTACAGTACTGCAATCACTATTTCTTAATCAATGTTTTGGTTGATCAAGTACGGCATATCTGTGCAAGTTAGCACAACTCAGTGCATGAGTTTCTCTAACTGATTCCAATATAAAGTTCGTTCATCATTTGATCATTCGAGCCATATGATCTTGGCTTTTTTTATTTTCAACGAACATTAGTCATTGACTTTTGAAAATTCAAAATCAAAAGATAGGAAGATCAAATGGGTTTGAAACCTCACATAATCCTTACTCATGCAGTTTTCTTTATATCACACTGAAACGTGTGGAGTTCAACTCATTTAAAGAAAAGTCTCAGTATGAAGTCTTACTCAAGATGGTCTTATTAGAGCTTTTATTTTCAAAGCTGGGAAGTGCAACTTAGGTGGGCTGGGTCTCGGCCTAAGTCAATTCGGGCTAAGTCTCAGATTGTAAATGTAGAACCCGTGCTCAAATTGGACTTCTGTAGACCTAAATTATTTGGAGTCAGACTCGTATCCTAAAAATAATAAGTCAAATCTATGAAAGACTTAAAACTTTCACATTCCTTATTATATTTCTCAGAGAAATAGAAAAAAATCGACTCCAAAATAAATGGACTATGGTATGACTATGATCAAGCTGTGTGTAATCCAACTTGCATGAATATATATATATATATATATATATATATATATATAATTGTGACTTAATTTAACTTGAATCGATTTAGTTATATCTGAAATAAAAATAGGTTGAAATTTTAATAGATGAGGGTTGAAATATGATTTTTTTATGACCAAGGTATCTAGCCTCTTAGAGCGTGGGATTAATCGTTGTGACATGCATGAACCTCTCTATTCACACACCCTAAATTATTCTAGGAGGAGTGGCCCTTTGAATGGAGTCGAATTTAAACTCACAACTCTCACCCTCCGTCATAAAAAAAAATGATTAGATCAAAAAGTAATAACTCGAATTTATAATAATAACTCTACTCGAGGCGCTTGCTTAAGTTACACCTCTATTGATCCTGCCTTTGCATGTTGCAATGAAGATAGAGAAGGCTTAGAACGAGTAAATTGAGTGTGGATTTTGTGAATTGATTCGGCCGGGCCCGTTCTGAATTTTAGTTTACTCTGTTCAAATGAGGTCCATATCCATACTCCATAAACAGTGACCCTTAAGGCCTTACCACATTGGAATATTCGAACTCGAAAGAATAATCCCAACTTCCTAAAGAGATTAATGTAAGTATGTTTCTTGATCACAGTATTAATTACTCAGTTTGCATTAATTGGAGAAAGACTTGATTTTTTCACCAAACTGCCTAAAATACCCTTTTGACACTCAATGCTATGGAATTCTCTCTCAAAGGTCATCCGTGTATTTCCTTTGAAAAAGATACTATGATACACTTTATTAATATTTATTTAACAATTGTTATGAAATCCGATTTCAATTTTCAAAGTTTTACTTATTTACGTTAAATTTTATTTTCATTTATAAATAAATAAAGAATTATTTTGACGAGAGTGAAAAATCTTTTTTCTTTTCCTCAATAAAATTTTCTATTACTATCACGGAAAATGAGTTTCTGAAAAGATATGAAAATGTCACATTTCTTACGATCTCAGTAAAGAGCCTTTTATCATATGAAAGAAGAAATAAGGGTCTCATCTTGGACGGGGAAACAAATCTCATGTATCGGTCGAGATATATCGGTTTTTAAAATCTTGATATCAGCCAATATCCGATATAGCCGATAAGGTGGTTTTAAAAAAAATAGAAGAGAGAAATTTCTCGGCCGAGAAATTAGCTGATACCGAGATTTAAATCCCTGATCTTGGATGTACTTGTAATTTAATAATAATGTCCAAATTAAAGTTCTCTTTTAAATTGAGGCAAGAGATATAATTGTTGAGACACATAGTTAACTCAATCAAAATAAAAGAAAAATGTCATAGCAAATTAAATCAATTACATACATATAGAATATGCATCAATAAAATGATTTCCATGTATTACTGAATTCTCTTGTTATTCATTGTGATGAATTTATTATAAAATTTTATATTTAAATATAAGGCTCGCAAAAATTACTTTTCTTGCATAAGTCAAAGTCACATTGTTAAAGACTATAAATATTTTAGATTAAAAATAAGGGTAGCGATCCTCCCACGGGAGATTTGTGTAACTAGACACGGGAATTAGTAGATTCTCGATTTTACCTTTCACATGAACAGTAAAATCAGTCATCGCATGAACTGTAAAATTTCGGCTGGTCGATTTACTGTTCATACAAATTTTTTGCTAGCTGATTTACTGTTCATGTGAATTTTGGCAAGCCAATTTACTGTTTATGGAATTTTGAATTTTGGCGAAGTGATCTTACTGTCCATGTGAATTTTGGTGAGCTGATTTACTGTTCATGCGAAGGGTTGATGAGCTAATTTTACTCTTCATGTAAAAGGTAAAATCAGAAATCCACTAATTCCTTTGTCTGGTTACACAAAAAACCCATGGGAGAATCGCTACCCTAAAAATAGTCTATCGCTAACTCAAAGTGCATTGCTATAAGAATAATACGTTCACTGATGCGTTTCGAAGAGCAAGGGATTTCGTGACTTTGGATCGATTGTCTTGTGTACATTTCATATTAACGGTCTTCTATTTTCATTAAGTTGTTTAATAGTTAGCATGTCGAAGGGTATGCAAAATGAGCTGATTTAGATCAATCTTAATCAGATAATTATGAATTACTTTCATTTACAGTAGCTTCATTATTTTTTATTTTAAAATTTAATTAATATAAAATTTTAATTTTTAATAACCCATCTTACAAAATTATCATAAAAATATATAATGTAAACGTTGAAAATAATCACCCTAATCTCCTTAAAACTCCTCTTTCATTTATCGTGTACTTATTGAGAATCTGACTTCTAGTTTGTTCTTTTCTCAAAAGGATAATATTAAATATTTAAATTTAAATAGAACTTTACTAAAAATCTGCTGTATGGTAGTCCAAAGTCCAAACGAGTTCAAATGCTTAGTCACGAGAATCTCGTGACTGAAATTAAATTAAATAATATTTTATATTAAAATAGACTATTAATCTTTTAAAATTAAATAACTGAGTTTTATATAAAAATAAAGAATTATTTAACTAAACATAAACAACCATGTGATTTAATTTGAATAAAATATATATTTAACATAATCCTTTTTTATTGATATTTTTTGAGTATTCTTAAAATATTTATCTCCATGGGAGATAATCCATTTCTCCTTCACCAGTGCCCGAAAATTTATATTCTACTTTACTAAAATTGGTATATAAAAGTAAAAAAATATTATGCAGTTGGTACTTGTGTACCACACAAAAGGTCGTAATCGTTATCTATTTATTAGTTGTTCAGTAATAAAGATGTGACACGTGGCACCGCAATAATGGCATATGGCCTAGCTCTGTCACTGATAATTAAATTAGTAAAAATTGAAAGGAAATCAAAGGGAGCACACTAATTCGTAGTTAGCATGCAAGATCACGTGTTTATTTAATTTCTATATCTCTGTAATTTGTGGACAGGTCACAAACTTTAAGTGTAATTGTAGATGATATTAAGTTTAATAATTATAAAATTGTATATATAAATAAATTATTATGAGAATTATATTAAAAAGTGAAATTTATTGAATTACATTATTTTTTTATTTTTTATGAATAAAAATAAATATTTTGACCTATCTTATTTAATCCGATGAATGATGATGTATAAAATATTATTTTTAAAATAAAAATAATAATTTTAACAAATTTCATTGCACACTAAGAAGTGGGTCTCAAATGTGGTTGGTGCCATATCTAGCATTTTATAGTTTTGCATATGTGTATGTATTTATATTGCAGGTGAATATTATTAAATATGATGTTACCTTGTTGATATTGACAATACACCTAATATATCTCTAAGTCTAAAATGTAGGAGGGAATAGAGTAAAATTAAAAGGTATTGATATGGAAAGTAGATTAAAAGAATCATTATTATTTAAAGATTTTAAGATATGAATTAAATAATTTAAAGTTTAATAATAATATTTTAGAAATAAATTTTAAGATAATCATCACATTAAACACCAAAGTTGTAATGATCACTCATTATTCATTTGCTTTTTTGTCACAACACGGCATGTCGATGAGATTCAAAGATTTTGCTTTATTTGTTTGATTGATTGAGTATTCTCATTTTAGTTGAGTGGTCTAGCCTTCAAATTATTGAGACACTTAACATGATCCATGATGTTTATAGGTGGTGTCATGAATTCAAAATTTTACTTATGATCACTACAAAGTGGGATCAGCGAGTTTTCACATATTAAAAAAAATTATTTTTAAATTTTTTTTTTTATTAATTATCATGTAAAAGATTGACAGCATTATATTAGAAATTAAAAAAGCTTTTACCTGTCCTTGATAAACATGAGAAGCAATCACTTTCGACTCAAATGAATTTTGAGCCACAGAATTAGTAAGTATGAAATGATCTTTCCAGTGTGATAGGGTGCAATTATGTACACACATCCAAAATTTGTCCAGTGTCTTGCAACACTCCAATTCAGTGGTCCTACTGCCTACTGGAGGACTGTGGGACCCATTTTTGCTGAGGCCAATAAACGGCTTATTAATAATAGCAGAAACCTGTCCTGTTTCCGTTTGTGATTTCCAGACTTCAAACACTGAAAGAGGAAGACTGCGAGAACCTGATTTTTCTATTCATAGAGAGGTTTATTCAAATGGGTCTTGATCCATTTTCCATTATATGAACAGGGGCCCGACAAAAATCCGATCTTTTTCTACATTTGGGCTTTGAAAATGGAGAGGAAGATGGAGGAAGGAGGAGATGGGATTGAAGAGAGCAGCAGCGTGCGTTTGGGTGGCGGCTCGGAATCGAGATGGGTGGATGGGAGCGAAGTGGATTCCGAGTCTGCGCCTTCTTGGTCTACTCTCGAAGGAGACCAGCGCAGTTGGGGAGAAGAACAAGGGGGGCTGAGGAGGAGGCTTACAAAGAAGCCCAAGAGAGTAGATTCTTTCGATGTTGAAGCTATGGGAATTGCTGATACTCATTTAAATCACTCAAAGGTATGTTCTTTTGTTCACTACTTGTCTTTTATATCAGAAGGGCAACCTTTTTAGCTGTCACTGCATCTAAATGGTAAAAGGATGAGGTCAGTGCTGCATTTTATAAAAAAAAATAAGAATCAATAGTATATAGATGAGTTTGAAACATGTATATTCTATCATTTCATCACTGAATTTGGGTTTTACAGTATGAAAAGTAGAATGAATCTTTAAAAGTGGCTTATCAGATGAAGTATGATACTCCGAAACCATTCGAAACCAAGTATCCGTCTCGGATATGTTTCCGATATGACAGGGAACGGACAAAGCACGGGATATGGGAGGAAGGGGGAAAATAAATATATATAATATATAATATATATATATATATATATTATATATTATTCATTATAAATATAAAAATATAAATTTCTAATAATTTTATCTCATAGTAGAATTTATGGTATTTTTTGTAAATGAATTTATTTTATTGATATATATATATATATATATATATATATATATATATAATATATAATAATAATTTTTTTTTTTTTTAATTCGACAAATCCCACCGCACTCGTATTTTAGTTTTTCAAAATTTGTCATATCCCCTACTTTTGAGAATGATCTGTTGTAAATCAGTTTACACTTTACAGAAATTGATAGGAAATTTAAATCACAGCCTTGAAATTGAATTTAAAAGTAAAAGTTGACAAATTTTTTTTTTTCACCTAAATATTCTAATTGAAAGTTCACATAGATGTGTTGTGAACCAGATAATTTGTTGTGTTGTAAAATTCATATAAGTTCTCTCAACAATATCATCTTATGAATGGTAAAACTGTAGGTCCCATTGACTATGCTTCTAGTCATTGAGGATTAACTCCTACTTGGGAGAATTTCTCATTTTTTCTCCGTGAGGAGAACAACTAACAAATTGTGGGTTACTCACTTACTCCCCATTGTGTTCTTATGAAGATTCACCTTTGTTTGATCATCTTACCAATTTGAGGGAAAAAGATCAATGGTCAATATTTCAAGGACCAAAAATCACAAGGTTGGAATGATCGTATAATTTTTAAAGGTCCTTTTTCTAAGAATTCCACTGGGTTAATGGTGAAAATTCCCCTATTTGCATGCTCCCTAACATGACCCACCTAACCTCGTGGGACTTGGTCCACATTAGATAGGTCGTTCTCACCAAGAACCTAAGAATTTGCTAAGATATGAAAGGAAATGAAGACCTTGTATAGATGAGATCTATTGAAAATGATTAGTAAATGACAAGAAATAAATAATAGATGGAAAAACTACTTCAAGAATCTATTAAACCCGAATATGAGAGTGATATACACATGAAAGTAGATGCAAATGAAGGGTTAGTAAATGAAATATTGAAAATAGAAGTAAACTCGGTCCTAAAATAATAAGATAAGAAATATAGAGTATTAAGACTAGCCAGTATCTTCATAGAAGAGTTTGGACCTAATTGGGTGGAATTGGGATTAGCTAAATTTACTTCGGTTGTTGAACAAATTCTTGTTTTTGAAAAGAATATTTGAAGAATAGCTTAAAAGTACAATAGTCTCCTTTTATTATAATAAAATAGAAATTCAAATTGCCAGATTGGTTAGCCTTTTTAAGTCAATAAAAGCCATATATAATTTTTTTTTCTCTCTAAACATCTCTCTAAGTTGTCTCACTACAAAAATGGTTTTCGTTGTTGAACTACCAAGCATAAATCCCAATTATTGTCCAATTGGGCAAATGAAAAAGCAATGCATTTATGAGTATGTTGAACTTATATACTAATATAAGACGTATACAATGCGGCAACAAGTAGTCTATGAATGGTGGTCGTGAGATGGTGAAGTTCCCAATAGGATGTGGAATACTTAAATACATGATGCAATATAGTTCTAATTGGTGAAACATAAATAAGTTAAATAACAAATTGGAATTGTGGGAAAAGATTTTGAAATGAAAAATATGAAATTAGTAGAACAAAATAGAATTATGTTTGGGGTGCAACTTGGGTTATGGCCAATGTGAACCCGATCAACTTAGACTGAAATATGGGTAGACTGACCGAACTCATTTAAAATATTGGTATAGGTCTAGGCCAACAACTTGACCTGTTTTAATTTGGCTGAGCTAAGGTCAAGCTTTGCATAATCCAACTTGCCCAAATTGCCCAATTTATGTATGTATACCTCTTTTTCTATATGTTTATTTGATGATTTTTTCCGACTTAAAAATCTTTAAGAGTGATTATGTTTTCTATAGATGGCTTTTTGTTTGAAACATACCAATACAATGTACACTATATATAAACGCAATCGTCTACTTGATTACATGGGTTTCCCATGATGCAATTTAACTCAACCCTATTGGTTGGTCTCCAATTGAAAAATGGGTTAGGGTTTAGAAATGGGTTGGATTATGGGTGTGCTACAAGAGAGCTGAAAGATGGGTTGGGTCACAAAGTAGCAAATTGAATTTGATATGGGTGGGCTAGTGTTAGGCTTTCGACTTGACCCGCTTGCCGTGGTTGCATCTATATATTAGATATCTATGTTGCACATATTCTTCCAGATGTTTGAAACACTTGTATTGGATGTTTGTACCCATGTTAGACATTTGCATCCATTCTCCATGGACTATTTAGTACTTTTCAACATTCCTTTTGAAGATGATTTTTGAAATGAAGATGACTAAAATGTTACCACACTGTTATCCTCTTGAAACCCAAGCAAAATATTAGTGCGTTAGTCACTTGGTTGTTTGGAGTAAAGTTAATACATTATTTTCAATCACTGTCGTTTTTTGCACCTTATTTTCCTCTAAATAAATTTAAATATAGTGCTGAGTCCCAATTTCTTTTTCTTTTTTTTGGGTGGATTTGTTAAGCTTGACACCTTGCATTGTGTCAGACTCTGACACTTGCACTTGTACCGATATACAACTTATATAGAGTATTACTTTAGTACTATGAACAATAGAGAGGATCAGCCAATTAAAATTGAAAATAAATTGGTATTGCATTGTAATAGGTTAGATACTTAAGTGCAACTACTGAACTAAATAGAGGGTTGGATTTGGAGTGGCTAGAAGGATGGGAGTGTGGTGGGCTAAGTGTAATCAAGCTGAGTTGCTATGTGCCAAAAGAGGTGCCATACCAACTGAAGGTGCAATTTTATGAAAAAATTATTGAGCTAACAATACTTTATAGAGTTTCAAACTTGGGCAACGAAGGAAAATATGGGATTGACAAGGTAATGGCAAAAGAGAGCATATTTTGAAGCATGATGGGTGGAATAATATCGAAGTCTAGAATTAGAAATTAATTGCATTAGATAAACCTTGAAAAAAGCCTCAATAGATGAGAAAATGAGGGAAAACCATTTAAGATGGTTTAGGTATGTAGGATAGAAGACTGGAAATAACCTTGTGAAATGAAAAAAAAATTGAAAGGTTACAAGTATGAGAAATAAAGAGGAGAGGGGGGCTTTAAAAACTTGGATTGTAGGGGTAAATGATACTGGATTGTGTGGTACCAGAGGATAGGGTTTTTTTTGTTTGGGATGGAAGTGTAGAACTGCAAAAGCTGATCTTAGGTAGATCGGACTAGTGGCCATGATGATGACAATGATGTTGATGATTCCTCCCTAAGAATCTCACCAGCCGATTCCCCACAAAGTTTTTTCTTGATAATGTGTTGAGGAAGCTATAGGTTTTTTATTTGTGATGGCTATTAAAAATACTCATAAGGATTTGGCCCTATTGGGTTGGGTGGATTTGTTGGCATCACAATATGTGATTGACCTTGCAACTCTCTCTGAGTTGGCCTAATGAGTGGGCCATGGAAAAACAAATGACCTACAATAGTCATATTTTGAAGGATGAGCACTATGAGGATGATTGGATTGTTTGTTTGTATGTGTGTTTTTTTTTTTGTCTTTTTGTAGGTTGATTGAGCTTGAATATTTGGCAAAAAGGATGAATATACATGCTTCTGTCCCTTTTGGGAGGGGGGTTGGAGACTGTCAGTCAAAATACCATATTTCTTTTTAAACCCCATCCTGAATCATGTTGATTTTGAAGTATAATGGAAGTTCCACATGCTATATTTCTCCCTTTTGTATTCCCATTTCTTTAATGACGCCCCATTGTCAATTTTTCAAAAAATAAAGAAAGATTTAAACAAAATTCTAAAACTCAAACAGTCCTAATTCAGTAATTCTAATTTGCATCTCTTAGTTTACTGTAGTGCATATGATAGTGATAAATCCCATTCTATTAATGTTCTGTTGGGTGTTGAATCTTGAATCTTGCTACATGATCAGTGGATGGTATGGACTTTTGGTAGAATGGTTGATGGTAGTGATGGATGGAACCTTTTGTGAGCCAAATGTACTAAAAGCTACATGACAGATTGAGCAACCACATCTGGAAAGCCCTTGTAAATGCACCTCTCCTTGATCCAATGATATGTAGTAATTGAAGAAAAGTGTTGTATGAGAGATTCCTGCCTTCCTACCTTTATCTGTTCTCTCTGATCATGAAATAACTTGGTGATAATGAGGATGAATTCAGGTTTAAGAAGAATTTCTTTTTCTGTTATGCAAGGGAAATTGAAATGAGGTCAAGCTTGTGGCTGAAGATGACTGCACTTTTGTACGAGTTATTTGCAAAAGAACTAGTGACTTCTCTTTGAGTTTTCTTAGAATGAGGAAAGCGTGAGGTGGACCCTGGTCCAATCTCAGTGAGCTGCTGCAAAAGTGTCCCATTGAGGGATGCATGAGTGAATGTGCCTCAATCTTATTTGAGTTGCTGCAGAAGGGGTCAGAGAGACAGACCCTGTCCCAATCTTCAGTGAGCTGCTGCAAGGGGGTCAGAGAGGGAGAGAGAGAGATTTAACTCTAGGGTTCTTTTCAAAATAGTTCTCTAATAATGTCATGGCTTGAGAAAAAGAATGAATATTTATCTAAGTAATTAATTTTCTTTTAGTGTAAGGTCTATTGGCAAGTTTCTTTTAATGATGCATGGCATAAAAGTTTTCTCTAAATGCTAATCTATATACTTTTTTTTTTAGAGAAAATGGCATTGTCATGTCTTTTTTGAATTTATATTTTTGCAATGCAGGATATCACCATTTTTGGTACTCTTGCTCTGGCATTTCAAACTCTTGGTGTGGTCTATGGTGACTTGGGAACTAGTCCACTTTATGTCTTCAGTGATGTTTTCAGCAAGGTGCCAATAAGATCAGAAGTTGAAATCTTGGGAGCTTTGTCGTTGGTGATGTATACAATTGCTCTCCTTCCTTTCGCCAAGTATGTATTTATTGTGCTCAAAGCTAATGACAATGGCGAAGGTATGGACTATGTTTGGATTTGAAATGATTCTTTTCAACGAAATTGGTTTTTTATGATGGTTTTTAACCACCGATTTTCACAGAGACTTGTTTCCCCTAAAGATGTACCAACATTTCCTACTTCTTTTCAATTATTATATGATTCATCATTGAAAACCTTTGGGTTTGACTTTTTTATTTACTTATTACTCAACCCTATCACTACTCATGTTCTTTAGTATTTCAATATTTTATGGGTTTCTCTCTTATTCTAGTTCCTTGTATTTGTTCTCTCTTTTTTCTCTTTGTACTGGGGCTGTTTCTGCTATCCTGTGTACTTACCCAAACTATCTTAGACATTATTATTTGATGTTCTCTCTATTGTGGAAACCTTTATGGTTGTTTTCATTTATTCCATCCTAATTCAATATTTCATGCTACTCCTTACATCCATCTTAACATTAGCGTCTCCACCTCATGAACTTTATCTTCTTGCTATTTCTTTGGTTTTTTTCCTAAACATTTAACACATATAACAAGTCTAACTGCCATAACCATTAGTTGATGTGACACTCATCAAACATTCAATAACCACTAGCTGGCCTCCACTTTGTTGGCACTATGATCAATTTTCATTTTGTTCTGTATTGTTATCTATCACAGCATGGCACTATAGTCATTTTCAATTTTAACCATATCGTCCTTCCACATCAACTCTATGTAACTTACACTCTGCATAGTGTCTTTGTATTACCAATCATAATTATCGTTTACCATGGAAGCTTTTGTCCGCAATTCTAACTCATTATTTTACTGATATCTTGTCTTTTCTAACACCATTGGCTAATGACTTTCATCTCAGATTTTTATGTCAAATTGTTTTTAAATGATGAAATAAGTAATGGTTCAAACTTCAAAGTGAATCCATGATTCAATTTATCAAGGACACATGGATCAATTTGTAATTGTATATCCATCCACCACCATTTGAAGAGTGAAGTTCTTCCATTGTTGGGCTTTGGGTTATTGAACCATGGGTCCTGAATACATGGAAATGTGGTGTAATGTTTGCTGAAGTGTGGAGGATTCAGTAATTCTGATTTTTTTTTTTTTGGGGATTTTGTCTTACTTTCTGCTTTGTCGTATGGTTCCTTTTTCCCCTTAATCCTAGTCAAGATACGGCTTGAAGTGCAATAAATTACAATTGCAGGAGGTACCTTTGCCTTGTATTCATTGATTTGCAGATATGCAAAGGTCAATCTGCTTCCAAATCAACAGCGTGCTGATGAATATATCTCAAGTTTTCGTCTCAGGCTCCCCACTCCGGAGTTGGAAAGGGCATTAACTATAAAAGATGCTTTAGGAACGAAGATCCTCTTTAAAAATGCTTCTATTGCTATTGGTTCTGATGGGTACTTCCATGATTATTGGGGATGGTATTTTGACTCCAGCAATGTCAGGTGTGTCAATGTTCCTTATTTTGTCAATGAAATGTAGGATTACTTTTTTTTTTTCTTCCTTGTGAAATAATGACAATTTATTGATAAAAGTCAAAGAGTGCAGCGAGGAAAGAGTGAAAAGAAAGAACACGGGGCAGCAAGGCCTCAACTCAAAGCACCCAAAAATGCTAAAACAATTAACCTATGATTACATTTTGATCACAGCTCACCCCTTAAGCCATGCCATCCAGTCATCGACCTGATCATTGGCTCACCTTAACATGAGAGCAATGAATTATATGATTCTTGATCACTGGTTAATGGGCCCTGCTAGACATCCATTTCATTCATTTGCTAGCTTTATCGTGGATGGAGAATACACAAAAATCCATGATGGAACACTCGTAATCCCTTGATGAGCCGCCTGATTATAGATGGGTTAAGAAATGAGTACATGAAATCTCTGTTCAGTTAAAATTTGCTAAATGTGGTTATCTGAGATGTTCTAACTTGTCACTCTATCCTAGTTGGTAACACTGTGCATGTCCTGACCTCAAAGAGCATTTATGTCGCCTTAGCTGTCTATCATGATGCCTCCGGGTCTCTGTTTTTCTCTTCCTTGGATATCATTAATGCTGATGATTTTTCTCATTGCAGTTGTTACTTCTAAAACTGAGAACTCATTTTATTTGTTATTCTGTTGTAGTAATGTCAGCAGTGAGTGGTCTGCAGGGTGAAATTCCTGGCTTTAATACAGGTTCTTGCTTATTCTCTCCTTTATCATCTTATGATTATGATTTGCATCTTCATTACAATGAGCTTCTAGCTGTAGTATGTGAAATATAAGGAAGGAGCTTGCAGTTGGTTTCATTTGTAACCTTATATTATTTACATTGTTTACAATCTGTTGTTCGCAGATGCTGTGGTACTTGTTTCAATTGTGATTCTTGTGGCATTGTTCAGCATTCAAAGGTTTGGAACCAGCAAAGTTGGTTTCATGTTTGCTCCTGCACTAGCACTTTGGTTCTTCTCCCTGGGGTCCATTGGATTGTACAACATCTTTAAACATGATATCACTGTTTTAAGGGCATTCAATCCAGCTTATATGTTTTTTTTCTTCAAGAGGAATAGTCGAAAGGCATGGTCAGCTCTTGGAGGATGCGTTTTGTGCATTACAGGTTCTCTCATCCAAAGTAGTTGTTTAGTGGTGTATTTTACTCCAGTGCGAAGGCTTTGAATAATTGGCAAAGAGATTGTTATTTGTTCTGCTATATGGTTTGAGCTGCACAGAAACTAGAGGCTGCATTAGATGGGTTATTCCTTTTCTGCCTTTTATGCTTAAGTCATTATCAGTGTCCCTTGCTAGTATTGGTTTTGCAGAAATTTCAGAAAAATTGGGTCTCTCACTTCATGTGAATGATGTGTCCAAATCCATTCTAAAGGGATGTCTTCCAGAGAAAATAATATGTGTAAATACAAATCTAAACAGACCTAAAATTGTTTTTCATCAGAAACCTTTTTTTTTTTTTTTACACTAGTCATCTGGACTTGGCATTCTCATTTTACTTTTTCCATTTTCTTTGTACCGTTGTTCCACTTCATAACATTTTGATATTTGTAGTCAGTCTTGTTTTGCTATCCTGGTTTTGTATTTGGGGCTGTACTCAGCTCTTCACTATTTTGACGGTGCAGGGGTTCTACAATAGGATAAGACCAGAAAGTAAATGAAACTTTCTTCCCTCACAAAAAGGGTTTAGGAACCGAAGTCAATCATAAGCTCTCACACTAGAATGGATCTCTACCGAAGTTGATTGATGCAAAGTGGATCTGTATCTCTTTATGTTCTCATTTTCAAATAAATCTGTAGTACCCATAGCCCATAGTTGACATAATTCTCTATTTAATATTTCATTAATTCCATTTCAAAAAAGTACTCCCCCTACCCACCCCCACACACACACAAAAAAAACAAAACAAAAAGAAGTAACCCTACAAATCCCTCTTGGGAACCTTGAACTGTAATTTGCAGTGACAGGGTAGATACTGAGAAGAATCTTTCTAAAAAGTTAATGCTACTATATTTGAGTCTGCAGCGGTATAACTGAAATTTTAATGTGGTTGACGTAGTCTAATATAAATGGTTATATTTCATTGCAGGAGCTGAAGCAATGTTTGCGGATCTTGGTCATTTCTCTGTAATATCTATTCAGGCATCTCCTTGAGCTCTCTCTCTCTCTCGCACGCACACACACACACACGCACACACACACATATAAGCAGATAGATACACGTCCACATTCTTCATTCCACATTCTTCATTTTCATATTTTTAACCTAGAGCTGTATGTTTGGCATTCTTGAAGGATCTATCAACATCACTGCCCTCCTAAAATAGTTCTCTGCCCACAGATTGCCTTCACATGTGTGGTATTCCCATGCCTTCTTTTAGCTTACATGGGCCAGGCTGCATTTCTAATGAAACACCCTACTTCGGTAGAAAGGGTGTTCTACGATTCTGTCCCAGGTGAGACCTTTGTAAGTGATTGCTTCTAATAATATTTCAATCTCTTGAAGGGTGACCTGCTGCTTACATTGATGATTTAATTTGTTGGCCTGCACGTTCAGTCAGTTTGAACCAGGTATTGTTGGACCAGTTTTGGTTCCAAGCTAGAAGTCAATATTATAAAATATTGCGCAAAATATCAATTTATCACCTATATGTTGGCTGTCATTTTGATAAGAAATTATCAGCTGGTCATATCACTTATTTTGGTTTTAATTTTTTTTTATAAATAATTGTTTAGGGGGAGATATGAAAATTAATGAGGAAAAAAGAGAGGTTTTCTTCGCTCAGCAAAATAAAGTTTCTTTCATTTTCAATGGAAATAAAGATTTTGATGCAAATAACGAAAGCTTAAGCTACCATGGCCCAATGAAGCTGAATTTCACAACACTTGTTGGATGATATGGGTCGAACTCAAATGTAATTTTTTCACAGATTTTTTCTTCTTCTATTTTTTGTAAGACAACCAATTTTATTGATAAGATGGAAAGGAATATAACCTGGGAGATAAAACACTACAACTGCACCTGAAAAAACACCCACAGATGAGCCCATATTAAGCCTTGATTACAATCTCATCATACAACTTAGCTCCCAACTTAGTTCACCCTTCTGCCTTGTGATTAGCTGATTTGGCTATGAGGAGTTGATTTTGTCAAGGTAAAAAACAAACAACCTCTTTGGGATTAGTACAGTTGGACATTGAGATGTGTGCCCATGTGCATCTATGGTATGTACTTTGATGGATTATGATTTCCACTCTATCTCAAGCTACTAAAATGTTTGTTTACTTATTGTTTGGTGGGAGGTGACTAGTTGCTTTATTATGCAAGTTACCATTTGGATAAATGCTCTTGATAAATGAACAATTGGTCCGCTTATATGTTCTGTTGTATCAGACCCTATTACTAATTTTGAAATAATTTATTGCAAGAAATATATGGTGCTTTGACATTTGCTGTCTTTTGTTTTATTTTTATATTCTTTATCTTGTCTCTATGCAGGTATCTTGTTCTGGCCAGTCTTTGTGATAGCAACACTGGCTGCTATGATTGCCAGTCAAGCCATGATTTCGGCAACTTTTTCAGTCATCAAACAGGCGATGGCTCTTGGATGCTTTCCAAGGCTGAAGATAGTTCACACTTCTAGGAAATTCATGGGTCAGATCTACATTCCTGTGATCAACTGGTTCCTGATGATTATGTGTATAATCGTGGTTGCGTCTTTTAGAAGTACAACAGACATTGCCAATGCATATGGTAAATATTCTGAGACTTGACTACATCTAATATGATTGTTTCCTCCAGTATTATTCAAATCATTCCTTTATAGTGCATAATATAATGCATGATCATTGTTATGATGGTGCTTCCTTTTTTATTGTATTTTCTGTTCATATGGTTAGTCTATTGGAATATTTCATGTTCCAATTTCTTACATGATGTCACTCTATACAAACGTCATGGCATTTGCTTGACACTTCTTAGGAATATTATAATAAATTTTGGTGTTTTATTCTGATAAAATAATAGTGTTTCATGCATCCATTTCAGTCTTGGTAACATTTGGCTTCTCACAGATGAGATTCTGTATATTTCATCCCACTTTCTCAATGTCTTAGAAGGGCCAAGACGGGAGACTATATGAAGTGTTCTGTAACTCACCAAAATTGTATTTATCTTGCAGGCATTGCAGAGGTTGGTGTGATGTTGGTTAGCACTACGTTAGTAACCCTAGTAATGCTCCTAATATGGCAGAAGAATCTTTTACTAGTACTCTGTTTTCCTGCCATTTTTGGGACAGTTGAACTCATCTACTTGTCTGCTGTCTTGACAAAGATATTGGAAGGTGGATGGCTGCCACTTGCTTTTGCCTCTGTTTTCCTCTGTGTTATGTACATTTGGAACTATGGTAGTGTGCTGAAATATCAAAGTGAGATGAGGGCAAAGATCTCTATGGATTTCGTGCTTGATCTTGGGTCCACGCTTGGTACTGTCAGAGTTCCTGGGATTGGACTCTTGTATAATGAGCTGGTGCAGGGCATCCCTTCAATTTTTGGACAGTTTTTAGTCGGCCTTCCTGCAATTCATTCGACGATTGTGTTTGTATGCATCAAGTATGTTCCAGTTCCAGTTGTTCCTCAAGAAGAGAGATTTTTGTTCAGAAGAGTATGCCCAAAAGATTACCATATGTTCCGCTGCATTGCTCGTTATGGATACAAAGATGTGAGAAAGGAAGACCATCACAATTTTGAGATGCTTTTAGTTGAGAGCCTTGAGAAGTTCTTGAGAAGGGAGGCCCAAGATCTTGCTCTGGAGAATAGTTTGGTTGATCTTGAGTTAGAAAATGACACGGCATCAAATGATTCAAGAAGTCAGAAAGGTGTTGGAGAGCTCCAGATTCCGTTACTTTCCGATTCTAGGAGTGAAGAGACTAGCAGTTCCATACCTGACCAAACCCTGTCTGTTTTGCCATCTAGTGTCATGTCATCAGATGAAGACCCAAGTTTGGAATATGAGCTTGCAGCTCTTCGCGAAGCCATGGATTCTGGGTTTACATATCTGCTTGCTCATGGGGACGTGAGAGCAAAGAAACAATCATGGTTCATCAAGAAGCTGGTTATAAACTATTTCTATGCTTTCTTGAGGAGGAATTGCAGAGCAGGTGCCGCAAATATGAGTGTGCCGCACATGAATATCATGCAGGTCGGAATGACATATATGGTTTGATGTAATCTTGGATTTCAGGTATATTGGTCACTAGCACCAGAACAAGTGTGGAACTTTCAGTTATTCCATTATTGCCTGTCATGCATTTCCGTTTTAAGTTAAATGCATCGGCTATATCTTGATTGATTCTTAGTAATGTAGTTTTGTTTGTGTACAAGTTTTACAATATCTGTTTGTCAGAAAATTATTTGCTGCCAACACAGTGATCTAAACATCCCAATTCTATGGGAAAATAAACACTGGATATAAATATGTAAGTAACATTGATGAATGATTTAGATTTGTCATAAGTGGGCTCATTTGTTCTGGCCAGTACTACTTGTTATTATCTTTTTATTAGGAGGGAATTGATTTGAGCATTGATACTTTTAATAAGACAGGACATCAGTTGATGTAAAAATGAGAACCTCTTTATTTTACCCTTTCACCAAAGTCTGAATCAGAGGTAAAATCAGGGATTTAAATATCGGCTGATACGATATATATATTGGTTTTTTAAATCTTTATATATCGGCTGATATCTGATATATTTCGTCGATATCTCAAATTTTAATTAAAAAAAATAAAATTAGGTGAGAAATTTCTCGACCGAGATATCAGAGAAAAGTCCCATTTTTACATCTTCCGGTGTTCCATCTTCATTAAATTATTTGTACACAAATCAGTTCCCCTAATAGAATGGCATCTTAGGATGATTTTTTAGTGAAAATTTATACTTCAAAGTTTACGACATGAAAATGTCCTTTGACTTTTTAGAAAGCTAAGGCAATGAATTCTTAGAATGAAAATTATTCGCAAACTTGCATCAGTTTGTGCATCAGTTTGAAATTAAGGATTGATTGGAACACAATTTTTTTAATAGAGGATACCCCGTTACTTTGCTTTAGATTTTAATGATAAAAATGCCCTTTTTAAAATGATAATTATCTAGACCCGTTCATGGGCCACGTTCGGGTCAGGCATTCCTGTCTCACCCCAACAGGTTTTAAATATCTAAAAGGCTAATTCCTCCTAACAAGTGGAACGAATTTGAGACATTAATTTTTAGTTCCTTTATCTTAGTAGTCAAAATTATCGGTTTTATTAAAGATCACCAAGACAAGAATATCAATGACTTCGACCACTAAAATCAAATGGTTAGAATCGATCTTGAACTGAAATTTGCTCTACCCTGATTTTAAACTCAAATTTTGATGCACCCATCTCCAATGTAGAGTATGGAGATTCATATGAAGATGGTGGGATCCATGAAGAACAATTTGATTCCATTGAAAACTCGGGCGTATATTAAAATAATATAAATGAATGACGTATATTAAAGGGTAAGGCCCCATTATATAAGAGTCTTGTCTCTGGGGATTTTAAACTAAAATTAATTGTACATTCTAATTGTAAAGCTTGTAACCTATTTAAACATTATAATTCTTAATTTTTAAAACAAAAAAATTTCAACTGTTAGATAATTAAATTGTTAAGTCCATTCTATAGATCACATAGATATTTTAAAGGTTTTCATGATAATTCAAGGATAGGAGTATTAACAGGATGAGTTTAGGCCCGGTTATGCTCTATGTAAGTCTGAGCCCATCTGCAGCCCGTTGGGCTCTTGAAGATTAAAGTCTAAGTAAACCCATTTGAGACTTAAAATTCAACCATTAAGATTGAAATAGACATGCCGGCGATATGATCTTAGCGGCCAAAGTACCAAATGTCGACGCTCAGTAGCTTTAATTTTTTTTTTGAATGATGGGTTAATATTTCAATCGAAGAATGCTGAAAGGACAAAGAGGTTGTAGCTTTAATTACTAAGATTAGAAGTCGACTTTTAACTAAAATTTGGTATATTTATAGTTTGTCAAGGTTAATTTCAATTTGAATTGTTGCGCATTAGTTTTAACTTTAAGAAAAGGGGAAAAATAAAGCAAATAGATATATTAATAAATTTTATATTTTGATGTAAATATAATTATTGAATAACATCCACCAAATAAAAAACTATCTATTCATCTTGTGAAATAAAAATTATATCAATTTCCAAATAATTTTATTTAATCATTGTTCTTAATAGTGATTTAAATTAATTAATAAATAAATACAATATTTGTCGGACTTATTTCTTATGTTAAATAAAACAAAATATTTGATTTGATTTGATTTCAATTTTTATTAAATTAGAAAATAAATAATTTACATAAAAAATATGATTAAATGGGCCAAAACCCAATGGATTTACTGGGCTTCTACTCTCCTATTTAGCTAAACTAGCTAAAAATTTTGGCTTTCAACTTATCCTCATGGTCTGGTACAGTTATTCGGACCTATTTATTTATGAGTTTTTTTTACTAAAGGATAGATAAGTGGCATGGACAGTTCGGATTGAAAAAATGTGGGGCCCACCACCTCATGTATTTAAGAATATATATACACCTCCTATAAATAATGGGGTGAAAAAAAATCTGAGAGAAAATTCAAGTTTGAATTAAATCAGGATCATAATTCAGGAGTCGGATTCAAAACTAAAATTTAAATCTTCAAAACCGGTTTATTTTTATTTTAAATTTATAATATTTTTTATTTTAATTAATAATGTTTTTCCAATTAGATTGCACATTAGGAATTTGTTAGGAATTTGTTTTGATATTCAAACATCGAGGGTTAACGGACAACTTAACGGACAAACTGCGTTTTTCAGTCACTTGACGCTGAGTTTAAGCATCTCCTTACAGTCTTACACCTGCAGCTCCCCCTCAGTAACGGTAAAATCAGTAAACCGCCTCAAGTGTCCTTTAGACGAGCATCAAGAGAAAGAAAGAAGCAAAGAAAAAGAGAGAGAAACAAGAGAGAGAGAGAGATGGGGAAGAAGAGGATCGAAATAGAGAAGATCCAGGAAACCAACCGGCGCCATGTCTGCTTCAGCAAGAGGCGGGCAGGTCTCTTCAAGAAGGCATCCGAGCTCGCCATTCTCTGTGACGCCGAGATCGCCATTGTTGTCTACTTGTCTTCTCCTCTGCTGGGAACGAATACGTGTTTGGGCAACCATCAGCAGATGCCGTGATTCACCGGTATCTATCCCGGAAGTCTGGCCATATTTCTGAACTAGGAAGCATGACGCCAAACAACACAACAGGTGGGCAGTATTGGAGGGTGTTAAAAATATCAAGTCTATATTTCATACTCCCTAACCTTGTACAAGATGTCCCTTATATAGCACAATACAGGTCAGCTATTATAGGAAACTGCTATAAGTTATACACTAACTTAGGCTATACAATCGATAACTGTAAACCCTACAATTACTGAATTACACCCTCATTTACAACTCATGTCAACACTCCCCCTCAAGTTGGTGCATAAATGTCGCCGATGCCCAACTTGTCGAGTGAGTTGTAGAATACTTTACTGGAAACTGCTTTGGTTAACATATCCGCCAGTTGGTCTTCAGATTTAACAAATGGAAACTGAACAATATTCGCCTCTAGGTTCTGCTTGATGAAATGTCGATCCACTTCCACATGTTTTGTGCGGTCATGTTGGACTGGATTATGAGCAATATCTATGGCGGCCTTGTTGTCACAGAGTAAACTCATTGCAGAGTTGGGTGTATAACCCATTTCTGTAAGCAGCTTCTTTAGCCAAAGGAGTTCACAGAGGCCTTTGGTCATTCCTCGAAATTCAGCTTCTGCACTCGAAAGTGCTACTACCTTCTGTTTCTTACTTCTCCAAGTGACTAGGTTACCTCCCACAAAGGTAAAATAACCTGAGGTTGATCTCCTGTCCGTAATATTTCCTGCCCAATCTGCATCTGTGTATCCACTGATATCTAGATGATTATTCTTTGAGAATAGAAGTCCCTTCCCCGGTGCTGACTTCAAACATCGAAGAATTCGAACAACTGCATTCATATGATTCTCACTAGGGCAATGCATAAATTGGCTTACTATGCTAACAGCATAAGCAATATCCGGTCGTGTATGTGACAAATAAATTAGTTTTCCAACTAACCTTTGATATCTTTCTTTATTAGTAGGTACCTGATCGGGATACTCACCCAGATGATGATTTTGAACAATTGGAGTGTCAGCAGGCTTACAATCAAGCATTCCTGTTTCAGAAAGTAAGTCTAACACATATTTTCTTTGGGATAGAAATATGCCTTTCTTTGATCGAGCTACCTCAATACCTAAAAAATACTTGAGTCCTCCAAGATCTTTCATTTCGAATTCAGTCACCAAATACTTCTGGAGTCGAGAAATCTCTTCAACATCATCTCCTGTAATTATCATATCATCAACATAAATTATCAGTGCTGTTACCTTTCCACTTTGGTGCTTCAGGAATAAAGTGTGATCAGAATTGCTCTGCTTAAACCCATAATTCCTCATAGCCAAACTAAACCGTCCAAACCAGGCACGGGGTGATTGCTTCAAGCCATACAATGCTTTCTGCAATTTACACGCAACTCCAGACTGTGAAGGTATAGTATATCCTGGTGGAATGTCCATGTATACTTCCTCCTTTAGTTCCCCATGAAGAAAGGCGTTCTTTACATCAAACTGATGTAATGACCAATCTAGATTGGCTGCAAGGGATAGTAGTACCCTGACAGTATTCAGTTTTGCTACTGGAGAAAAAGTTTCCTGATAGTCAATACCATAAGTCTGTGTATACCCCTTCGCCACCAGTCTTGCCTTGTATCTTTCAATAGATCCGTTTGCTTTGTGTTTAATAGAGAAGACCCATTTGCATCCTACTGTCTTCTTTCCTTTCGGTAGCGGAACAAGATCCCATGTCTGATTTTTCTGCAGGGCCTCCATTTCTTCTTTTATTGCCCGGGTCCACTTTGGATCTATTACAGCTTCCTGTACTCCGCTGGGAACATGAATAGAGGACAACTGGTGCACAAATGCCTTGAGAGACTCTGATAATCTCTGAGATGATACGTGATTTGCAATCGGATATTTTGATTGCTTCACCTTGTATTCTGGAGAATACCGATCTGGTGGATTTCCACGATTATGTCTGCGAGGTAATTGATAACCAACAGGGGTATCATATATATTAGCAGGTAAAGTAGTAGGAGAGCTTACCTCAGGGATATTCTCAAGGGATTGATCGTCTGGTACTGGAGAAAGAGAGGGGGGTTCTTCAGGGTCACTTCCAAGAAGAGCAGTCAGTTGATCTTCCTCATGTAATCCTGGTTGGTGTTCATTCGGTCGGTCTTCCTCATGTACCGATCTAATATCCATGTTGTCACCACCTGTCCAATTCTGCTCTGTCCAATTCTGCTCTTCACCCTGTATCTCCCCCTGAAGAGGAGAAGTGGTTATCGGGGCAGTAAAGAATGTTTCAGACTCTAGGAAAGTGACATCCATAGTAACATAAGTACGTCGTGTCGAAGGATGGTAGCAACGGTACCCTTTCTGATGAGTGGCATACCCCAGAAAAATACAACGAATAGCACATGGATCAAGCTTAGTACGTTGATTTTTATGTAGATGAACAAATGCCACACATCCGAAGATACGAGGAGTAAGCATCAAAACTGAGGGAAGCGGTCCATGCTGTGAGAGGACTTGAAGTGGAGTCTGAAACTTCAAGACTTTAGAAGGCATGCGGTTAAGCAAATAGACAGCTGTAACAACAGCATCGGCCCAATAACTGCGGGGAACATGAGCGCCAATAAGGATAGCCCGAGCCTTTTCCAAAATATGTCTGTTTTTCCGTTCGGCAATACCATTCTGTTGTGGTGTCTGGGGACAAGTGGTCTCATGAAGAATGCCGTGAGTCTGAAAATAGCACTGAAAGTCTTGATTAACATATTCTCCACCGTTGTCCGAGCGGATGATTTTCGGTGTAGCGGAGAATTGAGTCTGAATCATTGTATGAAAATTCTGAAAGATTTGAAACACCTCATGTTTATGTTTCATCAGGTAAAGCCAGGTCATACGGGTACAATCATCTACAAAAGTGACAAACCAACGAATGCCAGAAGAGGTAGAGATGGGAGAGGGTCCCCAAACATCAGAATGGATTAATGCAAAAGGAGTAATACATTTATTTAAACTTAACGGATAAGACACACGGTGACTTTTGGCTAAAATGCACGAGTCACATGTAAACTCCAAGTCAGATACATCTGAAAATAAAGTAGGTAACAAATGCTTTAAATAACTGAAGGATGGATGCCCTAAACGACGGTGCCATAACCAAATATGTCTCTGCTTGATGTCCAACGAAGGTTGCATACTATTTGCTCTGCCAGTGCTGAGGTCATCCACATAATACAGCCCCCCTCTTTTAGTACCACGACCAATGATCTCCTTGGTGAGAATATCCTGAAGAAAACAAAAACCAGGGTAGATTAGGGCACAACAATTCAATTCCTCAGTGGCTTGGCCTACAGACATTAATTTATTTGAGAGAGAGGGAACAAGTAAAGTGTTGGATAAGGAAAGAGAGGGTGAGAGGGCGACAGTGCCAGCTCCGGTAACTGGATAAGTAACCCCATTAGCGTTGGCAATATTAGTTCGTCTCGGATGAGTCGTACTAATAAAGTCAGCAGAATCAAACGTCATGTGATCAGTCGCGCTGGAATCAAGTATCCACCCATTGTAGTCCCTCTGAGTAGAGCTAAAGAAAGCATAACCACAGTTACCTGAATCGCTAAGAGGAGTAGACTCATCACCAAGGGGCGAAGCACTGGAGGATTCTACCTATGAAATAAAAGATAACTGAGGATCTGCAGTGACCAAGGCAACCCGACCCGAACCCTTATTGGTAGCAGCGCCACG
Organism: Chimonanthus salicifolius; assembly: GCA_013350335.1. NCBI lineage: Eukaryota > Viridiplantae > Streptophyta > Magnoliopsida > Laurales > Calycanthaceae > Chimonanthus > Chimonanthus salicifolius. The sequence continues at coordinate 60,927,246 of CM023538.1, read as the reverse complement.
TTGCTTTCGGGCCTTGAGGTCATTCCACCATTCTGGGTATCCATGTAGTTTAAAACAAGCATCACGGGTGTGTTTGGGATTCCCACAGTGTGTGCAACCCCCACTGTCCGACTGAAATTTGGGTTTAGGAGCCAGAAGGGGTGGCCCAGTCTTGGCAGCATGTTGGACAGAGGCCCACTGTTCTGGTCGGGTGGAGTCCGCACTCGATCCAATCGGAGGTACGGATGGCGGCTTGTGGGAGAACTGGCTAGACCGGGATTCACCCCGAGATGTCATACCAGCACCAATCGGTATTTCTGTTCCTGTCATCATCACAGCCTGTCTGGTATCCTCTCGTCGAACATACCCATACGCCTGTTCCACAGTAGGAAAGGGCTTCATTTGGAGCACATCGCTCCGAACTTTGTCGAGACGATCATCCAAACCATCAAGGAAGGTATAAACTCTATCTTCCTGGATAATCGAATTGAAATGGTGAATATCAGTTTCACATTCCATCGGGTTCGGGCGACGAAAGTCAATCTCCCTCCACAGACCTTGAAGTCTGTTGTAGTATGTCTCAATGGACCCACCATCTTGTCTCAGTCGAGTTACTCTTCGTTTTAGATCATAGACCTGAGATGTATCGGTTCCATCAAAGTAAGTCATGGCAATGGCGTCCCAAACCGCTTTTGCCGTCGGAAAGCGAATGAAGTTGCTAATCAAACTCGGCTCCATAGAGTTGATCAACCACCCTTTCACAATCGAATTTTCTGTTTGCCATTTTCGAAACGTCGGATCGGTGTCCAAAGGTTGTGGGAATTCGCCATTAATATATCCCAATTTGTCTTTCCCGGAGATGTACATCTCAACGACTTGGGACCAGAGGCCATAGTTAGCACCAGTCAACTTGATGCCAATCTGTGCAGCGGAAGAGTCGGAGGTCGGGATCGGGGTCGGGTGCTGATTCTGGCGAAGAATTTGAGCAAGTCTGGAGGACAAATCGTCAAGGATCTGCGGCGTCGAGGACGAACCAGAATCTTCTGCCATGAGTAGGAAATCCGCAGATCTGCAACCAGCAGGGCCGAGTAGCAAGCAGTTCGTGCGGTTGGAAACCCCCGAACTGGGCCTGACCGTTGGTCAGGTATAGAGGAAAGGAGGGAGCCGCGCGGTGGTTGGCTGCCAAGAAAAGAGACCGCGCGGTCCCTGCTGGGCGGAAGCGAACTGAAGGCTGCCTGCCGGAGACCGCTCGGTGGTGGCAAGCCGTGACGGGGCGGCCGAACGAGAACAACAGATCTGGGGACGCAGAGAGCAGCAAATCGAAGATGGAAATAGGTTTCCGGCCCTTGCCAGTATGCCGCCGCGGTTCTGATTTCCGCCGGCTATTCCTCTGTTTTCAACCGCATAACAGAAGCCGGAGGAGGAGCAGCGGCAGCAGGCGCCAGCGATCTGAGTTCAGGCGAGCAGAGAAGAAAAACAGAGCAGAGAAGGAAGCCGCGGTGGAAGACAGTCAGTCGGCAGTGTCGCGAGGTCCGATTTCAATCTCAGATCGGCGCCCAGATCTGAACGGAATCCCGGCGTGCGTGCGGCGGTTGTCGCAGATCAGCACGGCATGCGCTCGGAGACAGGTAGTAGCTGGTGTTCAGAGAAAACAGAACAGATCCCGAAGCCGCGGGGAGAGGCGGAAGGCAGCAGTCGGCGGTGTCGTCAGGTCCAATGCCGATCGCAGATCGGCTCCCAGATCGGAACGGAATCCCGGCGTGCACTCGGCGTTGGTCTCAGATCAGCCAAGTTCAGCCGGGCAGCAGGACCAATCAACCTCAGCAATGGAAACCCCTTTGGATGGGTTCCACTTGCTGAGGAAAAAAAAACTGATCAATCGGTGGGATTTGTGTTTCTAGTATAACATAAACCCTAAGATCGGTGGCTCTGATAGCATGTTAAAAATATCAAGTCTATATTTCATACTCCCTAACCTTGTACAAGATGTCCCTTATATAGCACAATACAGGTCAGCTATTATAGGAAACTGCTATAAGTTATACACTAACTTAGGCTATACAATCGGTAACTGTAAACCCTACAATTACTGAATTACACCCTCATTTACAACTCATGTCAACAGAGGGCATGGTAGATGTGGAAGCTATGAAATCTTTGGGAGAATTGGAGCAGTTTCATGAGGGTTTGAAGGGTTTGGAAGAGAGAGTTCTCGCACGTGGACGTCCTGTCCAGAGATGATGCACATACAGAATCCAACAGCAGCAACCCATTTCCATCGACGGTGGAGCTGCCCATGTCTGAACCTAATTTTTGCGTCACCGGCAACCCAAATCTATCAATGGTAGAAGTGCCGATGGAACCTGATGCACGTATGGAGGTCCTTTCCAGAGATGACGCACGTACAACATCCGACAGCAGCAACCCGTTTCCATCAACGGTTGAATTGCCCATTTCTGAACCTGATTTTTGCATCGCCGGCAACCCAAATCTATCAATGGTAGAAGTCCCGACGGAACCTGATTTTTGCATCGGCGGCAACCCTAATCTATCAATGATGCAAGTGCCGACATCGGAACCTGCCCCATTGCTCAAGTTTCACAATCTACCCTATCAAGCAAACGGGTCATCCCTCGGCAGCAGCCCATATCCATCGACCGTGGAACTACCGATATCTGAGACACCGTTGGAAAGCCATCCATATCTATCAATGGCCGAAGTGCCGATATCTGAGGCTGTGCCTGAGTTTTCCGATCAACATTATGACACACGTGGAGTATTCGTATGCAGCAATCCATATCTATGGACGGTGGAACAGCCCACATCTGAGCCGTTGGATATATTCTTTGATCTGCCTTCTCTTGATCTTGGAAGCTGCAGCAGATGGATTTTTTCCTGAGGATTTTCTTTCTTCTACTGATTCGTGTGCTTTCTTATTTCTTTTTAAAATTCAGGAAAACAATTTGTAAGGTTTCTGTGCAATTATATGTGGAAGAAATATGCATCATTATTTTCTCATTTTCTTTGTCCAAATTTCTTTCATCTTTATTCTTTTAATAATCTTTTCTTTATTATTTGCTGATTGCATGTAAGCTGTAAGATTTGATATTCGGCGTTTTTAAAGAAATATGATTTTTACATTTTTTTTTTTTTTAATGATGGATAAGTATTTCATTCAAGAAGAAAAAGAAAAAAGCCCAAATAGGAGAAAATACACTATAAACCCACAGCGGGCCTGGCAAAAAATAAGAACCCATCAAAGTCTTTTCAATTTTTAATAGGTTAGTGGATTGTTGATTTTGAATTAGATATTTTAGGCCAATCACATTCAAAATTAAAAATTTCTATGATCTAAATCTTTATTCAATAATGGTCTTAATATTTATCTAGGCTTACCAACAAAATACTTCTGTAACTCACCAAAGTTGGAAACATTCTAACAAAGCCATTGGTAACTCTAGATTGACTATGAAGTTGATGTAATATAGACTTCCCGGTGTATCCTAATCATACTAGGATTAGTAACCCAATTTCAACAAGTATGGAATAGAAGTCTTAATTCAAAGTAGATTACTAGATTATACTGAGTTAACAAGGTTGAATCTAATAATGTATATCTTAAAAAATTAGAAAATAGGAGACTAATAGGAGGAAATACTATATGACATGTATCTTTTATTATAATTCATAATCTTTTTATTGTAAAAAAAATTGAGATTCATAAAAATATTGAAATATTAGAAAAATATATCAATCACGGTCTCTTCATTTAATTTCATAAAAATTTTATATCATTTCAATTTTTTTCCAAAAGAAACAATAAAATATTAGAAACTCGACTTTAAATAATTTTTTGAAAAAGAAAACTTGGAAAATCACATGGACACCCTAGAAACTATTTTAATCATATTATTGACATCTTCATTGAATTAAATAAGAACTGAATATTATTTTATTAAAATAATTTTTAAAAACCCTTATTTTAAGATTATCTTAGAGCCATAATTCAAAAAATTGATGAAAATAATTGAAAGTAGTCAATTTTTAACCAAAAAATGTTTGGGACCGACAAATTCCATTTACCCAATGTAAAATTCTACTTAAAAGATGGTCGAAATGGATGTTTTAGAAAATTAAAAGCAAAGATTGTATTGGTGGATATTATATAGTATCGGCCGATACTAGCTGCACGTATTGGGCGGATTATCGCCTTTATCGAGCGATTAAAATGGCCTCGGTTGCGCTTAGTAATCTAAGGGAGAGAGGGATGAGAGATATCCTTCATATTAGTTCCTACTTTACAAAATTTTTAGACATTTTCGTTCGTTAAAATTTTTAACATCTAGTTTCAACCCTAGAGCTTGGACTCGTGACTCCAATCTCATAAAATGCTTGCACTAACATTTAAGTTGTGCATACACCAGACTAAAGGTGTAATTTGAGTTTGAGTTATTTTGAATTCGATCCACTGGGCTTGAAATATAGTCAAGCCCATTCAACCCCTTTAAAATTTGAGTTTGATTTAGATAAAAATAATAATTTATTTTATTCTGAATTCGATCCACTGGGTTTGAAATATAGTCAAGCCCATTCAACCCCTTTAAAATATGAGTATGATTTTGATAAAAAAATTAATTTATTTTTAATTTAGATCTAGCTAGAGGCATGATTTATATAACTTATCAGGCCCAAATTATCTTATGTATACTTCTCATTTTTATGTCTGTATTTAATATCTTTTAGACTTAATTTTTATAATTATTATGTCTTAGTGACAGGAATATTTTTACATTGCCTCTTTGCTTGGAATATATCAATAGAATGTATATAATCTCTATCTACTTTATTATATAGATTGATAAAAGATCTAATTTAACTCAATTTGAATTGGATGGTCTAAATTAAAAATAGTTTAATTAAAAAAATAATAACTTGAACTTAATATTAACATATTGAAATATAACTCTATTGAGAGGCTCATGAGCTTTGATAGTAAAATCTTTTTTTCTAAATATATCTTGAATTCTATATAGTTGGATATAATGTAAAAAAAAAATTATCTTATTATTTGATTTTAAACTTTTAACGGTTCGAAACCTCAGAGAAGAGCACCATTGTCATCGTCCGCACAGTTGCACTACGTTCAATCAAAACTGTCCAAATAGTGGGCCTCCATCGCCTTACAGTTCAACACCACAAAGTATTTCTTAACTTAATAAAGGATTTATTATGTAGAATGGTGGTCAATATAATTTTTGATAAATTTAAATTGAAACAAATTCTTAGAACCTTCTTCAAAATGATTAAGATATTGATTTCAAAATGGCGAAAGGCCTAAAGCAGATTCTTATAAAAAATCAAATCATATGATATACGCTTAAAACTTTGATTTTTGACTTGGACTGTAAAGACCCGACCCGAAAAATCAGGGATTAGGGCTTGACTCAGCAAAAACTGTCCACTTTGGGCCCACACGTGTGCACGCACACGCGCGAGCCCGCATGGGTTTGGATTGGGGCCTGGCTCAACTGGTAGGCCCCAAAACACGTTTTGCTGAGGAGGGGCTGCCACTTACAAACTAACTCCAAGCGGAAATCCCTCACTTCCGATGTAGCACTCTTTTCTTCCCACTTTACTACATTCCCACTCACACACCTTCACTTGGGCTGGCCCTTAGTGGACTCGGCCATCCTGGCCTGGTCAAGGTCTCACATGGATGCCCATCATAACACAGGTAAAATTTGTTAGAAGACACAGAATGGGTGAAATTTCCATTTTACCCTTACCGGTGGAATATATACATGTGGCGTGCTATCGGTACACCGCTACTTGATGAGCGGTAAGCTGGTAGGGAAAAATGGGAATTTCACTTTATTCCGTATCTCCTAACCGATTTTGCCCTTGTTAGGATGGCTGGTCTTTTGACTTTCATAGTAGTTTGGTCCAAAACCTTTGTTCAAGCTGATTTATTAGTTACAAACCCATATTACAGTATGCTTTGGTGATAATTGTTTTGAAATTAATTTTCAAAAATTTCCCAAAATTGAAAAAATAATAATTGTGGGCTCTTTGAGGTTCTTTAAAGGTAAATAAATAATTATTTTTTTTTTTTGAATTTATGTGTGGGAAACCGTGGGATACCGAGCGTAAAACCTCCACGGGTGAACCTACTACCCCTAGGGTACACAAAGGTTAAGACATAGGAGCTCTAACTCACAATCTCCCAATTCTTAAGACGGAAGGGAACCAGTTCAACGATACCCATGTAGGTAAATTAGAATAACTGATAATGAAAAAGGCCTTCATTAAGAAAGAATGAAAATAAATTAAGAATCCAAAAGCTCAACCTAAATTTATGAAAAGATGACTGCTGGTTATAAATGATAATATTGAGAATGGAATTATAGTAAAATTTAAATTTATTTAAAAACCATTGAGAAATTGGTCTAATTAAATCTGACGAACAAAAAACAAACATAACATATATTGGAACTTGCAAGATCCGTTAGCTATCCAATTTTTAACCTGGTAGTCTAACTACTGTTGTTTTCACACTTTTACTGCTAAGTGTGCAAGCAATTCATCATCTTTCTTAATACTCCTTTAATGAATTATAAATAAATAAAGTAATTACATTATTGATAACAATAAAGCCAAAATTATATGATTCAGATAATCAATTGGTGATGAACATTTATTTTACACATAATTATGCTTTTATAGTTAAGAATTTTACACATACACTAAAATGGTCTATGAAGTTCCCAACTACAACTTTTAAAGAGTTACAGCATATCCACTAAGCGAGAAGTTGCCTTTGTAAACCTGACTAGATCAATGTCACAAATATCGGTGGTATTTTTAAATTTATCATATTTTTATCGAAAAAATACCATTACCGCATATTTATCGATATGACAATAAATTCTCGATAAAATCGCAATAAAATGATGATATCTTGATAAATTCCCAGTAAATTATCGATAAATTTATTATTAATATTTTTATTTTTAAAATATAATATTTTCTGCAAAATTTTCCTAGAGAATTTGATAATATCCTGATATTACACATCGCAATTTATATCCGATATTTGTGACAATAGACTAGATCAAGGATTTGGCTCCACCTTCAGCTCTACAATCCTGTTTCTCCGATCATTACACCGGGCAAACTTTACGTGCTCCAAGAACTCCAATCTGCTGAGATAAAGTAAAATCACTTGGAAGAAATGCTTGAATCTCCAGCCCCAAAGATATCTTCGAAGGAAACGAAACCCAAGTACTGCAATCAGTATCCACAGCAGCACCAGCCATGCAGTGAATGCAAGAGGAACAGTTTGCCGGGGAAGTTTGTGGAGGAGTTTATCGGCGGTAAGAAAGTAGAAAGCGGCGGCGTAGCTGACCAACATCGAGCTGACTGCAATCCATGTGATGAACATCAAAATCCAGATGGAAACCTTCTTTTGAAGAGTGTATCCACTGACTGAAAGTATGATTATGGTGAGCGATGCGAAGAAGCCAATGAGGTTAGAATTTGAAAAGAGTGTGTATATGAATGGAGATTTGTAGGACATTATGGCCTCTCCTGCTTGGTGATGGACATCGCTTTCTTGCCAAACACTTCCTGGTGGGCTCAGAGCAGCTTGAAAAGTGACAGTAGCCAACAAAATGGCCACCACCATTAGTGTATCTTTAGTCTTTGTCAACCATTTGTGGTAGTTCTTCAGCTCCTCCTTTCGAATCCTCCTTTGTTGAATAAAGGGAGACACATCCTTTCCTCTTTTTGCCCCAGCATTTCTTAGGATTCCTCTCAATTTCCATCCTTGAGATCCGTCTGGATTTTCTAGGGTTATGTCTACTGCCGTATACCCATCCACATTCATGGCATTTACGTCAATTCCAGAATTGTTGTTGACCAGAAACTCTACCACCTGCACCGCAATTCCAAACTGGAATTCATATCAAAAGAAAAACCCGTTTACGACAATTAAGGTTTGAGCTCAACATAATATGAACTCGGCATTAATACTATTACAATAGCACTCATGAATTATATACTACACACTCTTGTAGTACTCATGGATTGTGTTGAAGTTGTAAACTATTAAACACCAAGTTAGAATTCGTTCCTTATAAACCGGCTTGTAAAGAGAGAGTGCCCATGTGCTTATAAATCCCTAAGACCCAAAGGTCCACTTGTAGGGGTGAAACTAAGGCTGGGTTTTAACTTGATCCGCATGACTTGACTCGAGAAATAAGTGGCTTTGGGTTATGTATTTGTATATTTCGGGTCAGGTCGGGTTAAGAAAAAAAAAAAACCCATGAAATTTAGGTCGGGTCGGATTGAGAAATTTGAAATCAACCTGATGTAACTCGACCCGACCCAAGTGCACCAAGTTATAAAACATCACCCGGGTTGAGTTGGATCGGGTCGGGTTGAGTAATTTGGGTCAGCAATTCGAGATGGGCCGGGTCATGTTCAGTAAGTTTTGACATGGGTTGGGTTGAGTTTATTAAAGCCTGACCCAACTCGACCCGTGTTTCAGCCCTATCCACTAGCAACGTGGGACATTGTTAATACGCCCCCTCAGTGCTAGGGCTAGAGACACTTGGCTTTCCTCCTCCACGTAGGGCTGAAGTTATGGACTTGACCCATCCCGGTGGTACACCGACGAGGTTGAAGTGACAGGCAAAAACTCATCGGGGTGTGATTCACATCCCACCACAATGGGCCACTCTCCATAACTTTATCTGGAATATGTGGATTGAGAGATTTTCATATGATCCGAAGAAATGGTTACGTGAGACGCTTCAACAACTTCAATCATTAAAAAAAACATAATATAAACATAGCATCAATATTATTACAACATAGCACTTACAAATTACAGTACATACTCTTGTCACTACTCATGGATTGTCTTCAGGTTGTAAACACGCAGTTGTACTGGTCTAAAGTTAGCGAAATATAGAATTAAAAAAAACTAAAGGGGACATGAAGAAGAAGATGATGAAGAAATAACAATAGTCCAGAAGATAAGAACCAATAATTTTTGCACCTTATATCTTTATATAATTAGAATTCCTTAATTTGAATCATCTAGTCTGAGACAAAGAAATATAAATTCGTTATAAAATTAATGATGTGGTCAGTGATCATAGATATGATACTAAAATATGGAATCTTACAAGTATGCCATTTTGAGGGTGAGTTGCAGGCTAGCTTAGGTCTGCACTAAAAAACGCATGAACCGGAATACTGAACCTGTTTAAAGGTAGACAAGAAATTAGCTAATCCATATTTTAAAATATCATTAGTATAATAGAAAGATTAGGATGTGATATGAGACTTTAAGAACTCGGGTTAAGAGTGAAGTTAAAATAGAAGGATGTGAACAAATAAGGATTGAAATAAAGAAGAAAATAAGTTTTCATTAGAAAAAAAATAAAAAGTAGAATCTAGAATATCACCTCTATTGTTATGAAGGGGAAGAAAAGAATGAAATAACATGTTAAAGACGATGTTAGAAAATCTAGATACGATAACATTTTTGAAGTAGAATTTATTCTCAAAAGCTAACCTTTAAGAGGATGGTCTGTCAAATATTATATAGTGTAATTGATTTATTGAATTAGCTGTTGTAGGACTTTTGTTACTTCACATATGCCCTCATGTGCCGTTGGATTCTATGGTTGCACCTGGAAACTTCAGACCTGCCCTAACATGTAGTGGACACGCAGAACGTACTCTCATAACATGTTAGAAAATTATGACTTAATAACCATTTTAAAATAGAATTCACTCTCAAAAGCTAGCCATTGAGAGGAGGGTGTCTCAAATATTACATGAAGTAATTGTTTTCTTTAATTAACTGATGACTTCTGTTATTTCATGAAACAAAAAATTAAAATAAAATAAGCTTAAAGAAAGAAATAGTAGAAGAAGAAGATGACCTCAACTTGCTCCTTGGCCACAGCGAGATGGAGAACGGTATTGTCATCATCATCTTTTAAGTTCACAAACTCCTTATCATCTACCAATTCCACCAACAATTTCAAAGCTTCAAACCTGTTATGATTCACACACAGGTGCAAAATGGGATGCCCTTTATCTGTTAAGAACAGAGCAGCTACTCTCTTGGCAGGAATCAACTCTTTCAAGACCTCAGTTCGACCTTTCATTGCTGCTGTATGGAGAGGAGTTCTTCCATCTCGATCATGAACCAAACAGACATCAGGGTTTGTTTTTAAGAGCTCTTTTACTACTTGTACATGACCCTTGGCTGAAGCCAGATGCAGAGGAGAGAGTCCCTGAGAGTTGAGTCCGAACCCAAATTCAGGCTTTCTATTTAAGATCTCTCTCACAAAACCAACATGCCCAAATTGAGCTCCAATGTGCAGAGGATTATTTCTTGCCATACAATCATGCATCACTTTATCAAGAACCAGTTCATCTTCTTGAAGCAATTCTTGTAGCAGAGAAACATTGCCTGTTATAGCTGCTTCGTAGATCCTCCCATCCATCCTCTCTCTCTCTGTTTCTCTCATTCCTACTATCGCCACCACTAATTTAAAGAGGAGGGAATACGTGAGATTCACTGAGAATGAGCTTGACTGAACAGAATCCATGTGCCACACACCACCAAGGCACCAATCTTGTGGCTGCCCAGTTTCACACTCGCTTTTGTGAAAACTGTGTTCATTTTTTCTGTCTAGATAACGTCAAAGTTACTTTTTATTTTTATTTTTAAAAGATAAGATTGAGAAGAACTCAAAGATTAATTCATTCTTGAGTTATGTTTTTATTGAATTTTTCTTAAACTACTTTAATAAATTTCCCAAATTTACAACATGCGTTTATATAAATATGTATAATAAATAAAGACGAAATTATTAAAATTAATCCATGATTTATTACGTGGACAATGCTATTATACAACTGGAGTTTTATAATTATTTTGAAAAAAAAAACTATATCAATCTTATTAACACATTTTATTCAACTTATTATCACTTAAGATTATTTTATTAAAAAACATTCATATGACGGGCAATTGCATGCCACTGGATCTACAATTCATTGCTTGGTATGGGTTTTAGGGGTTGTCCTATTCTGTGCTTGTCTTTTGGTTTTGGGTTGGCCCGAGCTGTGGGCTTCACTTTTATATCTTTTTATTGGGGCCCGCTTTTTTGGGGGCCAAGAGACAGTACAAGGCATGTGTAATCTTACCTATTCATCTCAATCAAATTTTATCCTTTTATTACTCTCATTTAAAAAAAAAAAAAAATTCAAACTGCAAATTGTTGGGCTAATATTAAATCTATGAAAGAAATACCAAAAATGTTTCTAAATAGCTGTTTCATGATCATCATGTAACAATAAGAGCAGTCACAAGTGAAAGGAAAAAACAAAACAGAGAAATCTTGAAATACTAAACAATACAATTTTCTTGGCCTTGATACTATATATATTCTCAATGGGCGCTTTCTTTTCCTGATTTTCATACTTGTATTTTTAGTCCGTCTCTTTTATTTCTATATTTGCATCTCTGGTACCATTCTTCTATTTTTTATATGAACCATTTCAGAAACTTCTCAGTGGTGAAGTGAGAATTTTGTTTATTCCTTCTAAACATTAACTGTCAGACTCAGGAGAGATTGTTTTCTGTTTGGTAAAAAAAAAACTCTTTTTTTCTATGGCTCAATGGGAAAATGATTTTGTAGAAAACCCAACATTTTGTGGTTGAAACAACCCTTTGATCTAGGCCATTGATCTGATAGTATGATATGAAATCAGATTTAAGAAATTAAGGCCAAGCAAGCATATGAGTCCAAGGCCCAGCTTGGCTTCTGGAATGTGCTCTTGGAAGCTGGAAGAAAGGATTGGAGTAATGAGGGGTCCATGCGGTAGTGGAAGGAGATGAGTCAGAGAGAGAGAGAGAGTTGATGGAAACTCTTAACGAGTGACAACCACAAGTGGAGTCTTAGGACCATCCACTCCTGTTAATTTATGATTGGATTTAAAGGGTTAGTAAAGAAATCTATCCAACACCTTCTTAAAATGTTAAGAAATTAAGAATTAGAATAATTTAGTTTGTTCTATTTTTTCTAACTAGACAACTCCTGTAATAATATATTATCACCGTTAGTAGTCACAATCTCATTATCTAAAGTCAACTTTTCGAGTTAAATTTCTCCAATATACTCTGATGTAGCACACGTGTCCAAACCAAACCAAGTCAGCGATGGAAGATTTCTATCCTGATTTTTCTCACCAACGAAGAAGCATGCCGACTACAACTCTCGGGATTTCCTGATTTTTCTCCTATCTATTTCTTTTAGAATACTATTTCTTTTATTTTCATTTTTTTATCTTTATTGCTATTTTTAGTTTTGGGTTTTATAAAAACCCCTCTCTAGCCTTGTAATGGATAAATTTTGATGAATAATATTTGATTTGGGTTTTACCCCCTGTATCTTCTTCTTTTCTCCGTCGATTCGGGTTTACTCTCCTTTCTTCCACATCTTCTACTATCTTCTTCTAATTCTATCTTCTTCCTCCTCTTCTCTGGATTTTTTCCTCTCTTCTCAACCCCTATTCTTGTGGATTCAAGAACCCAACGACGACGTGTCGGCGGTTCCAGATCTGTTTGGCATTTTCAAACGGAGACTGCTGCTTTACGTCGCCAACTCTCACGGCCAGATCTATCCACCAGTGTTGCAGATTCCATCTCTCAGCCCATCGTCCCTAGTTCCTTCACCGTCCCGGCAACCATCCACTCGCCCGATCCTAAACACAGGCCTAGCCGTCCTCAAGCCTCCATCTACCCTTTCGCCCTCTCCGTTACCTGATTCAAACCCAGATACCTCCTCCATTTTTCATACATAACCCACTTTTCCCTATTTCCATTCACCAATGTGAGACCCATTCTCCCTTTTAACCTATTCAGCTCCAATTGTTTTATCTATTTTTCCCAAACCATTTCCCGAACCTATTTAGTCCGATCCCGGCTGCGTCAAACTCTCTATGTTAAACTATATCAATAGTCACTTCATTATTCATCATGCCTTTTTTTTTTCTCTATGTTTTAAGTAGTCTTTCTCTATGTACAAGGCCATCTCGTAATAATTTATCTAATTATATAGTTTTTTTTCTTTGATAAAGTGAAGATGTCTTTTAACACAGGCGTTTCATGTCACGCCTCTCAACACTGTAATAGGGTAAATGCGTTGATATTTCATTAAGAATTTAAAAGAATATTTTAGTTTGACTTGACTTTGATTTAAACCAGATTATTATAGAGGTTGTTTTGTCAATTATGGTGAGAAGGTGCAATCCTGTACATGATACATTTATGAGCCAATGAACATGTTTGAAATTCTTAAATGAGTTTAACCTTAATACTTGAAAGTGAGTATATAAACTTAGTTTAAAATTTAAGATCGAACCCACCTCCCTCTTTTTCTTAATTTTTCTACCATACTTTTTTAACTTTCGAAAATTTTTATTTGGATAATATGGGTATTCCTACCTTATATTAGAGGTGTGACTAATTGTACCGATATACAAAACCACCTGGATCTCTTGTGTATTAGATAAGTTTGAGATAAGTCAAACCCTGAACCTCCTTTTTGAAAAATTGCCATTTTTTTTTCTCTTCTATTTAAAATAATCTTAACATTGAAATTGTTGTGCAGATAATAAAGCTTTTGTTCCCTGGTGGCAAAAGTAACACTGAATTGGATGTAAATGCCGTCAATTTCAATGGTTCTACAGCCTTAGATGTATTACAAGAGATACTTGGTAGATGCAACCGTATGAAAACAGCAATGATCCTGAGAGGTGTTGATGCTAAGAGGGCCAGGAAATTACCAACAAGAACACAAAGCCACTTCCGAAAGAGTTCAAAATCATTGGTTCGAAGATCTTCCGATTGGACGGGCAAAACTCGCGATGCATTAATGGTGGTAGCCATACTAATAGCAACAGTGACCTTCCAAGCTGCACAGAATCCTCCCGGCGGAGTCTGGCAATCAGATGAGTCTGCTCATAAAGCAGGGCAGTCAGTCATGTCTGAAAAATTTCCTACAGAATACTTGATTTTCATGATATCAAACACAGTGGGGTTTATTCACTCTGTAATGTTAATCCTACTACTGCTATGTGGATTCTGTTTCAAACGAAAGTTTTTGATGCAGGCTTTGATAGTCATCACTTGGATTTGTGTAATATCAATCATGGTGACTTATGGGTCTTCCTTCTCCACACTAGCCACAGATGATAGAAAGGATACTCTGTTTGTTACTGGACTGGGTGTCTTATTATTAGGGTGGATGATGTCCATACCGCTACTATTTGGTGCATTACTACTGAAGCTTATCAAGAAACTTCTGCAAAAGATGGAAATCATTTATTACATTTGTTGGGTAATTATAAGAGTCAAGAATGGGTTGGTTTGGATCTTTTGCTTTAAATGGAAGAAAGTCTCCATGAAAGATCAGATGAAGATGACTTCTGCTGCTCGGCGAGACACAGTTCATGAGTCCCTTCCTTCATCTGATTATTTAGAAGTGATTGGTAGCATCATAAATTATCTAGTGCTCGAGTTTTTCCTTGCATTGAATATTTAACATGGCTCAGTTCTCAATGTATTATTCGTTGATTTTGCCTTCTTTTTAGTTCTGTTACTTAGGTGAAAAGTGTGATTTGATTAGTCAAGTAAGTATTTTTCTTTTTCTTTTTTGGTGCTTTTAGTAATGTTGATTATTCTTTTGTAGTTATAATGCATATCCTATCTTTTAATAAGAGAAATTCTTATTTGTGAAAATAAAATTTACTATAGTTCCATTGAATAAAAGAAATTGAAAGAAAAATTAAAGTTCATTCTCAGTGGTTGAACGAAGTTAGCATTGAAACTAGTTAAGTGCTTCCTTTATTAATTTTTTAATTACCTATAATTATCTTAAGGCCTTGTATATAACACTACGAGTAGAGCTATTATTAAAGAAAAGTATAAATGAAGCTAAAAAAATTTATAATGACAAGAGGGATCATATATTTGGTTGACCAATACATATTGCTGACATGGAATTCTAGAAAATATATAAAAAAATTGAAAGCCCAATAGAAAATTAATAGGGATTGCCACCGAAAATTCAAACAACTCCAGGTTTCCTAAATATTAGATAGCTTAATAGTAAAGTACAGAACTTTTGTCAAATCAAAGTCTTTAAGAATAATAAGCATGGGTCCAAGCGTCAGAATTAGTTTGTTGAATTATCTTTGAATTCTTAAGAAATAATTTCTTTTGAACATTAAATCAATATGGTGCCATCAATTAAGAAATGGCAGATGAACAAAATTAAGAGTGTTTTGGTCATTTTAATCCAATCATGTAACAGGGGTAGCAATCCTCCCACAGGTGTTTTATGTAATCCGACATGAATTTTACTGTATTGCCTATTATACCCTTCACCTGTATATATATATATAAAGGAATGTCAGTGATCCAATAAGTGATTCGGTCAGTGATCCAGATCTTCACTATTTTGACGGTGCAGGGGTTCTACAATAGGATAAAACCAGAAAGTAAATGAAACTTTCTTCCCTCACAAAAAGGGTTTAGGAACCGAAGTCAATCATAAGCTCTCACACTAGAATGGATCTCTACTGAAGTTGATTGATGCAAAGTGGATCTGTATCTCTTTATGTTCTCATTTTCAAATAAATCTGTAGTACCCATAGTTGACATAATTCTCTATTTAATATTTCATTAATTCCATTTCAAAAAAGTACCCCCCCTACCCACCCCCCCACACACACAAAAACAAAAACAAAAAGAAGAAGTAACCCTACAAATCCCTCTTGGGAACCTTGAACTGTAATTTGCAGTGACAGGGTAGATACTGAGAAGAATCTTTCTAAAAGTTAATGCTACTATATTTGAGTCTGCAGCTGTATAACTGAAATTTTAATGTGGTTGACGTAGTCTAATATAAATGGTTATATTTCATTGCAGGAGCTGAAGCAATGTTTGCGGATCTTGGTCATTTCTCTGTAATATCCATTCAGGCATTTCCTTGATCTCTCTCTCTCTCTCTCTCTCTCTCTCTCTCGCGCGCGCACACACACACACACACAAGCAGATAGATACACGTCCACATTCTTCATTTTCATATTTTTAACCTAGAGCTGTATGTTTGGCATTCTTGAAGGATCTATCAACATCATTGTCCTCCTAAAATAGTTCTCTGCCCACAGATTGCCTTCACATGTGTGGTATTCCCATGCCTTCTTTTAGCTTACATGGGCCAGGCTGCATTTCTAATGAAACACCCTACTTCGGTAGAAAGGGTGTTCTACGATTCTGTCCCAGGTGAGACCTTTGTAAGTGATTGCTTCTAATAATATTTCAATCTCTTGAAGGGTGACCCGCTGCTTACATTGATGATTTAAATTGTTTGTCCTGCACGTTCAGTCAGTTTGAACCAGGTATTGTTGGACCAGTTTTGGTTCCAAGCTAGAAGTCAATATTATAAAATATTGCGCAAAATATCAATTTATCACCTATATGTTGGCTGTCATTTTGATAAGAAATTGTCAGCTGGTCATATCACTTATTTTGGTTTTAATGTTTTTAAAATAATTGTTTAGGGGGTGAGATGAAAATTAATGAGGAAAAAAGAGAGGTTTTCTTCGCTCAGCAAAATAAAGTTTCTTTCATTTTCAATGGAAATAAAGATTTTGATGCAAATAACAAAAGCTTAAGCTTCCATGGCCCAATGAAGCTGAATTTCACAACACTTGTTGGATGATATGGGTCGAACTCAAATGTAATTTTTTCACAGATTTTTTTCTTCTTCTATTTTTTGTAAGATAACCAGTTTTATTGATAAGATGGAAAGGAATATAACCTGGGAGATAAAACACTACAACTGCACCTGAAAAAACACCCACAGATAAGCCCATATTAAGCCCTGATTACAATCTCATCATACAACTCAGCTCCCAACTTAGTTCACCCTTCTGCCTTGTGATTTACTGATTTGGCTATGAGGAATTGATTTTGTCAAGGTAATAAACAAACCACCTCTTAGGGATTAGGACAGTTGGACATTGAGATGTGTGCCCATGTGCATCTATGGTATGTACTTTGATGGATTATGATTTCCACTCTATCTCAAGCTACTAAAATGTTTGTTTACTTATTGTTTGGTGGGAGGTGACTAGTTGCTTTATTATGCAAGTTACCATTTGGATAAATGCTCTTGATAAATGAACCATTGGTCCGCTTATATGTTCTGTTGTATCAGACCCTATTACTAATTTTGAAATAATTTATTGCAAGAAATATATGGTGCTTTGACATTTGTTGTCTTTTGTTTTATTTTTATATTCTTTATCTTGTCTCTATGCAGGTATCTTGTTCTGGCCAGTCTTTGTGATAGCAACACTGGCTGCTATGATTGCCAGTCAAGCCATGATTTCGGCAACGTTTTCAGTCATCAAACAGGCGATGGCTCTTGGATGCTTTCCAAGGCTGAAGATAGTTCACACTTCTAGGAAATTCATGGGTCAGATCTACATTCCTGTGATCAACTGGTTCCTGATGATTATGTGTATAATCGTGGTTGCATCTTTTAGAAGTACAACAGACATTGCCAATGCATATGGTAAATATTCTGAGACTTGACTACATCTAATATGATTGATTCCTTCAGTATTATTCAAATCATTCCTCTATAGTGCATAATATAATGCATGATCATTGTTATGGATGGTGCTTCCTTTTTTATTATATTTTCTGTTCATATGGTTATTCTATTGGAATATTCATGTTCCAATTTCTTACATGATGTCACTCTATACAAACGTCATGGCATTTGCTTGATACTTCTTAGGAATATTATAATAAATTTTGGTGTTTTATTCTGATAAAATAATAGTGTTTCATGCATCCATTTCAGTCTTGGTAACATTTGGCTTCTCACAGATGAGATTCTGTATATTTCATCCCACTTTCTCAATGTCTTTGAAGGGCCAAGACAGGAGACTATATGAAGTGCTCTGTAACTCACCAAAATTGTTTTTATCTTGCAGGCATTGCAGAGGTTGGTGTGATGTTGGTTAGCACTACGTTAGTAACCCTAGTAATGCTCCTAATATGGCAGAAGAATCTTTTACTAGTACTCTGTTTTCCTGCCATTTTTGGGACCGTTGAACTCATCTACTTGTCTGCTGTCTTGACAAAGATATTGGAAGGTGGATGGCTGCCACTTGCTTTTGCCTCTGTTTTCCTCTGTGTTATGTACATTTGGAACTATGGTAGTGTGCTGAAATATCAAAGTGAGATGAGGGCAAAGATCTCTATGGATTTCGTGCTTGATCTTGGGTCCACACTTGGTACTGTCAGAGTTCCTGGGATTGGACTCTTGTATAATGAGCTGGTGCAGGGCATCCCTTCAATTTTTGGACAGTTTTTAGTCGGCCTTCCTGCAATTCATTCGACGATTGTGTTTGTATGCATCAAGTATGTTCCAGTTCCAGTTGTTCCTCAAGAAGAGAGGTTTTTGTTCAGAAGAGTATGCCCAAAAGATTACCATATGTTCCGCTGCATTGCTCGTTATGGATACAAAGATGTGAGAAAGGAAGACCATCACAATTTTGAGATGCTTTTAGTTGAGAGCCTTGAGAAGTTCTTGAGAAGGGAGGCCCAAGATCTTGCTCTGGAGAATAGTTTGGTTGATCTTGAGTTAGAAAATGACACGGCATCAAATGATTCAATAAGTCAGAAAGGTGTTGGAGAGCTCCAGATTCCGTTACTTTCCGATTCTAGGAGTGAAGAGACAAGCAGTTCCATACCTGACCAAGTCCTGTCTGTTTTGCCATCTAGTGTCATGTCATCAGATGAAGACCCAAGTTTGGAATATGAGCTTTCAGCTCTTCGCGAAGCCATGGATTCTGGGTTTACATATCTGCTTGCTCATGGGGATGTGAGAGCAAAGAAACAATCATGGTTCATCAAGAAGCTGGTTATAAACTATTTCTATGCTTTCTTGAGGAGGAATTGCAGAGCAGGTGCTGCAAATATGAGCGTGCCGCACATGAATATCATGCAGGTCGGAATGACATATATGGTTTGATGTAGTCTTGGATTTCAGGTATCTTGGTCACTAGCACCAGAACAAGTGTGGAACTTTCAGTTATTCCATTATTGCCTATCATGCATTTCCGTTTTAAGTTAAATGCATAGGCTATGTCTTGATTGATTCGTAGTTATGTAGTTTTGTTTGTGTACAAGTTTTACAATATCTGTTTGTCAGAAAATTATTTGCTGCCAACACAGTGATCTAAACATCCCAATTCTATGGGAAAATAAACACTGGATATAAATATGTAAGTAACATTGATGAATGATTTAGATTTGGCATAAGTGGGCTCATTTGTTCTGGCCAGTACTACTTGTTATTATCTTTTTATTAGGAGGGAATTGATTTGAGCATTGATACTTTTAATAAGACAGGACATCAGTTGATGTAAAAATGAGAACCTTTTTATTTTACCCTTTCACCAAAGTCTGAATCAGAGGTAAAATCAGGGATTTAAATATCGGCTGATACGATATATATTTTGATTTTTTAAACCTTTATATATCGGCCGATATCTGATATATTTTGCCGATATCTCAGGTTTTAATTTAAAAAAAATAAAATTAGGTGAGAAATTTCTCGGCCGAGATATCAGAGAAAAGTCCCATTTTTACGTCTGCCGGTGTTCCATCTTCATTAAATTATTTGTACACAAATCAGTTCCCCTAATAGAATGGCATCTTAGGATGAATTTTTAGTGAAAATTTATACTTCAAAGTTTACCACATGAAAACTGTCCTTTGACTTTTTAGAAAGCTAAGGCAATGAATTCTTAGAATGAAAATTATTTGCATAATTGCATCAGTTTGCAATTAAGGATTGATTGGAACACAATTTTTTTAATAGAGGATACCCCTTTACTTTGCTTTAGATTTTAATGATAAAAATGCCCTTTTTAAAATGATAATTATCTAGACCCGTTCATGGGCCACGTTCGGGTCAGGCATTCCTGTCTCACCGCAACAGGTTTTAAATATCTAAAAGGCTAATTCCGCCTAACAAGTGGAATGAATTTGATACATTAATTTTTAGTTTCTTCATCTTAGTAGCCAAAATCACCGGTTTTATTAAAGATCACCAAGACAAGGATATCAATGACTTCGACTACTAAGATCAAATGGTTAGAATCGATCTTGAACTGAAATTTGCTCTACCCTGATTTTAAACTCAAATTTTGATGCACCCATCTCCAATGTAGAGTATGGAGATTCATATGAAGATGGTGGGATCCATGAAGAACAATTTGATTCCATTTAAAACTCAGGCGTATAGTAAAATAATATAAATGAATGACGTATATTAAAGGGTAAGGCCCCATTATGTAAGAGTCTTGTCTCTGGGGATTTTAAAATAAAATTAATTGTATATTCTAATTGTAAAGCTTGTAACCTATTTAAACATTATAATTCTTAATTTTTAAAACAAAAAAATTTCAATTGTTAGATAATTAAATTGTTAAGTCCATTATATAGATCACATAGATATTTTAAAGGGTTTTCATGATAATTCAAGGATAGGAGTATTAACAGGATGAGTTTAGGCCCTGTTATGCTCTGTGTAAGTCTGAGCCCATCTGCAGCCCGTTGGGCTCTTGAAGATTAAAGTCTAAGTAAACCCATTTGAGACTTAAAATTCAACCATTAAGATTGAAATAGACATGCTGGCGATATGATCTTAGCGGCCAAAGTACCAAATGTCAACGCTTAGTAGCTTAAATTTTTTTTTTTTGAATGCTGGATTAGTATTTCAATCAAAGAATACTCGACAAAGAGGTAGTAGCTTTAATTACTAAGATTAAAGAGGTAGAAGTTGATTTTTAACTAAAATTTGGTATATTTATAGTTTGTCAATGTTAATTTCAATTTGAATTGTTGCATATTAATTTTAACTTTAAGAAAAGGGGAAAAATAGAACAAATAGACATATTAATAAATTTTATATGTTGATATAAATATAATTATTGAATAACATTCACCAAATAAAAAGCATCTATTCATCTTGTGAAATAAAAATTACACCAATTTCCAAATACTTTTATTTAAACATTGTTCTTAATAGTGATTTAAATTAATTAATAAATAAATACAATATTTGTCAGACTTATTTCTTATGCTAAATAAAACAAAATATTTCATTTCATTTCAATTTTTATTAAATTAGAAAATAAATAATTTACATAAAAAATATAATTAAATGGGCCAAAACCCAATGGATTTACTGGGCTGCTGCTCTCCTATTTAGCTAAACTAGCTAAAAAATTTGGCTTCGACTTGTCCTAATGGACTGGTACAGTTATTCGGACCTATTTATTTATGATTTTGTTTGGCTAAAGGATAGATAAGTGGAATTGACGGTTTGGATTGAAAAAATATGGGGCCCACCACCTCATGTATTTAAGAATATATATACACCTCGTATCAATAATGGGGTGAAAAAAAAATCTGAGAGAAAATTCAAGTTTGAATTAAATCAGGATCATAATTCAGGAGTCGGATTCAAATATGGATTCAAAATTAAAATTAAAATCTTCAAAAACGGTTTATTTTTATTTTAAATTTATAATATTTTTTATTTTAATTAATAATGTTTTTCCAATTAGATTGCACATTAGGAATTTGTTTTGATATTCAAACATTGAGGGTTAACGGACAACTTAACGGACAAACTGCGTTTTTCAGTCACTTGACACTGAGTTTAAGCGTCTCCTTACAGTCTTACACCTGCAGTTACTCCTCAATAACTGTAAAATCAGTAAACCGCTTCAAGTGTCCTTTAGACGAGCATCAAGAGAGAGAAAGAAGCAAAGAAAAAGAGAGAGAAACAAGAAGCAAAGAAGAAGAGAGAGAAACGAGGGAGAGAGATGGGGAAGAAGAGGATCGAAATAGTCAAATAGAGAAGATCCAGGAAACCAACCCGCACCATGTCTGCTTCATACAGAATCCAACAGCAGCAACCCATTTCCATCAACGGTGGAGCTGCCCATGTCTGAACCTAATTTTTGTGTCGCCGGCAACCCAAATCTATCAATGGTAGAAGTGCCAACGGAACCTGATTTTTGCATCGGCGGCAACCCTAATCTATCAATGATGCAAGTGCCGACATCGGAACCTGCCCCATTGCTGAAGTTTCACAATCTACCCTATCAAGCAAACGGGTCATCCCTCGGCAGCACCCCATATCCATCGACCGTGGAACTACCGATATCGGAGACACCGTTGGAAAGCCATCCATATCTATCAATGGCCGAAGTGCCGATATCTGAGGCTGTGCCTGAGTTTTCCGATCAACATTATGACACGTGGTCTATTCGTATGCAGCAATCCATATCTATGGACGGTGGAACAGCCCACATCTGAGCCGTTGGATATATTCTTTGATCTGCCTTCTCTTGATCTTGGAAGCTGCAGCAGATGGATTTTTTCCTGAGGATTTTCTTTCTTCTACTGATTCCTTTGTGCTTTCTTATTTCTTTATTTGCTTGTTTTTAAATTCAGGAAAACAATTTGTAAGGTTTCTGTGCAATTATATGTGGAAGAAATATGCATCATTATTTTCTCATTTTAATAAATAGTTCATTTTCTTTGTCCAAATTTCTTTCATCTTTATTCTTTTAATAATCTTTTCTTTATTATTTGCTTATTGCATGTAAGCTGTAAGATTTGATATTCGGCGTTTTTCAAGAAATATGATTTTTACATTTTTTATACAAAATAGTGTTTTCAATTATTAATAGGTTAGTGGATTGCTGATTTTGAATTGGATATTTTAGCCAAGCACATTCAAAATTAAAATTTTCTTTGATCTAAATCTTTATTCAATAATAGTCTTAATATTTATCTAGGCTTACCAACAAAATACTTCTGTTGATGTAATATAGTCTTGCCGGTGTATCCTAATCATACTAGGATTAGTAATCCAATTTCAACAAGTATGGAATAGAAGTCTTAATTTAAAGTAGATTACTAGATTATACTGAGTTAACAAGGTTGAATCTAATAATGTATATCTTAAAAAAATTAGAACATAGGAGACTAATAGGAGGAAATACTATATGACATATATCTTTTATTATAATTCATAATCTTTTTATTGTAAAAAAAATTGAGATTCATAAAAATATTGGAATATTAGAAAAATATATCAATCACGGTCTCTTCATTTAATTTCATAAAAAATTATATATCATTTCAATTTTTTTCCAAAAGAAACAATAAAATATTAGAAACTCGACTTTAAATAATTTTTTGAAAAAAAAAACTTGGAGAATCACATGGACACCCTAGAAACTATTTTAATCATATTATTGACATCTTCATTGAATTAAATAAGAACTGAATATTATTTTATTAAAATAATTTTTAAAAACCCTTATTTTAAGATTATCTTAGAGCCATAATTCAAAAAATTGATGAAAATAATTGAAAGTAGTCAATTTTTAACCAAAAAATGTTTGGGACCAACAAATTCCATTTACCCAATGTAAAATTCTACTTAAAAGATGGTCGAAATGGATGTTTTAGAAAATTAAAAGCAAAGATTGTATTGGTGGATATTATATAGTATCGGCCGATACTACCTGCACGTATTGGGCAGATTATCGCCTTTATCGAGGGATTAAAATGGCCTCGGTTGCGCTTAGTAATCTAAGGGAGAGAGGGATGAGAGATATCCTTCATATTAGTTCCTACTTTTCAAAATTTTTTGACATTTTCGTTCGTTAAAATTTTTCACATCTAGTTTCAACCCTAGAGCTTGGACTCGTGACTCCAATCTCATAAAATGCTTGCACAGTTGCACTAACATTTAAGTTGTGCATACACCAGACTAAATGTGTAATTTGAGTTTGAGTTATTCTGAATTCGATCCACTGGGCTTGAAGTATAGTCAAGCCCATTCAACCACTTTAAAATTTGAGTTTGATTTAGATAAAAATAATAATTTATTTTATTCTGAATTCGATCCACTGGGTTTGAAATATAGTCAAGCCCATTCAACCCCTTTAAAATATGAGTATGATTTTGATAAAAAAATTAATTTATTTTTAATTTAGATCTAACTAGAGGCATGATTTATATAATTTATCAGGCCCAAATTATCTTATGTATACTTCTCATTTTTATGTCTGTATTTAATATCTTTTAGACTTAATTTTTATAATTATTATGTCTTAGTGACAGGAATATTTTTACATTGCCTCTTTGCTTGGAATATATCAATAGAATGTATATAATCTCTATCTACTTTATTATATAGATTGATAAAAGATCTAATTTAACTCAATTTGAATTGGATGGTCTAAATTAAAAATAGTTTAATTCAAAAAATAATAACTTGAACTTAATATTAACATATTAAAATATAACTCTATTGAGAGGCTCATGAGCTTTGATAGTAAAATCTTATTTTCTAAATATATCTTGAATTCTATATAGTTGGATATAATGTAAAAAAAAATTATCTTATTGTCACGTCCCGAATTCGGAGATGGGCCAAGAACGCAACTAATTTTTTTTTTTTAAACTTTAACCCAATGAGTCACAAATTCCTTAACATACTACCCATGTGAGTCTAATACTTACGAGAGATATCCATGTCTTAACTATTCCTAAACATATTCATCAAAATAATCTGAACAATTTTCACTCAAACATACAAAAACAATATATTGAGCACACCAACACACAAATATATTACATGGAAACACCAAACTTACAGATATAAGTTTTTATGTCACATGAGGCATATTTATAATAAAGCATAAAAAAAAAACCAAAGGTACGCTTAGTTTCCACGTGCGGAAAATCATAGACAATTCTCAAGTTCCAACTCCTAACGAGGCACTATTGGTTCCTCCATTCCATCTTCCGGTTCATATCCTGCATTGTAAGGGACATGAGCTACTAGCCCAGTGAGGAGAGCTCACCATAAAATCCAACATACAATATTCGTGAAATAGATAATAATGCATGTTCCCTAAACGAAATGCAGTTAATCCACTTAACTTATTTTCATCATAACATCCAATATAATACATGAACCCATAAATAATGCATTTTTCATGAATGCAATGCGGTAAATCCACTTAACTCATTTTCACTGTAGGATCACTTTCTAAAGTGTTTTATCAATTTTTACCGGGGTCAGCCCTCATTTAACAACTTGTAAGTGCATAAGGTCTCTGCGACCCAGTCTACTAGCCTATCCAAATCCAGCGGTTGATGGCGGTCGACCACGGCTTACTAACACGTCCAACCCAACAGTTCGCAAATGGTATTCAGCTTAACATCAAAAGGTCTCCACGACTCGGTCTACTAAGCCCATCCAACACCAGCGGTTGATGGCGGTCGACCTCAACCTACTAACACGTCCAACCTAACGGTTCGCAAACGGTGTTCGCCTAATCTCAGCAATTATAGCCCAACGGCCAATATCAAATTTTCAAATTTATTATCTTTCACACATTTAACTTATAAATATGATTTTCATAGGCAAATGTCAAATGTATGATAATGCATGATTTCCATTGCCCTCATTACACAGGGATTTATTCTGAGAGAATCACTAAATGACCATGGGTCCCATTTCAGTCTGGTGTTAGTGGGTTTAACATATAACACAATACAAGTGTTGGTTCGAGTCTTCTCACCTCTATCCGCAGAGATTATCACACAATATGTAAGAGAAAATAATAATATAAATTTCAAGTCGATAAACTATCTACGAACTACTTCTCATCCCCCGGCATTTTCCAAGAAAACATGATAAATGTAATGAGTCTCCTAATTCTTTCTACTCCGTTAGATTAAGTCAGCAGTTAGTTGTCAGCCAACCAAAACATCATATCAAAATAAAAATATAAAGTACTCAGTGCCTGGTCTCGTATTTTTTTCTGGCCAGGGAAAAGTATTGAGACAGAGCCCAGAGGGTACAATACATGAAATTAAATAAAAGTGCTCAGTGCTCAAATCCTTTTACCACCGGACGACCAAGGCCGTCTCAGGTGGCCAACGAGCGGCGTTTCCGCTACTCAATAGGTGGAGATTTTCGGCCAAGAGAGTACAATGCAAGTAATATAAAAAGTACTCAGTGCCCCACTTCAAGACCATCAGGTGATTAAGCGCACCCTCAGATGATATCATCGAGCGACTAAGCGTCACTACTGATGAACCACCGGGTGACTAAGCGCCATTTCAAATGGTATCACCGAGCGACTAAGCGCCACTACTGATGAACGATCGAGTGAGTAAGCGCCACCTCAAATGGTATCACCGAGCGACTAAGCGCCACTACTGATGAATCACCGGGTGACTAAGCGCCACCTCAAATGGTAGCACCGAGCGACTAGTGTCACTACGGATGATAGTTTGTCCCAGAGGTTACAGTAATAAAATTTAAACACAAAAGATGGAAAAGTAAACACACAATAGTCAGCTGGGGTTAATCTTTTCTCCGATTTTACTTAGGGTTGAAAAACTGAGTTTTAAATGTAAAATAAAACTGATTTTAAAAGATGTAATTTAAAATCTAAGAGGAAGCCTATTTTTTCTTCTCTTTTGAAAAAACTAATTTTAAATCTCATAATTACCCCTTTCTACATCTAACTTACTTTATAATTAATATAAACGAGAAAAGAATCATTTTGATACCTTGGATGTAAAATTTTTGCTAAAAATAAATTTGAGTTGAAAATCTAAAGATATACGCAAGAAAATTCGATGTCTTTGCTACCGGTCGAAGAAGAGTAAAAGGAAGAGGAAGCAGCACAGAAAAAGGATGAGTAGGCAACGACTGAGAGAGACGAGGCCGCTGCGGCTGCTGACGACAGAAACAATAAAAGATAGAAAAAGAAGGAGAAGAATGAAGGAATAAAAGATAGAAAAAGAAGGAGAAGAATGAAGGAAAAAGGAAAGAAGGAGAAGAATGAAGGAAAAAGGAGGAGAGGAGGAGAGAGCGACTGAAAGTCGTTGCTATCTGTAGTCGAGCAAATGGGTTGCCATGCAACCACGTTTGCCTAACCACCAGCAGTAGCCCGTAGCTTTAGGAAAAACATAAAAAATATATTATTATTTTATTATATAGTTTTTTTCTAATTACCTTTATATCCTATTGCACATGTGGATGTGGTAATACAGAAGTCCTACTAAATTAATCCAACTAGTCCATTAAATTGGGTATTAAAAATTGAAAATAACACTAAAATATGGAGAGAAACCGACGTAAAAAATCCAGTGTAAATTTGGAAAATCTCTTTGAAATGATCTAACTTTACAATTAGATAGAGTAAATTAGTTTAACAAAAGTATTCTAAAGGTCCTACGCGTTTTGAGGTAAAAAACCACCTTTTTCAAGTGAAAGAATATTTTTAGTTAAAACGACGGTCCAGTTTTCTCGCTGTAAAATAAATGTCAAAAGTTGATATTTTTGGAAATCTAAAAGTACAAGAAGATTCATTATTATACAGATCGAGTATTGATTTTCTCCGTATATTTTTAGGATTTTGTCCCTCCTATAAAATTAGGGCTTTGCCACTTAAGAAAATATAGCTAGTAAAAATAGGTAGAATTAGGTTGAGATTGGCATTCCATTAAGTCCAGAATTTAAAAATAATGTATAATCTAAAATTTGAATTTTTAACTAGGTCAAATGAGTGAGTTTCCAGAGCAGTTAAGTTTTAAGCCTAAAATAAGGCAGCCCATTTAGACACCAGGCATTTTAGTTTTTAGACACCAGTTTTTGGATTTTTGAAGGAAATTACTTTTTTGCCCTCCCGCATATAATCCTTCGGACGATTCTTCACTCGATTTTTTAGTTCCTTCGGATGATGTCGAATCATCATCCGAAGGATCTTACCATCCTTCGAACGATTGCTACAGTTTAAAATTTTAATAGTAAAATATCTTTTAAAAATTTAAAGTTATTTTTTAAGCACTGTGTATTTTCAAAATTTCTCAAATTGAATATTCGGACTAATTATAATAGCATAATAAAAATATTTTAAGAATTCAAGGTCTTTTGACACTCTCAAATGCTTAAAACACAGTATTTTACAAATAAGGGTATCCTTTGGCTGTGCCAAAAATACATTTGGGTGTGTCAAAAAACCTTGAAGTCTTAAAGTATTTTTATCAGATTATCGTAACTAGTCTGGATATTTAATTTGAGAAATTTTGGAAATACACAGTGCTTAAAAAATAACTTTAAAGATTTAAAATAGATTTTATTATTTAAAAAGTTATTGTCTATTTCCAAAATTTCTCAAATTAAATATCCACACTAATTACGATAGCATGATAAAAATACTTTAACAATTAGTAAAATACTCTTATTTGACATTCCCAAATGTGTTTTTGGCACAGCCGAGGGATATCCTTATTTGTAAAATACTGTGTTTTAAGCATTTGGGAGTGTCAAAAGACCTTGAATTGTTAAAGTATTTTTATCATGCTATCGTAATTAGTCCGGATATTTAATTTGAGAAATTTTGAAAATAGACAGTGCTTAGACAATAACTTTTTAAATAATAAAATCTATTTTAAATCTTTAAAGTTATTTTTTAAGCACTGTGTATTTCCAAAATTTCTCAAATTAAATATCCGGACTAGTTACGATAATCTGATAAAAATACTTTAAGACTTCAAGGTTTTTTGACGTACCCAAATGTATTTTTGGCACAGCCAAGGGATACCCTTATTTGTAAAATACTGTGTTTTAAGCATTTGAGAGTGTCAAAAGACCTTGAATTCTTAAAGTATTTTTATTATGCTATTATAATTAGTCCGAATATTCAATTTAAGAAATTTTAAAAATACACAGTGCTTAAAAAATAACTTTAAATTTTTAAAAGATATTTTACTGTTAAAATTTTAAACTGTAGCATCTGAAGTCAATCGTTCGAAGGATGGTAAGATCCTTCGAATGATTCGACATCATCCGAAGTAACTAAAAATCGAGTGAAGAATCGTCCGAAGGATTATATGCGGGAGGGCAAAAAAGTAATTTCCTTTAAAAATCCAAAAACTGGTGTCTAATAACTAAAATGCCTGGTGTCTAAATGGGCTGCCCTAAAATAATATTATTATATTCGTAAATTACTCTCATGCCTTTAAAACTTAATTAAAAGAGCTATCGGACTCGGATCTGATCAAACTTAGCTCTGTTAGAAATCTCATTCCGTAATCTTCACGATTGGAGGAACAAAAATCATAATCAACGGCTAAAAATTACTTAATTAATCTTAATTAACGAAAATTAACTCCTAATTTGAGTTGGGATATTACACTTATTATTTTATTTTAAACTTTTAACGGTTCGAAACCTTAGAGAAGAGCACCATTGTCATCGTCCGCACAGTTGCACTACGTTCAATCAAAACCGTCCAAATAGTGGGCCTCCATCGCCTTACAGTTCAACACCACAAAGTATTTCTTAACTTAATAAAGGATTTATTATGCAGAATGGTGGTCAATATAATTTTTGATAAATTTAAATTGAAAATAAATTCTTAGAACCTTCATTCAAAATGATTAAGATATTGATTTCAAAATGGCGAAAGGCCTAAAGGAGATTCTTATCAAACATCAAATCATATGATATAAGCTTAAAACTTTGATTTTTGACTTGGACGGTACAGACCCGACCCGAAAAATCAGGGCTTAGGGCTTGACTCAGCAAGAAACTGTCCGCTTTGGGTCCACACGTGTGCACGCACACGCGCAAGCCCGCACGGGTTTGAATTGGGGCCTGGCTCAACTGGTAGGCCTCAAAACACGTCTTGCTGAGGAGGGGCTGGCACTTATAAACTCCAAGCGAAAATCCCTCACTTCCGATGTAGGACTCTTTTCTTCCCACTTTACTACTAACCCACTCACACACCTTCACTTGGGCTGGCCCTTAGTGGACTCGGCCGTCCTGGCCTGGTCAGGGTCTCACATGGACGCCCATCATAACACGGGTAAAATTTGTTAGGAGACACATAATGGATGAAATTCCCATTTTACCCTTACCGGTGGAACATATACATGCGGCGTGCTATCGGTACACCGGTACGTGATGAGCGGTAAACTGGTAGGGAAAAATGGGAATTTCACTTTATTCCGTATCTCCTAACCGATTTTGCCCTTGTCAGGATGGCTGGTCTTTTGACTTTCATAGTAGTTTGGTCCAAAACCTTTGTTCAAGCTGATTTATTAGTTACAAACCCATATTACAGTATGCTTTGGGGATGATTGTTTTGAAATTAATTTTCAAAAATTTCCCAAAATTGAAAAAATAATAATTGTGGGCTCTTTGAGGTTCTTTAAAGGTAAATAAATAAATAATTTTTTTTTAATTTATGTGTGGAAAACCGTGGGATACCGAGCGTAAAACCTCCACGGGTGAGCCTACTACCCCTAGGGTACACAAAGGTTAAGACATAGGAACTCTAACTCACAACCTCCCAATTCTTAAGACGGAAGGGAACCAGTTGAACTATATCCATGTAGGTAAATTAGAATAACTGATAATGAAAAAGGCCTTCATTAAGAAAGAATGAAAATAAATTAAGAATCCAAAAGCTCAACCTAAATTTATGAAAAGATGACTGCTGGTTATAAATGATAATATTGAGAATGGAATTATAGTAAAATTTAAATTTATTTAAAAACCATTGAGAAATTGGTCTAATTAAATCTGACGAACAAAAAACAAACATAACATATATTGGAACTTGCAAGATCCGTTAGCTATCCAATTTTTAACCTGGTAGTCTAACTACTGTTGTTTTCACACTTTTACTGCTAAGTGTGCAAGCAATTCATCATCTTTCTTAAAACTCCTTTAATAAATTATAAATAAATAAAGTAATTACATTATTGATAACAATAAAGCCAAAATTATATGATTCAGATAATCAATTGGTGATGAACATTTATTTTACACATAATTATGCTTTTATAGTTAAGAATTTTACACATACACTAAAATGGTCTATGAAGTTCCCAACTACAACTTTTAAAGAGTTACAGCATATCCACTAAGCGAGAAGTTGCCTTTGTAAACCTGACTAGATCAATGTCACAAATATCGGTGGTATTTTTAAATTTATCATATTTTTATCGAAAAAATACCATTACCGCATATTTATCGATATGACAATAAATTCTCGATAAAATCGCAATAAAATGATGATATCTTGATAAATTCCCAGTAAATTATCGATAAATTTATTATTAATATTTTTATTTTTAAAATATAATATTTTCTGCAAAATTTTCCTAGAGAATTTGATAATATCCTGATATTACACATCGCAATTTATATCCGATATTTGTGACAATAGACTAGATCAAGGATTTGGCTCCACCTTCAGCTCTACAATCCTGTTTCTCCGATCATTACACCGGGCAAACTTTACGTGCTCCAAGAACTCCAATCTGCTGAGATAAAGTAAAATCACTTGGAAGAAATGCTTGAATCTCCAGCCCCAAAGATATCTTCGAAGGAAACGAAACCCAAGTACTGCAATCAGTATCCACAGCAGCACCAGCCATGCAGTGAATGTAAGAGGAACAGTTTGCCGGGGAAGTTTGTGGAGGAGTTTATCGGCGGTAAGAAAGTAGAAAGCGGCGGCGTAGCTGACCAACATCGAGCTGACTGCAATCCATGTGATGAACATCAAAATCCAGATGGAAACCTTCTTTTGAAGAGTGTATCCACTGACTGAAAGTATGATTATGGTGAGCGATGCGAAGAAGCCAATGAGGTTAGAATTTGAAAAGAGTGTGTATATGAATGGAGATTTGTAGGACATTATGGCCTCTCCTGCTTGGTGATGGACATCGCTTTCTTGCCAAACACTTCCTGGTGGGCTCAGAGCAGCTTGAAAAGTGACAGTAGCCAACAAAATGGCCACCACCATTAGTGTATCTTTAGTCTTTGTCAACCATTTGTGGTAGTTCTTCAGCTCCTCCTTTCGAATCCTCCTTTGTTGAATAAAGGGAGACACATCCTTTCCTCTTTTTGCCCCAGCATTTCTTAGGATTCCTCTCAATTTCCATCCTTGAGATCCGTCTGGATTTTCTAGGGTTATGTCTACTGCCGTATACCCATCCACATTCATGGCATTTACGTCAATTCCAGAATTGTTGTTGACCAGAAACTCTACCACCTGCACCGCAATTCCAAACTGGAATTCATATCAAAAGAAAAACCCGTTTACGACAATTAAGGTTTGAGCTCAACATAATATGAACTCGGCATTAATACTATTACAATAGCACTCATGAATTATATACTACACACTCTTGTAGTACTCATGGATTGTGTTGAAGTTGTAAACTATTAAACACCAAGTTAGAATTCGTTCCTTATAAACCGGCTTGTAAAGAGAGAGTGCCCATGTGCTTATAAATCCCTAAGACCCAAAGGTCCACTTGTAGGGGTGAAACTAAGGCTGGGTTTTAACTTGATCCGCATGACTTGACTCGAGAAATAAGTGGCTTTGGGTTATGTATTTGTATATTTCGGGTCAGGTCGGGTTAAGAAAAAAAAAAAAACCCATGAAATTTAGGTCGGGTCGGATTGAGAAATTTGAAATCAACCTGATGTAACTCGACCCGACCCAAGTGCACCAAGTTATAAAACATCACCCGGGTTGAGTTGGATCGGGTCGGGTTGAGTAATTTGGGTCAGCAATTCGAGATGGGCCGGGTCATGTTCAGTAAGTTTTGACATGGGTTGGGTTGAGTTTATTAAAGCCTGACCCAACTCGACCCGTGTTTCAGCCCTATCCACTAGCAACGTGGGACATTGTTAATACGCCCCCTCAGTGCTAGGGCTAGAGACACTTGGCTTTCCTCCTCCACGTAGGGCTGAAGTTATGGACTTGACCCATCCCGGTGGTACACCGACGAGGTTGAAGTGACAGGCAAAAACTCATCGGGGTGTGATTCACATCCCACCACAATGGGCCACTCTCCATAACTTTATCTGGAATATGTGGATTGAGAGATTTTCATATGATCCGAAGAAATGGTTACGTGAGACGCTTCAACAACTTCAATCATTAAAAAAAACATAATATAAACATAGCATCAATATTATTACAACATAGCACTTACAAATTACAGTACATACTCTTGTCACTACTCATGGATTGTCTTCAGGTTGTAAACACGCAGTTGTACTGGTCTAAAGTTAGCGAAATATAGAATTAAAAAAAACTAAAGGGGACATGAAGAAGAAGATGATGAAGAAATAACAATAGTCCAGAAGATAAGAACCAATAATTTTTGCACCTTATATCTTTATATAATTAGAATTCCTTAATTTGAATCATCTAGTCTGAGACAAAGAAATATAAATTCGTTATAAAATTAATGATGTGGTCAGTGATCATAGATATGATACTAAAATATGGAATCTTACAAGTATGCCATTTTGAGGGTGAGTTGCAGGCTAGCTTAGGTCTGCACTAAAAAACGCATGAACCGGAATACTGAACCTGTTTAAAGGTAGACAAGAAATTAGCTAATCCATATTTTAAAATATCATTAGTATAATAGAAAGATTAGGATGTGATATGAGACTTTAAGAACTCGGGTTAAGAGTGAAGTTAAAATAGAAGGATGTGAACAAATAAGGATTGAAATAAAGAAGAAAATAAGTTTTCATTAGAAAAAAAATAAAAAGTAGAATCTAGAATATCACCTCTATTGTTATGAAGGGGAAGAAAAGAATGAAATAACATGTTAAAGACGATGTTAGAAAATCTAGATACGATAACATTTTTGAAGTAGAATTTATTCTCAAAAGCTAACCTTAAGAGGATGGTCTGTCAAATATTATATAGTGTAATTGATTTATTGAATTAGCTGTTGTAGGACTTTTGTTACTTCACATATGCCCTCATGTGCCGTTGGATTCTATGGTTGCACCTGGAAACTTCAGACCTGCCCTAACATGTAGTGGACACGCAGAACGTACTCTCATAACATGTTAGAAAATTATGACTTAATAATCATTTTAAAATAGAATTCACTCTCAAAAGCTAGCCATTGAGAGGAGGGTGTCTCAAATATTACATGAAGTAATTGTTTTCTTTAATTAACTGATGACTTCTGTTATTTCATGAAACAAAAAATTAAAATAAAATAAGCTTAAAGAAAGAAATAGTAGAAGAAGAAGATGACCTCAACTTGCTCCTTGGCCACAGCGAGATGGAGAACGGTATTGTCATCATCATCTTTTAAGTTCACAAACTCCTTATCATCTACCAATTCCACCAACAATTTCAAAGCTTCAAACCTGTTATGATTCACACACAGGTGCAAAATGGGATGCCCTTTATCTGTTAAGAACAGAGCAGCTACTCTCTTGGCAGGAATCAACTCTTTCAAGACCTCAGTTCGACCTTTCATTGCTGCTGTATGGAGAGGAGTTCTTCCATCTCGATCATGAACCAAACAGACATCAGGGTTTGTTTTTAAGAGCTCTTTTACTACTTGTACATGACCCTTGGCTGAAGCCAGATGCAGAGGAGAGAGTCCCTGAGAGTTCAGTCCGAACCCAAATTCAGGCTTTCTATTTAAGATCTCTCTCACAAAACCAACATGCCCAAATTGAGCTCCAATGTGCAGAGGATTATTTCTTGCCATACAATCATGCATCACTTTATCAAGAACCAGTTCATCTTCTTGAAGCAATTCTTGTAGCAGAGAAACATTGCCTGTGATAGCTGCTTCGTAGATCCTCCCATCCATCCTCTCTCTCTCTGTTTCTCTCATTCCTACTATCGCCACCACTAATTTAAAGAGGAGGGAATTCGTGAGATTCACTGAGAATGAGATTGACTGAACAGAATCCTTGTGCCACACACCACCAAGGCACCAATCTTGTCCTGCCCAGTTTCATACTCGCTTTTGTGAAAACTGGGTTCATGTTTTCTGTCTAGACAACGTCAAAGTCAGTTTTTATTTTTATTTTTAAAAGATAAGATTGAGAAGAACTCAAAGATTAATTCATTCTTGAGTTATGTTTTTATTGAATTTTTCTTAAACTACTTTAATAAATTTCCCAAATTTACAACATGCGTTTATATAAATATGTATAATAAATAAAGACGAAATTATTAAAATTAATCCATGATTTATTACGTGGACAATGCTATTATGCAACTGGAGTTTTATAATTATTTTGAAAAAAAAAACTATATCAATCTTATTAACACATTTTATTCAACTTATAATCACTTAAGATTATTTTATTAAAAAACATTCATATGACGGGCAATTGCATGCCACTGGATCTACAATTCATTGCTTGGTATGGGTTTTAGGGGTTGTCCTATTCTGTGCTTGTCTTTTGGTTTTGGGTTGGCCCGAGCTGTGGGCTTCACTTTTATATCTTTTTATTGGGGCCCGCTTTTTTGGGGGCCAAGAGACAGTACAAGGCATGTGTAATCTTACCTATTCATCTCAATCAAATTTTATCCTTTTATTACTCTCATTTAAAAAAAAAAAAAATTCAAACTGCAAATTGTTGGGCTAATATTAAATCTATGAAAGAAATACCAAAAATGTTTCTAAATAGCTGTTTCATGATCATCATGTAACAATAAGAGCAGTCACAAGTGAAAGGAAAAAACAAAACAGAGAAATCTTGAAATACTAAACAATACAATTTTCTTGGCCTTGATACTATATATATTCTCAATGGCGCTTTCTTTTCCTGATTTTCATACTTGTATTTTTAGTCCGTCTCTTTTATTTCTATATTTGCATCTCTGGTACCATTCTTCTATTTTTTATATGAACCATTTCAGAAACTTCTCAGTGGTGAAGTGAGAATTTTGTTATTCCTTCTAAACATTAACTGTCAGACTCAGGAGAGATTGTTTTCTGTTTGGTAAAAAAAAAACTCTTTTTTTCTATGGCTCAATGGGAAAATGATTTTGTAGAAAACCCAACATTTTGTGGTTGAAACAACCCTTTGATCTAGGCCATTGATCTGATAGTATGATATGAAATCAGATTTAAGAAATTAAGGCCAAGCAAGCATATGAGTCCAAGGCCCAGCTTGGCTTCTGGAATGTGCTCTTGGAAGCTGGAAGAAAGGATTGGAGTAATGAGGGGTCCATGCGGTAGTGGAAGGAGATGAGTCAGAGAGAGAGAGAGAGTTGATGGAAACTCTTAACGAGTGACAACCACAAGTGGAGTCTTAGGACCATCCACTCCTGTTAATTTATGATTGGATTTAAAGGGTTAGTAAAGAAATCTATCCAACACCTTCTTAAAATGTTAAGAAATTAAGAATTAGAATAATTTAGTTTGTTCTATTTTTTCTAACTAGACAACTCCTGTAATAATATATTATCACCGTTAGTAGTCACAATCTCATTATCTAAAGTCAACTTTTCGAGTTAAATTTCTCCATTATACTCTGATGTAGCACACGTGTCCAAACCAAACCAAGTCAGCGATGGAAGATTTCTATCCTGATTTTTCTCACCAACGAAGAAGCATGCCGACTACAACTCTCGGGATTTCCTGATTTTTTCTCCTATCTATTTCTTTTAGAATACTATTTCTTTTATTTTCATTTTTTTATCTTTATTGCTATTTTTAGTTTTGGGTTTTATAAAAACCCCTCTCTAGCCTTGTAATGGATAAATTTTGATGAATAATATTTGATTTGGGTTTTACCCCCTGTATCTTCTTCTTTTCTCCGTCGATTCGGGTTTACTCTCCTTTCTTCCACATCTCTACTATCTTCTTCTAATTCTATCTTCTTCCTCCTCTTCTCTGGATTTTTTCCTCTCTTCTCAACCCCTATTCTTGTGGATTCAAGAACCCAACGACGACGTGTCGGCGGTTCCAGATCTGTTTGGCATTTTCAAACGGAGACTGCTGCTTTACGTCGCCAACTCTCACGGCCAGATCTATCCACCAGTGTTGCAGATTCCATCTCTCAGCCCATCGTCCCTAGTTCCTTCACCGTCCCGGCAACCATCCACTCGCCCGATCCTAAACACAGGCCTAGCCGTCCTCAAGCCTCCATCTACCCTTTCGCCCTCTCCGTTACCTGATTCAAACCCAGATACATCCCCATTTTTCATACATAACCCACTTTTCCTTATTTCCATTCACCAATGTGGGACCCATTCTTCCCTTTTAACCTATTCAGCTCCAATTGTTTATCTATTTTTCCCAAACCATTTCCCGAACCTATTTAGTCCGATCCCGGCTGCGTCAAACTCTCTATGTTAAACTATATCAATAGTCACTTCATTATTCATCATGCCTTTTTTTTTCTCTATGTTTTAAGTAGTCTTTCTCTATGTACAAGGCCATCTCGTAATAATTTATCTAATTATATAGTTTTTTTTCTTTGATAAAGTGAAGATGTCTTTTAACACAGGCGTTTCATGTCACGCCTCTCAACACTGTAATAGGGTAAATGCGTTGATATTTCATTAAGAATTTAAAGAATATTTTAGTTTGACTTGACTTTGATTTAAACCAGATTATTATAGAGGTTGTTTTGTCAATTATGGTGAGAAGGTGCAATCCTGTACATGATACATTTATGAGCCAATGAACATGTTTGAAATTCTTAAATGAGTTTAACCTTAATACTTGAAAGTGAGTATATAAACTTAGTTTAAAATTTAAGATCGAACCCACCTCCCTCTTTTTCTTAATTTTTCTACCATACTTTTTTAACTTTCGAAAATTTTTATTTGGATAATATGGGTATTCCTACCTTATATTAGAGGTGTGACTAATTGTACCGATATACAAAACCACCTGGAACTCTTGTGTATTAGATAAGTTTGAGATAAGTCAAACCCTGAACCTCCTTTTTGAAAAATTGCCATTTTTTTTTCTCTTCTATTTAAAATAATCTGAACATTGAAATTGTTGCGCAGGATAATAAAGCTTTTGTTCCCTGGTGGCAAAAAGTAACACTGAATTGGATGTAAATGCCGTCAATTTCAATGGTTCTACAGCCTTAGATGTATTACAAGAGATACTTGGTAGATGCAACCGTATGAAAACAGCAATGATCCTGAGAGGTGTTGATGCTAAGAGGGCCAGGAAATTACCAACAAGAACACAAAGCCACTTCCGAAGAGTTCAAAATCATTGTTTCGAAGATCTTCCGATTGGACGGGGCAAAACTCGCGATGCATTAATGGTGGTAGCCATACTAATAGCAACAGTGACCTTCCAAGCTGCACAGAATCCTCCCGGCGGAGTCTGGCAATCAGATGAGTCTGCTCATAAAGCAGGGCAGTCAGTCATGTCTGAAAATTTCCTACAGAATACTTGATTTCATGATATCAAACACAGTGGGGTTTATTCACTCTTAATGTTAATCCTACTACTGCTATGTGGATCTGTTTCAAACGAAAGTTTTTGATGCATGGCTTTGATAGTCATCACTTGGATTTGTGTAATATCAATCATGGTGACTTATGGGTCTTCCTCTCACACTAGCCACAGATATAGAAAGGATACTCTGTTGTTACTGGACTGGGTGTCTATTATTAGGGTGGATGATGTCCATACCGCTACTATTTGGTGCATACTACTGAAGCTTATCAAGAAACTCTGCAAAAGATGGAAATCATTTATTACATTTGTTGGGTAATTATAAGAGTCAAGAATGGGTTTGTTTGGATCTTTTGCTTTAAATGGAAGAAAGTCTCCATGAAAGATCAGATGAAGATGACTTCTGCTGCTCGGCGAGACACAGTTCATGAGTCCCTTCCTTCATCTGATTATTTAGAAGTGATTGGTAGCATCATAAATTATCTAGTGCTCGAGTTTTTCCTTGCATTGAATATTTAACATGGCTCAGTTCTCAATGTATTATTCGTTGATTTTGCCTTCTTTTTAGTTCTGTTACTTAGGTGAAAAGTGTGATTGATTAGTCAAGTATCAAGTATCTTTTTTCTTTTTTGTGCTTTTATCTAGATTTAATTCTTTTTGTATTTATACGCATATCCTATCTTTAATAAGAAATTCTTTGTGACAAAATCCTGTATGAAGACTATAGTTCCTTGCCAATTAAGAAAAGAATTGAAAAAAAATTAAAGTTCATTCTCAGTGGTTGAACGAAGTTAGCATTGAAACTAGTTAAGTGCTTCCTTTATTAATTTTTTAATTACCTATAATTATCTTAAGCCTTGTATATAACACTACGAGTAGAGCTATATTAAAGAAAAGTATAAATGAAGCTAAAAAATTTATAATGACAAGAGGGATCATATATTTTGGTTGACCAATACATATTGCTGACATGGAATTCTAGAAATATATAAAAAATTGAAAGCCCAATAGAAAATTAATAGGGATTGCCACCGAAAATTCAACAACTCCAGTTTCCTAAATATTAGATAGCTAATAGTAAAGTACAGAACTTTTGTCAAATCAAAGTCTTTAAGAATAATAAGCATGGGTCCAAGCGTCAGATTTTTTGTTGAATTATCTTTGAATTCTTAAGAAATAATTTCTTTTGAACATTAAATCAATATGGTGCCATCAATTAAGAAATGGCAGATGAACAAAATTAAGAGTGTTTTGGTCATTTTAATCCAATCATGTACAGGGGTAGCAATCCTCCCACAGGTGTTTTATGTAATCCGACATGAATTTTACTGTATTGCCTATTATACCCTTCACCTGTATATATATATAAAGGAATGTCAGTGATCCAATAAGTGATTCGGTCAGTGATCCAGATCTTCACTATTTTGACGGTGCAGGGGTTCTACAATAGGATAAAACCAGAAAGTAAATGAAACTTTCTTCCCTCACAAAAAGGGTTTAGGAACCGAAGTCAATCATAAGCTCTCACACTAGAATGGATCTCTACTGAATTGATTGATGCAAAGTGGATCTGTATCTCTTTATGTTCTCATTTTCAAATAAATCTGTAGTACCCATAGTTGACATAATTCTCTATTTAATATTTCATTAATTCCATTCAAAAAAGTACCCCCCCTACCCACCCCCCCACACACACAAAAACAAAAACAAAAGAAGAAGTAACCCTACAAATCCCTCTGGGAACCTTGAACTGTAATTTGCAGTGACAGGGTAGATA
This sequence comes from Chimonanthus salicifolius, assembly GCA_013350335.1. Lineage (NCBI taxonomy): Eukaryota > Viridiplantae > Streptophyta > Magnoliopsida > Laurales > Calycanthaceae > Chimonanthus > Chimonanthus salicifolius. The sequence continues at coordinate 60,887,026 of CM023538.1, read as the reverse complement.
CTGAGAAAATCTTTCTAAAGTTAATGCTACTATTTGAGTCTGCAGCTGTATAACTGAAATTTTAATGTGGTTGACGTAGTCTAATATAAATGGTTATATTTCATTGCAGGATGAAGCAATGTTTGCGGATCTTGGTCATTTCTCTGTAATATCCATTCAGGCATTTCCTTGATCTCTCTCTCTCTCTCTCTCTCTCTCTCGCGCGCGCACACACACACACACACAAGCAGATAGATACACGTCCATTCTTCATTTTCATATTTTAACCTAGAGCTGTATGTTTGGCATTCTTGAAGGATCTATCAACATCATTGTCCTCCTAAAATAGTTCTCTGCCCACAGATTGCCTTCACATGTGTGGTATTCCCATGCCTTCTTTTAGCTTACATGGGCCAGGCTGCATTTCTAATGAAACACCCTACTTCGGTAGAAAGGGTGTTCTACGATTCTGTCCCAGGTGAGACCTTTGTAAGTGATTGCTTCTAATAATATTTCAATCTCTTGAAGGGTGACCCGCTGCTTACATTGATGATTTAATTGTTTGTCCTGCACGTTCAGTCAGTTTGAACCAGGTATTGTTGGACCAGTTTGGTTCCAAGCTAGAAGTCAATATTATAAAATATTGCGCAAAATCAATTTATCACCTATATGTTGGCTGTCATTTTGATAAGAAATTGTCAGCTGGTCATATCACTTATTTTGGTTTTAATGTTTTTAAAATAATTGTTAGGGGTGAGATGAAAATTATGAGGAAAAAAGAGAGGTTTTCTTCGCTCAGCAAAATAAAGTTTCTTTCATTTTCAATGGAAATAAAGATTTTGATGCAAATAACAAAAGCTTAAGCTTCCATGGCCCAATGAAGCTGAATTTCACAACACTTGTTGGATGATATGGGTCGAACTCAAATGTAATTTTTTCACAGATTTTTTTCTTCTTCTATTTTTTGTAAGATAACCAGTTTTATTGATAAGATGGAAAGGAATATAACCTGGGATAAACACTACAACTGCACCTGAAAAAACACCCACAGATAAGCCCATATTAAGCCCTGATTACAATCTCATCATACACTCAGCTCCCCTTAGTTCACCCTTCTGCCTTGTGATTTACTGATTTGGCTATGAGGAATTGATTTTGTCAAGGTAATAAACAAACCACCTCTTAGGGATTAGGACAGTTGGACATTGAGATGTGTGCCCATGTGCATCTATGGTATGTACTTTGATGGATTATGATTTCCACTCTATCTCAAGCTACTAAATGTTTGTTTACTTATTGTTTGGTGGGAGGACTAGTTGCTTTATTATGCAAGTTACCATTTGGATAAATGCTCTTGAAAATGACCATTGGTCCGCTTATATGTTCTGTTGTATCAGACCCTATACTAATTTTGAAATAATTTATTGCAAGAAATATATGGTGCTTTGACATTTGTTGTCTTTTGTTTTATTTTTATATTCTTTATCTTGTCTCTATGCAGGTATCTTGTTCTGGCCAGTCTTTGTGATAGCAACACTGGCTGCTATGATTGCCAGTCAAGCCATGATTTCGGCAACGTTTTCAGTCATCAAACAGGCGATGGCTCTTGGATGCTTTCCAAGGCTGAAGATAGTTCACACTTCTAGGAAATTCATGGGTCAGATCTACATTCCTGTGATCACTGGTTCCTGATGATTATGTGTATAATCGTGGTTGCATCTTTTAGAAGTACAACAGACATTGCCAATGCATATGGTAAATTTCTGAGACTTGACTACATCTAATATGATTGATTCCTTCAGTATTATTCAATCATTCCTCTATAGTGCAAATATAATGCATGATCATTGTTATGGATGGTGCTTCCTTTTTTATTATATTTTCTGTTCATATATGGTCATTCTATTGGAATATTCATGTTCCCATTTCTTAACTGATGTCACTCTATACAACGTCATGCATTTGCTGATACTTCTAGAATATTATAATAATTTGGTGTTTATTCTGATAAATAATAGTGTTTTCATGCATCCATTTCAGTCTTGGTAACATTTGGCTTCTCACAGATGAGATTCTGTATATTTCATCCCACTTCTCAATGTCTTTGAAGGGCCAAGACAGGAGACTATATGAAGTGCTCTGTAACTCACCAAAATTGTTTTTATCTTGCAGGCATTGCAGAGGTTGGTGTGATGTTGGTTAGCACTACGTTAGTAACCCTAGTAATGCTCCTAATATGGCAGAAGAATCTTTTACTAGTACTCTGTTTTCCTCCATTTTTGGGACCGTTGAACTCATCTACTTGTCTGCTGTCTTGACAAAAGATATTGGAAGGTGGTGGCTGCCACTTGCTTTTTGCCTCTGTTTTCCTCCTGGTTATGTACATTTGGAACTATGGTAGTGTGCTGAAATATCAAAGTGAGATGAGGGGCAAAGATCTCTATGGATTTCGTGCTTGATCTTGGGTCCACACTTGGTACTGTCAGAGTTCTGGGATTGGACTCTTGTATATGAGCTGGTGCAGGGCATCCCTTCAATTTTTGGACAGTTTTTATAGTCGGCCTTCCTGCAATTCATTCGACGATTGTGTTTGTATGCATCAAGTATGTTCCAGTTCCAGTTGTTCCTCAGAAGAGAGGTTTTTGTTCAGAAGAGTATGCCCAAAGATTACATATGTTCCGCTGCATTGCTCGTTATGGATACAAAGATGTGAGAAAGGAAGACCATCACAATTTTGAGATGCTTTTAGTTGAGAGCCTTGAGAGTTCTTGAGAAGGGAGGCCCAAGATCTTGCTCTGGAGAATAGTTTGGTTGATCTTGAGTTAGAAAATGACACGGCATCAAATGATTCAATAAGTCAGAAAGGTGTTGGAGAGCTCCAGATTCCGTTACTTTCCGATTCTAGGAGTGAAGAGACTAGCAGTTCCATACCTGACCAAGTCCTGTCTGTTTTGCCATCTAGTGTCATGTCATCAGATGAAGACCCAAGTTTGGAATATGAGCTTTCAGCTCTTCGCGAAGCCATGATTCTGGGTTTACATATCTGCTTGCTCATGGGATCGTGAGAGCAAAGAAACAATCATGGTTCATCAAGAAGCTGGTTATAAACTATTTCTATGCTTTCTTGAGGAGGAATTGCAGAGCAGGTGCTGCAAATATGAGCGTGCCGCACATGAATATCATGCAGGTCGGAATGACATATAGGTTTGATGTAGTCTTGGATTTCAGGTATATTGGTCACTAGCACCAGAACAAGTGTGGAACTTTCAGTTATTCCATTATTGCCTATCATGCAATTTCCGTTTAAGTAAATGCATAGGCTATGTCTTGATTGATTCGTAGTTATGTAGTTTTGTTTGTGTACAAGTTTTACAATATCTGTTTGTCAGAAAATATTTGCTGCCAACACAGTGATCTAAACATCCCAATTCTATGGGAAAATAAACACTGGATATAATATGTAAGTAACATTGATGAATGATTTAGATTTGTCATAAGTGGGCTCATTTGTTCTGGCCAGTACTACTTGTTATTATCTTTTATTAGGAGGGAATTGATTTGAGCATTGATACTTTTAATAAGACAGGACATCAGTTGATGTAAAAATGAGAACCTTTTTATTTTACCCTTTCACCAAAGTCTGAATCAGAGGTAAAATCAGGGATTTAAATATCGGCTGATACGATATATATTTTGATTTTTTAAACCTTATATATCGGCCGATATCTGATATATTTTGCCGATATCTCAGGTTTTAATTTAAAAAAAAATAAAATTAGGTGAGAAATTTCTCGGCCGAGATATCAGAGAAAAGTCCCATTTTTACGTCTGCCGGTGTTCCATCTTCATTAAATGATTTGTACACAAATCAGTTCCCCTAATAGAATGGCATCTTAGGATGAATTTTTTAGTGAAAATTTATACTTCAAGTTTACCACATGAAAACTGTCCTTTGACTTTTTAGAAAGCTAAGGCAATGAATTCTTAGAATGAAAATTATTTGCATAATTGCATCAGTTTGCAATTAAGGATTGATTGGAACACAATTTTTTAATAGAGGATACCCCTTTACTTTGCTTTAGATTTTAATGATAAAAATGCCCTTTTAAAATGATAATTATCTAGACCCGTTCATGGGCCACGTTCGGGTCAGGCATTCCTGTCTCACCGCAACAGGTTTTAAATATCTAAAAGGCTAATTCCGCCTAACAAGTGGAATGAATTTGATTACATTAATTTTTAGTTTCTTCATCTTAGTAGCCAAAATCACCGGTTTTATTAAAGATCACCAAGACAAGGATATCAATGACTTCGACTACTAAGATCAAATGGTTAGAATCGATCTTGAACTGAAATTTGCTCTACCCTGATTTTAAACTCAAATTTTGATGCACCCATCTCCAATGTAGAGTATGGAGATTCATATGAAGATGGTGGGATCCATGAAGAACAATTTGATTCCATTTAAAACTCAGGCGTATAGTAAAATAATATAAATGAATGACGTATATTAAAGGGTAAGGCCCCATTATGTAAGAGTCTTGTCTCTGGGGATTTAAAATAAAATTAATTGTATATTCTAATTGTAAAGCTTGTAACCTATTTAAACATTATAATTCTAATTTTTTAAAACAAAAAAATTTCAATTGTTAGATAATTAAATTGTTAAGTCCATTATATAGATCACATAGATATTTTAAAGGGTTTTCATGATAATTCAAGGATAGGAGTATTAACAGGATGAGTTTAGGCCCGGTTATGCTCTATGTAAGTCTGAGCCCATCTGCAGCCCGTTGGGCTCTTGAAGATTAAAGTCTAAGTAAACCCATTTGAGACTTAAAATTCAACCATTAAGATTGAAATAGACATGCCGGCGATATGATCTTAGCGGCCAAAGTACCAAATGTCGACGCTTAGTAGCTTTAATTTTTTTTTTAATGATCGATTAGTATTTCAATCAAAGAATACTCGACAAAGAGGTAGAAGTTGAGTTTTAACTAAAATTTGGTATTTATAGTTTGTCAAGGTTAATTTCAATTTGAATTGTTGCATATTAATTTTAACTTTAAGAAAAGGGGAAAAATAGAACAAATAGACATATTAATAAATTTTATATGTTGATATAAATATAATTATTGAATAACATTCACCAAATAAAAAGCATCTATTCATCTTGTGAAATAAAAATTATACCAATTTCCAAATACTTTTATTTAAACATTGTTCTTAATAGTGATTTAAATTAATTAATAAATAAATACAATATTTGTCAGACTTATTTCTTATGCTAAATAAAACAAAATATTTCATTTCATTTCAATTTTTATTAAATTAGAAAATAAATAATTTACATAAAAAATATAATTAAATGGGCCAAAACCCAATGGATTTACTGGGCTGCTGCTCTCCTATTTAGCTAAACTAGCTAAAAAATTTGGCTTCGACTTGTCCTAATGGACTGGTACAGTTATTCGGACCTATTTATTTATGATTTTGTTTGGCTAAAGGATAGATAAGTGGAATTGACGGTTTGGATTGAAAAAATATGGGGCCCACCACCTCATGTATTTAAGAATATATATACACCTCGTATCAATAATGGGGTGAAAAAAAAAATCTGAGAGAAAATTCAAGTTTGAATTAAATCAGGATCATAATTCAGGAGTCGGATTCAAATATGGATTCAAAATTAAAATTAAAATCTTCAAAAACGGTTTATTTTTATTTTAAATTATAATATTTTTTATTTTAATTAATAATGTTTTTCCAATTAGATTGCACATTAGGAATTTGTTTTGATATTCAAACATTGAGGGTTAACGGACAACTTAACGGACAAACTGCGTTTTTCAGTCACTTGACACTGAGTTTAAGCGTCTCCTTACAGTCTTACACCTGCAGTTACTCCTCAATAACTGTAAAATCAGTAAACCGCTTCAAGTGTCCTTTAGACGAGCATCAAGAGAGAGAAAGAAGCAAAGAAAAAGAGAGAGAAACAAGAAGCAAAGAAGAAGAGAGAGAAACGAGGGAGAGAGATGGGGAAGAAGAGGATCGAAATAGTCAAATAGAGAAGATCCAGGAAACCAACCCGCACCATGTCTGCTTCATACAGAATCCAACAGCAGCAACCCATTTCCATCAACGGTGGAGCTGCCCATGTCTGAACCTAATTTTTGTGTCGCCGGCAACCCAAATCTATCAATGGTAGAAGTGCCAACGGAACCTGATTTTTGCATCGGCGGCAACCCTAATCTATCAATGATGCAAGTGCCGACATCGGAACCTGCCCCATTGCTGAAGTTTCACAATCTACCCTATCAAGCAAACGGGTCATCCCTCGGCAGCACCCCATATCCATCGACCGTGGAACTACCGATATCGGAGACACCGTTGGAAAGCCATCCATATCTATCAATGGCCGAAGTGCCGATATCTGAGGCTGTGCCTGAGTTTTCCGATCAACATTATGACACGTGGTCTATTCGTATGCAGCAATCCATATCTATGGACGGTGGAACAGCCCACATCTGAGCCGTTGGATATATTCTTTGATCTGCCTTCTCTTGATCTTGGAAGCTGCAGCAGATGGATTTTTTCCTGAGGATTTTCTTTCTTCTACTGATTCCTTTGTGCTTTCTTATTTCTTTATTTGCTTGTTTTTAAATTCAGGAAAACAATTTGTAAGGTTTCTGTGCAATTATATGTGGAAGAAATATGCATCATTATTTTCTCATTTTAATAAATAGTTCATTTTCTTTGTCCAAATTTCTTTCATCTTTATTCTTTTAATAATCTTTTCTTTATTATTTGCTTATTGCATGTAAGCTGTAAGATTTGATATTCGGCGTTTTTCAAGAAATATGATTTTTACATTTTTTATACAAATAGTGTTTTCAATTATTAATAGGTTAGTGGATTGCTGATTTTGAATTGGATATTTTAGCCAAGCACATTCAAAATTAAAATTTTCTTTGATCTAAATCTTTATTCAATAATAGTCTTAATATTTATCTAGGCTTACCAACAAAATACTTCTGTTGATGTAATATAGTCTTGCCGGTGTATCCTAATCATACTAGGATTAGTAATCCAATTTCAACAAGTATGGAATAGAAGTCTTAATTTAAAGTAGATTACTAGATTATACTGAGTTAACAAGGTTGAATCTAATAATGTATATCTTAAAAAAATTAGAACATAGGAGACTAATAGGAGGAAATACTATATGACATATATCTTTTATTATAATTCATAATCTTTTTATTGTAAAAAAAATTGAGATTCATAAAATATTGGAATATTAGAAAAATATATCAATCACGGTCTCTTCATTTAATTTCATAAAAAATTATATATCATTTCAATTTTTTTCCAAAAGAAACAATAAAATATTAGAAACTCGACTTTAAATAATTTTTTGAAAAAAAAAACTTGGAGAATCACATGGACACCCTAGAAACTATTTTAATCATATTATTGACATCTTCATTGAATTAAATAAGAACTGAATATTATTTTATTAAAATAATTTTAAAAACCCTTATTTTAAGATTATCTTAGAGCCATAATTCAAAAAATTGATGAAAATAATTGAAAGTAGTCAATTTTTAACCAAAAAATGTTTGGGACCAACAAATTCCATTTACCCAATGTAAAATTCTACTTAAAAGATGGTCGAAATGGATGTTTTAGAAAATTAAAAGCAAAGATTGTATTGGTGGATATTATATAGTATCGGCCGATACTACCTGCACGTATTGGGCAGATTATCGCCTTTATCGAGGGATTAAAATGGCCTCGGTTGCGCTTAGTAATCTAAGGGAGAGAGGGATGAGAGATATCCTTCATATTAGTTCCTACTTTTCAAAATTTTTGACATTTTCGTTCGTTAAAATTTTTCACATCTAGTTTCAACCCTAGAGCTTGGACTCGTGACTCCAATCTCATAAAATGCTTGCACAGTTGCACTAACATTTAAGTTGTGCATACACCAGACTAAATGTGTAATTTGAGTTTGAGTTATTCTGAATTCGATCCACTGGGCTTGAAGTATAGTCAAGCCCATTCAACCACTTTAAAATTTGAGTTTGATTTAGATAAAAATAATAATTTATTTTATTCTGAATTCGATCCACTGGGTTTGAAATATAGTCAAGCCCATTCAACCCCTTTAAAATATGAGTATGATTTTGATAAAAAAATTAATTTATTTTAATTTAGATCTAACTAGAGGCATGATTTATATAATTTATCAGGCCCAAATTATCTTATGTATACTTCTCATTTTTATGTCTGTATTAATATCTTTTAGACTTAATTTTATAATTATTATGTCTTAGTGACAGGAATATTTTTACATTGCCTCTTTGCTTGGAATATATCATAGAATGTATATAATCTCTATCTACTTTATTATATAGATTGATAAAAGATCTAATTTAACTCAATTTGAATTGGATGGTCTAAATTAAAAATAGTTTAATTCAAAAAAATAATAACTTGAACTTAATATTAACATATTAAAATATAACTCTATTGAGAGGCTCTGAGCTTTGATAGTAAAATCTTATTTTCTAAATATATCTTGAATTCTATATAGTTGGATATAATGTAAAAAAAAATTATCTTATTGTCACGTCCCGAATTCGGAGATGGGCCAAGAACGCAACTAATTTTTTTTTTTTAAACTTTAACCCCAATGAGTCACAAATTCCTTAACATACTACCCATGTGAGTCTAATACTTACGAGAGATATCCATGTCTTAACTATTCCTAAACATATTCATCAAAATAATCTGAACAATTTTCACTCAAACATACAAAAACAATATATTGAGCACACCAACACACAAATATATTACATGGAAACACCAAACTTACAGATATAAGTTTTTTATGTCACATGAGGCATATTTATAATAAAGCATAAAAAAAAAACCAAAGGTACGCTTAGTTTCCACGTGCGGAAAATCATAGACAATTCTCAAGTTCCAACTCCTAACGAGGCACTATTGGTTCCTCCATTCCATCTTCCGGTTCATATCCTGCATTGTAAGGGACATGAGCTACTAGCCCAGTGAGGAGAGCTCACCATAAAATCCAACATACAATATTCGTGAAATAGATAATAATGCATGTTCCCTAAACGAAATGCAGTTAATCCACTTAACTTATTTTCATCATAACATCCAATATAATACATGAACCCATAAATAATGCATTTTTCATGAATGCAATGCGGTAAATCCACTTAACTCATTTTCACTGTAGGATCACTTTCTAAAGTGTTTTATCAATTTTTACCGGGGGTCAGCCCTCATTTAACAACTTGTAAGTGCATAAGGTCTCTGCGACCCAGTCTACTAGCCTATCCAAATCCAGCGGTTGATGGCGGTCGACCACGGCTTACTAACACGTCCAACCCAACAGTTCGCAAATGGTATTCAGCTTAACATCAAAAGGTCTCCACGACTCGGTCTACTAAGCCCATCCAACACCAGCGGTTGATGGCGGTCGACCTCAACCTACTAACACGTCCAACCTAACGGTTCGCAAACGGTGTTCGCCTAATCTCAGCAATTATAGCCCAACGGCCAATATCAAATTTTCAAATTTATTATCTTTCACACATTTAACTTATAAATATGATTTTCATAGGCAAATGTCAAATGTATGATAATGCATGATTTCCATTGCCCTCATTACACAGGGATTTATTCTGAGAGAATCACTAAATGACCATGGGTCCCATTTCAGTCTGGTGTTAGTGGGTTTAACATATAACACAATACAAGTGTTGGTTCGAGTCTTCTCACCTCTATCCGCAGAGATTATCACACAATATGTAAGAGAAAATAATAATATAAATTTCAAGTCGATAAACTATCTACGAACTACTTCTCATCCCCCGGCATTTTCCAAGAAAACATGATAAATGTAATGAGTCTCCTAATTCTTTCTACTCCGTTAGATTAAGTCAGCAGTTAGTTGTCAGCCAACCAAAACATCATATCAAAATAAAAATATAAAGTACTCAGTGCCTGGTCTCGTATTTTTTTCTGGCCAGGGAAAAGTATTGAGACAGAGCCCAGAGGGTACAATACATGAAATTAAATAAAAGTGCTCAGTGCTCAAATCCTTTTACCACCGACGACCAAGGCCGTCTCAGGTGGCCAACGAGCGGCGTTTCCGCTACTCAATAGGTGGAGATTTTCGGCCAAGAGAGTACAATGCAAGTAATATAAAAAGTACTCAGTGCCCCACTTCAAGACCATCAGGTGATTAAGCGCACCCTCAGATGATATCATCGAGCGACTAAGCGTCACTACTGATGAACCACCGGGTGACTAAGCGCCATTTCAAATGGTATCACCGAGCGACTAAGCGCCACTACTGATGAACGATCGAGTGAGTAAGCGCCACCTCAAATGGTATCACCGAGCGACTAAGCGCCACTACTGATGAATCACCGGGTGACTAAGCGCCACCTCAAATGGTAGCACCGAGCGACTAGTGTCACTACGGATGATAGTTTGTCCCAGAGGTTACAGTAATAAAATTTAAACACAAAAGATGGAAAAGTAAACACACAATAGTCAGCTGGGGTTAATCTTTTCTCCGATTTTACTTAGGGTTGAAAAACTGAGTTTTAAATGTAAAATAAAACTGATTTTAAAAGATGTAATTTAAAATCTAAGAGGAAGCCTATTTTTTCTTCTCTTTTGAAAAAACTAATTTTAAATCTCATAATTACCCCTTTCTACATCTAACTTACTTTATAATTAATATAAACGAGAAAAGAATCATTTTGATACCTTGGATGTAAAATTTTTGCTAAAAATAAATTTGAGTTGAAAATCTAAAGATATACGCAAGAAAATTCGATGTCTTTGCTACCGGTCGAAGAAGAGTAAAAGGAAGAGGAAGCAGCACAGAAAAAGGATGAGTAGGCAACGACTGAGAGAGACGAGGCCGCTGCGGCTGCTGACGACAGAAACAATAAAAGATAGAAAAAGAAGGAGAAGAATGAAGGAATAAAAGATAGAAAAAGAAGGAGAAGAATGAAGGAAAAGGAAAGAAGGAGAAGAATGAAGGAAAAAGGAGGAGAGGAGGAGAGAGCGACTGAAAGTCGTTGCTATCTGTAGTCGAGCAAATGGGTTGCCATGCAACCACGTTTGCCTAACCACCAGCAGTAGCCCGTAGCTTTAGGAAAAACATAAAAAATATATTATTATTTATTATATAGTTTTTTTCTAATTACCTTTATATCCTATTGCACATGTGGATGTGGTAATACAGAAGTCCTACTAAATTAATCCAACTAGTCCATTAAATTGGGTATTAAAAATTGAAAATAACACTAAAATATGGAGAGAAACCGACGTAAAAAATCCAGTGTAAATTTGGAAAATCTCTTTGAAATGATCTAACTTTACAATTAGATAGAGTAAATTAGTTTAACAAAAGTATTCTAAAGGTCCTACGCGTTTTGAGGTAAAAAACCACCTTTTTCAAGTGAAAGAATATTTTTAGTTAAAACGACGGTCCAGTTTTCTCGCTGTAAAATAAATGTCAAAAGTTGATATTTTTGGAAATCTAAAAGTACAAGAAGATTCATTATTATACAGATCGAGTATTGATTTTCTCCGTATATTTTTAGGATTTTGTCCCTCCTATAAAATTAGGGCTTTGCCACTTAAGAAAATATAGCTAGTAAAAATAGGTAGAATTAGGTTGAGATTGGCATTCCATTAAGTCCAGAATTTAAAAATAATGTATAATCTAAAATTTGAATTTTTAACTAGGTCAAATGAGTGAGTTTCCAGAGCAGTTAAGTTTTAAGCCTAAAATAAGGCAGCCCATTTAGACACCAGGCATTTTAGTTTTTAGACACCAGTTTTTGGATTTTGAAGGAAATTACTTTTTTGCCCTCCCGCATATAATCCTTCGGACGATTCTTCACTCGATTTTTTAGTTCCTTCGGATGATGTCGAATCATCATCCGAAGGATCTTACCATCCTTCGAACGATTGCTACAGTTTAAAATTTTAATAGTAAAATATCTTTTAAAAATTTAAAGTTATTTTTTAAGCACTGTGTATTTTCAAAATTTCTCAAATTGAATATTCGGACTAATTATAATAGCATAATAAAAATATTTTAAGAATTCAAGGTCTTTTGACACTCTCAAATGCTTAAAACACAGTATTTTACAAATAAGGGTATCCTTTGGCTGTGCCAAAAATACATTTGGGTGTGTCAAAAAACCTTGAAGTCTTAAAGTATTTTTATCAGATTATCGTAACTAGTCTGGATATTTAATTTGAGAAATTTTGGAAATACACAGTGCTTAAAAAATAACTTTAAAGATTTAAAATAGATTTTATTATTTAAAAAGTTATTGTCTATTTCCAAAATTTCTCAAATTAAATATCCACACTAATTACGATAGCATGATAAAAATACTTTAACAATTAGTAAAATACTCTTATTTGACATTCCCAAATGTGTTTTTGGCACAGCCGAGGGATATCCTTATTTGTAAAATACTGTGTTTTAAGCATTTGGGAGTGTCAAAAGACCTTGAATTGTTAAAGTATTTTTATCATGCTATCGTAATTAGTCCGGATATTTAATTTGAGAAATTTTGAAAATAGACAGTGCTTAGACAATAACTTTTTAAATAATAAAATCTATTTTAAATCTTTAAAGTTATTTTTTAAGCACTGTGTATTTCCAAAATTTCTCAAATTAAATATCCGGACTAGTTACGATAATCTGATAAAAATACTTTAAGACTTCAAGGTTTTTTGACGTACCCAAATGTATTTTTGGCACAGCCAAGGGATACCCTTATTTGTAAAATACTGTGTTTTAAGCATTTGAGAGTGTCAAAAGACCTTGAATTCTTAAAGTATTTTTATTATGCTATTATAATTAGTCCGAATATTCAATTTAAGAAATTTTAAAAATACACAGTGCTTAAAAAATAACTTTAAATTTTTAAAAGATATTTTACTGTTAAAATTTTAAACTGTAGCATCTGAAGTCAATCGTTCGAAGGATGGTAAGATCCTTCGAATGATTCGACATCATCCGAAGTAACTAAAAAATCGAGTGAAGAATCGTCCGAAGGATTATATGCGGGAGGGCAAAAAAGTAATTTCCTTTAAAAATCCAAAAACTGGTGTCTAATAACTAAAATGCCTGGTGTCTAAATGGGCTGCCCTAAAATAATATTATTATATTCGTAAATTACTCTCATGCCTTTAAAACTTAATTAAAAGAGCTATCGGACTCGGATCTGATCAAACTTAGCTCTGTTAGAAATCTCATTCCGTAATCTTCACGATTGGAGGAACAAAAATCATAATCAACGGCTAAAAATTACTTAATTAATCTTAATTAACGAAAATTAACTCCTAATTTGAGTTGGGATATTACACTTATTATTTTATTTTAAACTTTTAACGGTTCGAAACCTTAGAGAAGAGCACCATTGTCATCGTCCGCACAGTTGCACTACGTTCAATCAAAACCGTCCAAATAGTGGGCCTCCATCGCCTTACAGTTCAACACCACAAAGTATTTCTTAACTTAATAAAGGATTTATTATGCAGAATGGTGGTCAATATAATTTTTGATAAATTTAAATTGAAAATAAATTCTTAGAACCTTCATTCAAAATGATTAAGATATTGATTTCAAAATGGCGAAAGGCCTAAGGAGATTCTTATCAAACATCAAATCATATGATATAAGCTTAAAACTTTGATTTTTGACTTGGACGGTAAAGACCCAACCCGAAAAATCAGGACTTAGGGCTTGATTCAGCAACAAACTGTTTGCTTTGGGCCCACACGTGTGCACGCACATGCGCGAGCCCGTACGGGTTTGGATTGGGGCCTGGCTCAACTGGTAGGCCTCAAAACACGTCTTGTTGAGGAGGGGCTGGCACTTATAAACTCCAAGCGAAATCCCTCACTTCCGATGTAGGACTCTTTTCTTCCCACTTTACTACATTCCCACTCACACACCTTCACTTGGGCCGGCCCTTAGTGGACTCGGCTGTCCTGGCCTAGTCAGGGTCTCACATGGACGCCCATCATAACACAGGTAAAATTTGTTAGGAGACACAGAATGGGTGAAATTCCCATTTTACCTTTACCGGTGGAACATATACATGCGGTGTGCTATCGGTACACCGATACTTGATGAGCGGTAAGCTGGTAGGGAAAAATGGGAATTTCACTTTATTCCGTATCTCCTAACCGATTTTGCCCTTGTCAGGATGGCTGGTCTTTTGACTTTCATAGTAGTTTGGTCCAAAACCTTTGTTCAAGCTGATTTATTAGTTACAAACCCATATTACAGTATGCTTTGGTGATGATTGTTTTGAAATTAATTTTCAAAAATTTCCCAAAATTGAAAAAATAATAATTGTGGGCTCTTTGAGGTTCTTTAAAGGTAAATAAATAAATAATTTTTTTTTTAATTTATGTGTGGAAAACCGTGGGATACCGAGCGTAAAACCTCCACGGGTGAGCCTACTACCCCTAGGGTACACAAAGGTTAAGACATAGGAACTCTAACTCACAACCTCCCGAATTCTTAAGACGGAAGGGAACCAGTTGAACTATATCCATGTAGGTAAATTAGAATAACTGATAATGAAAAAGGCCTTCATTAAGAAAGAATGAAAATAAATTAAGAATCCAAAAGCTCAACCTAAATTTATGAAAAGATGACTGCTGGTTATAAATGATAATATTGAGAATGGAATTATAGTAAAATTTAAATTTATTTAAAAACCATTGAGAAATTGGTCTAATTAAATCTGACGAACAAAAAACAAACATAACATATATTGGAACTTGCAAGATCCGTTAGCTATCCAATTTTTAACCTGGTAGTCTAACTACTGTTGTTTTCACACTTTTACTGCTAAGTGTGCAAGCAATTCATCATCTTTCTTAAAACTCCTTTAATAAATTATAAATAAATAAAGTAATTACATTATTGATAACAATAAAGCCAAAATTATATGATTCAGATAATCAATTGGTGATGAACATTTATTTTACACATAATTATGCTTTTATAGTTAAGAATTTTACACATACACTAAAATGGTCTATGAAGTTCCCAACTACAACTTTTAAAGAGTTACAGCATATCCACTAAGCGAGAAGTTGCCTTTGTAAACCTGACTAGATCAATGTCACAAATATCGGTGGTATTTTTAAATTTATCATATTTTTATCGAAAAAATACCATTACCGCATATTTATCGATATGACAATAAATTCTCGATAAAATCGCAATAAAATGATGATATCTTGATAAATTCCCAGTAAATTATCGATAAATTTATTATTAATATTTTTATTTTTAAAATATAATATTTTCTGCAAAATTTTCCTAGAGAATTTGATAATATCCTGATATTACACATCGCAATTTATATCCGATATTTGTGACAATAGACTAGATCAAGGATTTGGCTCCACCTTCAGCTCTACAATCCTGTTTCTCCGATCATTACACCGGGCAAACTTTACGTGCTCCAAGAACTCCAATCTGCTGAGATAAAGTAAAATCACTTGGAAGAAATGCTTGAATCTCCAGCCCCAAAGATATCTTCGAAGGAAACGAAACCCAAGTACTGCAATCAGTATCCACAGCAGCACCAGCCATGCAGTGAATGTAAGAGGAACAGTTTGCCGGGGAAGTTTGTGGAGGAGTTTATCGGCGGTAAGAAAGTAGAAAGCGGCGGCGTAGCTGACCAACATCGAGCTGACTGCAATCCATGTGATGAACATCAAAATCCAGATGGAAACCTTCTTTTGAAGAGTGTATCCACTGACTGAAAGTATGATTATGGTGAGCGATGCGAAGAAGCCAATGAGGTTAGAATTTGAAAAGAGTGTGTATATGAATGGAGATTTGTAGGACATTATGGCCTCTCCTGCTTGGTGATGGACATCGCTTTCTTGCCAAACACTTCCTGGTGGGCTCAGAGCAGCTTGAAAAGTTACAGTAGCCAACAAAATGGCCACCACCATTAGTGTATCTTTAGTCTTTGTCAACCATTTGTGGTAGTTCTTCAGCTCCTCCTTTCGAATCCTCCTTTGTTGAATAAAGGGAGACACATCCTTTCCTCTTTTTGCCCCAGCATTTCTTAGGATTCCTCTCAATTTCCATCCTTGAGATCCGTCTGGATTTTCTAGGGTTATGTCTACTGCCGTATACCCATCCACATTCATGGCATTTACGTCAATTCCAGAATTGTTGTTGACCAGAAACTCTACCACCTGCACCGCAATTCCAAACTGGAATTCATATCAAAAGAAAAACCCGTTTACGACAATTAAGGTTTGAGCTCAACATAATATGAACTCGGCATTAATACTATTACAATAGCACTCATGAATTATATACTACACACTCTTGTAGTACTCATGGATTGTGTTGAAGTTGTAAACTATTAAACACCAAGTTAGAATTCGTTCCTTATAAACTGTCTTGTAAAGAGAGAGTGCCCATGTGCTTATAAATCCCTAAGACCCAAAGGTCCACTTGTAGGGGTGAAACTAAGGCTGGGTTTTAACTTGATCCGCATGACTTGACTCGAGAAATAAGTGGCTTTGGGTTATGTATTTGTATATTTCGGGTCAGGTCGGGTTAAGAAAAAAAAAAACCCATGAAATTTAGGTCGGGTCGGATTGAGAAATTTGAAATCAACCTGATGTAACTCGACCCGACCCAAGTGCACCAAGTTATAAAACATCACCCGGGTTGAGTTGGATCGGGTCGGGTTGAGTAATTTGGGTCAGCAATTCGAGATGGGCCGGGTCATGTTCAGTAAGTTTTGACATGGGTTGGGTTGAGTTTATTAAAGCCTGACCCAACTCGACCCGTGTTTCAGCCCTATCCACTAGCAATGTGGGACATTGTTAATACGCCCCCTCAGTGCTAGGGCTAGAGACACTTGGCTTTCCTCCTCCACGTAGGGCTGAAGTTATGGACTTGACCCATCCCGGTGGTACACCGACGAGGTTGAAGTGACAGGCAAAAACTCATCGGGGTGTGATTCACATCCCACCACAATGGGCCACTCTCCATAACTTTATCTGGAATATGTGGATTGAGAGATTTTCATATGATCCGAAGAAATGGTTACGTGAGACGCTTCAACAACTTCAATCATTAAAAAAAACATAATATAAACATAGCATCAATATTATTACAACATAGCACTTACAAATTACAGTACATACTCTTGTCACTACTCATGGATTGTCTTCAGGTTGTAAACACGCAGTTGTACTGGTCTAAAGTTAGCGAAATATTGAATTAAAAAAAACTAAAGGGGACATGAAGAAGAAGATGATGAAGAAATAACAATAGTCCAGAAGATAAGAACCAATAATTTTTGCACCTTATATCTTTATATAATTAGAATTCCTTAATTTGAATCATCTAGTCTGAGAGAAAGAAATATAAATTCGTTATAAAATTAATGATGTGGTCAGTGATCATAGATATGATACTAAAATATGGAATATTACAAGTATGCCATTTTGAGGGTGAGTTGCAGGCTAGCTTAGGTCTGCACTAAAAAACGCATGAACCGGAATACTTAACCTGTTTAAAGGTAGACAAGAAATTAGCTAATCCATATTTTAAAATATCATTAGTATAATAGAAAGATTAGGATGTGATATGAGACTTTAAGAACTCGGGTTAAGAGTGAAGTTAAAATAGAAGGATGTGAACAAATAAGGATTGAAATAAAGAAGAAAATAAGTTTTCATTAGAAAAAAAATAAAAAGTAGAACCTAGAATATCACCTCTATTGTTACGAAGGGGAAGAAAAGAATGAAATAGCATGTGAAAGACGATATTAGAAAATTATGACTTGATAACATTCTTGAAGTAGAATTTATTCTCAAAAGCTAGCCCTTGAAAGGAGAGTCTCTCAAATATTATATGGTGTCATTGATTTCTTGAATTAGCTGTTGTAGGACTTTTGTTACTTCACACATGCCCTCATGTGCCGTTGGATTCTATGGTTGCACCTGGAAACTTCAGACCCGCCCTAACATGTAGTGGACACGCAGAACGTACTCTCATAACATGTTAGAAAATTATGACTTAATAATCATTTTAAAATAGAATTCACTCTAAAAAACTAACCATTGAGAGGAGGGTGTCTCAAATATTACATGAAGTCATTGTTTTCTTTAATTAACTGATTTGAGACTTCTGTTATTTCACGAAACAAAAAATTAAAATAAAATAAGCTTAAAGAAAGAAATAGTAGAAGAAGAAGAGGACCTCAACTTGCTCCTTGGCCACAGCGAGATGGAGAACGGTATTGTCATCATCATCTTTCAAGTTCACAAACTCCTTATCATCTACCAATTCCACCAACAATTTCAAAGCTTCAAACCTGTTATGATTCACACACAGGTGCAAAATGGGATGGCCTTTATCTGTTAAGAACAGAGCAGCTACTCTCTTGGCAGGAATCAACTCTTTCAAGACCTCAGTTCGACCTTTCATTGCTGCTGTATGGAGAGGAGTTCTTCCATCTCGATCATGAACCAAACAGACATCAGGGTTTGTTTTTAAGAGCTCTTTTACTACTTGTACATGACCCTTGGCTGAAGCCAGATGCAGAGGAGAGAGTCCCTGAGAGTTCAGTCCGAACCCAAATTCAGGCTTTCTATTTAAGATCTCTCTCACAAAACCAACATGCCCAAATTGAGCTCCAATGTGCAGAGGATTATTTCTTGCCATACAATCATGCATCACTTTATCAAGAACCAGTTCATCTTCTTGAAGCAATTCTTGTAGCAGAGAAACATTGCCTGTGATAGCTGCTTCGTAGATCCTCCCATCCATCCTCTCTCTCTCTGTTTCTCTCATTCCTACTATCGCCACCACTAATTTAAAGAGGAGGGAATTCGTGAGATTCACTGAGAATGAGATTGACTGAACAGAATCCTTGTGCCACACACCACCAAGGCACCAATCTTGTCCTGCCCAGTTTCATACTCGCTTTTGTGAAAACTGGGTTCATTTTTTCTGTCTAGACAACGTCAAAGTCACTTTTTATTTTTATTTTTAAAAGATAAGATTGAGAAGAACTCAAAGATTAATTCATTCTTGAGTTATGTTTTTATTGAATTTTTCTTAAACTACTTTAATAAATTTCCCAAATTTACAACATGCGTTTATATAAATATGTATAATAAATAAAGACGAAATTATTAAAATTAATCCATGATTTATTACGTGGACAATGCTATTATACAACTGGAGTTTTATAATTATTTTGAAAAAAAAAACTATATCAATCTTATTAACACCTTTTATTCAACTTATAATCACTTAATATTATTTTATTAAAAAACATTCATATGACGGGCAATTGCATGCCACTGGATCTACAATTCATTGCTTGGTATGGGTTTTAGGGGTTGTCCTATTCTGTGCTTGTCTTTTGGTTTTGGGTTGGCCCGAGCTGTGGGCTTCACTTTTATATCTTTTTATTGGGGCCCGCTTTTTTGGGGGCCAAGAGACAGTACAAGGCATGTGTAATCTTACCTATTCATCTCAATCAAATTTTATCCTTTTATTACTCTCATTTAAAAAAAAAAAAAAAATTCAAACTGCAAATTGTTGGGCTAATATTAAATCTATGAAAGAAATACCAAAAATGTTTCTAAATAGCTGTTTCATGATCATCATGTAACAATAAGAGCAGTCACAAGTGAAAGGAAAAAACAAAACAGAGAAATCTTGAAATACTAAACAATACAATTTTCTTGGCCTTGATACTATATATATTCTCAATGGGCGCTTTCTTTTCTTGATTTTCATACTTGTATTTTTAGTCTGTCTCTTTTATTTCTATATTTGCATCTCTGGTACCATTCTTCTATTTTTTATATGAACCATTTCAGAAACTTTTCAGTGGTGAAGTGAGAATTTTGTTTATTCCTTCTAAACATTAACTGTCAGACTCAGGAGAGATTGTTTTCTGTTTGGTAAAAAAAAAACTCTGTTTTTCTATGGCTCAATGGGAAAATGATTTTGTAGAAAACCCAACATTTTGTGGTTGAAACAACCCTTTGATCTAGGCCATTGATCTGATAGTCTGATATGAAATCAGATTTAAGAAATTAAGGCCAAGCAAGCATAAGAGTCCAAGGCCCAGCTTGGCTTCTGGAATGTGCTCTTGGAAGCTGGAAGAAAGGATTGGAGTAATGAGGGGTCCATGCGGTAGTGGAAGGAGATGAGTCAGAGAGAGAGAGAATTGATGGAAACTCTTAACGAGTGACAACCACAAGTGGAGTCTTAGGACCATCCACTCCTGTTAATTTATGATTGGATTTAAAGGGTTAGTAAAGAAATCTATCCAACACCTTCTTAAAATGTTAAGAAATTAAGAATTAGAATAATTTAGTTTATATTTTTTCTAACTAGACAACTCCTGTAATAATATATTATCACCGTTAGTAGTCACAATCTCATTATCTAAAGTCAACTTTTCGAGTTAAATTTCTCCAATATACTCTGATGTAGCACACGTGTCCAAACCAAACCAAGTCAGCAATGGAAGATTTCTATCCTGATTTTTCTCACCAACGAAGAAGCATGCCGACTACAACTCTCGGGATTTCCTGAATTTTTCTCCTATCTATTTCTTTTAGAATACTATTTCTTTTATTTTCATTTTTTTATCTTTATTGCTATTTTTAGTTTTGGATTTTATAAAAACCCCTCTCTAGCATTGTAATGGATAAATTTTGATGAATAATATTTGATTTGGGTTTTACCCCCTGTATCTTCTTCTTTTCTCCGTCGATTCGGGTTTACTCTCCTTTCTTCCACATCTTCTACTATCTTCTTCTAATTCTATCTTCTTCCTCCTCTTCTCTGGATTTTTTCCTCTCTTCTCAACCCCTATTCTTGTGGATTCAAGAACCCAACGACGACGTGTCGGCGGTTCCAGATCTGTTTGGCCTTTTCAAACGGAGACTGCTGCTTTACGTCGCCAACTCTCACGGCCAGATCTATCCACCAGTGTTGCAGATTCCATCTCTCAGCCCATCGTCCCTAGTTCCTTCACCGTCCCGGCAACCATCCACTCGCCCGATCCTAAACACAGGCCTAGCCGTCCTCAAGCCTCCATCTACCCTTTCGCCCTCTCCGTTACCTGATTCAAACCCAGATACATCCCCATTTTTCATACATAACCCACTTTTCCTTATTTCCATTCACCAATGTGGGACCCATTCTTCCTTTTAACCTATTCAGCTCCAATTGTTTTATCTATTTTTCCCAAACCATTTCCCGAACCTATTTAGTCCGATCCCGGCTGCGTCAAACTCTCTATGTTAAACTATATCAATAGTCACTTCATTATTCATCATGCCTTTTTTTTTTCTCTATGTTTTAAGTAGTCTTTCTCTATGTACAAGGCTATCTCGTAATAATTTATCTAATTATATAGTTTTTTTTCTTTGATAAAGTGAAGATGTCTTTTTAACACAGGTGTTTCATGTCACGCCTCTCAACACTTTAATAGGGTAAATGCGTTGATATTTCATTAAGAATTTAAAAGAATATTTTAGTTTGACTTGACTTTGATTTAAACCAGATTATTATAGAGGTTGTTTTGTCAATTATGGTGAGAAGGTGCAATCCTGTACATGATACATTTATGAGCCAATGAACATGTTTGAAATTCTTAAATGAGTTTAACCTTAATACTTGAAAGTGATTATATAAACTTAGTTTAAAATTTAAGATCGAGCCCACCTCCCTCTTTTTCCTAATTTTTCTACCATACTTTTTTAACTTTTGAAAATTTTTATTTGGATAATATGGGTATTCCTACCTTATATTAGAGGTGTGACTAATTGTACCGATATACAACTCTTGTGTATTAGATAAGTTTGAGATAAGTCAAACCCTGAACCTCCTTTTTGAAAAATTGCCATTTTTTTTTCTCTTCTATTTAAAATAATCTGAACATTGAAATTGTTGCGCAGATAATAAAGCTTTTGTTCCCTGGTGGCAAAAGTAACACTGAATTGGATGTAAATGCCGTCAATTTCAATGGTTCTACAGCCTTAGATGTATTACAAGAGATACTTGGTAGATGCAACCGTATGAAAACAGCAATGATCCTGAGAGGTGTTGATGCTAAGAGGGCCAGGAAATTACCAACAAGAACACAAAGCCACTTCCGAAAGAGTTCAAAATCATTGGTTCGAAGATCTTCCGATTGGACGGGCAAAACTCGCGATGCATTAATGGTGGTAGCCATACTAATAGCAACAGTGACCTTCCAAGCTGCACAGAATCCTCCCGGCGGAGTCTGGCAATCAGATGAGTCTGCTCATAAAGCAGGGCAGTCAGTCATGTCTGAAAAATTTCCTACAGAATACTTGATTTTCATGATATCAAACACAGTGGGGTTTATTCACTCTGTAATGTTAATCCTACTACTGCTATGTGGATTCTGTTTCAAACGAAAGTTTTTGATGCAGGCTTTGATAGTCATCACTTGGATTTGTGTAATATCAATCATGGTGACTTATGGGTCTTCCTTCTCCACACTAGCCACAGATGATAGAAAGGATACTCTGTTTGTTACTGGACTGGGTGTCTTATTATTAGGGTGGATGATGTCCATACCGCTACTATTTGGTGCATTACTACTGAAGCTTATCAAGAAACTTCTGCAAAAGATGGAAATCATTTATTACATTTGTTGGGTAATTATAAGAGTCAAGAATGGGTTGGTTTGGATCTTTTGCTTTAAATGGAAGAAAGTCTCCATGAAAGATCAGAGGAAGATGACTTCTGCTGCTCGGCAAGACACAGTTCATGAGTCCCTTCCTTGATCTGATTATTTAGAAGTGATTGGTAGCATCATAAATTATCTAGTGCTCGAGTTTTTCCTTGCATTGAATATTTAACATGGCTCAGTTCTCAATGTATTATTCATTGATTTTGCCTTCTTTTTAGTTCTGTTACTTAGGTGAAAAGTGTGATTTGATTAGTCAAGTAAGTATTTTTCTTTTTCTTTTTTGGTACTTTTAGTAATGTTGATTATTCTTTTGTAGTTATAATGCATATCCTATCTTTTAATAAGAGAAATTCTTATTTGTGAAAATAAAATTTACTATAGTTCCATTGAATAAAAGAAATTAAAAGGAAAATTAAAGTTCATTCTCAGTGGTTGAACGAAGTTAGCATTGAAACTAGTTAAGTGCTTCCTTTATTAATTTTTTAATTACCTATAATTATCTTAAGGCCTTGTATATAACACTACGAGTAGAGCTATTATTAAAGAAAAGTATAAATGAAGCTAAAAAAATTTATAATGACAAGAGGGATCATATATTTGGTTGACCAATACATATTGCTGACATGGAATTCTAGAAAATATATAAAAAAATTGAAAGCCCAATAGAAAATTAATAGGGATTGCCACCGAAAATTCAAACAACTCCAGGTTTCCTAAATATTAGATAGCTTAATAGTAAAGTACAGAACTTTTGTCAAATCAAAGTCTTTAAGAATAATAAGCATGGGTCCAAGCGTCAGAATTAGTTTGTTGAATTATCTTTGAATTCTTAAGAAATAATTTCTTTTGAACATTAAATCAATATGGTGCCATCAATTAAGAAATGGCAGATGAACAAAATTAAGAGTGTTTTGGTCATTTTAATCCAATCATGTAACAGGGGTAGCAATCCTCCCACATGTGTTTTGTGTAATCCGACATGAATTTTACTGTATTGCCTATTATACCCTTCACCTGTATATATATATAAAGGAATGTCAGTGATCCAATAAGTGATTCGGTCAGTGATCCAGTTAGTGATCCAGTAAGTGAGTCGATTTTTGACATTCCTTTTTTTTTTTTGGTACGGAAGGGCAAGGGTAAAGTGGGAAATTCACGAAATCCCATGTCTAGTTATACAAAACATCCGTGGGAGGATTGCTACCCACTTAATAGTTGCTTAAATATTTTGTCACGACCTGCTCCTCAGAACACGTGAGAAGAGACGGATTTTTTTTTTTGACAATCACAAAAATAGATTTTAATCAAAATTGTTATCATCGTCATTTTAATTGTTATGAGCATAGGGCCACACAAGCTAAGCTTGGAAACTATCCTCCATCACTTTAATCTAGCAATGCCATAATTTACTAGATAAGTTACGAACCCATATTACAGTATGTTTTGATGATGATTGTTTTGAAATTAATTTTCAAAAATTACCCAAAATTGAAAAAATAATAATTGTGGGCTCTTTGAGGTTCTTTAAAGGTAAATAAGTAATTAAATTAGAATAAATTATAATGAAAATGAAATTAAGAATCCAAAAGCTCACCCTAAATTTATGAAAAAATGACTACTGGTTATAAATGATAATATTGAGAATGGAATTATATTAAAATTTAAATTTATTTAAAAACCATTGAAAAATTGGTCTAATTAAACATGACGAACAAAAAATAAACATAACATATATTGGAACTTGCAAGATCCGTTAGCTATCCAAGTTTAACCTGGTAGTGTGCAAGCAATTCATCATCTTTCTTAAATATTTTAGATGAAGGTAAATTTTGAGGTCTAATTCATCCATAATTCCATACACATATATAAGCAAAATGTTAGACTGATGAAGGAAATCGAGTTTAATTTTAAATGAAAAATAAAACTCATTTAATTTTAAATGAAAAATAAAACTCATTTAATTTTTTTTAAATGAAAGGTTAGTTTAATGCCCGTAAAGATATACATGTACAGCCCATAGCCCGAGCCAGGTAAACAAAAAAGCAACCACAGAATAAGGGCTAAGAAAACTCATTTGGTGATGAACATTTAATTAATTATAAATAAATAAAGTAATTGCTTTATTGATAATAATAAGGCCAAGATTATCTGATTCAGATAATCAATTGGATATGCATAAAAATCGGTATTTAAAAGTCACTATATCTGTGACTTAATAGCTCACAGGCGTGGGGTTTACTCCCTCATGTCCTGGGATCAAACCTTACCACCTGACTTATTTAGGCCGGCTGTGTGGGCAATGACGGTGTGGGCCTGAGGGATTAATTTTCTTGGTTTTATACCTCAGGGATGCTCTCGTTATAAAAAAAAAAATAAGATTGTAAGTTGTGTCAATAGATTTCCCCTCCTATTCCTTGACAAACCTTCCTTCTAGCCGATTACATTTATGTCGTACAATTTTTATGTTATATTTTCTATTAACTCTAAAAGCATTCTTCTAAGGAAAAATGATCGTTTAGAAAAGAGGAGAAAGAAAAACTTTGAAATGATGCAAGAAGCACTTGCTACAGATGACCGGTTATTAATATGCAACAGTAATTGTTGTATAGAGCAAATTATTTTTGTAGCACGACGGATGGTATTTCTTTATTTTAATATCAGTTAGTTTAGATAATGGATATAATATATAGAAGATCATATGAATAGGATAAGTTTCACTAAAATCAAACCATCCAATCTCTTAATTCTAAAATACTAAAAGTCGATGACTTATACTCATCAACTTTTAAAATTTGAGATTACATAAATTGAATTATTAATTGATGGTGGAACTTTACATATATTATATAAATTTAATCCTCTATAAAATAGACTCAATTATATAAGTCCTATGATCTTTTAAATAAAAAATATAAAAAAAAAACAGTTAAAATATCTCACTAATATAGTTCTACGTTAACCCTGTGTCTTAGACGCACTTGCAAGTGGGAAGAAAAATTTGTTTGAGAAATTGATTGTTATCCTTTTCAATTTCAATCTATTTAGTAAGTAAAGTCTTTATTTTTAAGACTTATGTGAGAGATCCCGTTTATGAGAGGAGGATGAAGATGTTGAAGCTGCGAAGAATTGTAGAAATAATGAGAGGATCATTGAAGGGTGTATTTATAATAAATTTGAAATGTAAATCTAACAAGGAATGGGAATTCCATTATAGACTGCGTCACCAGCCACATGTGGTTGGTTAAAGATTCTCATCAATTACAAATTTCATAAAGAGCCACTGAGTTACGCAACTCAATGGAATTCTGAGTCAAGTCATGTCTGCTTGGGCACATCTGTTAGTGAAGTCAAGTCTACGAGTGCTTTGTGTGTGTCGCACCAATCGATCTCACCAAGTGGGACCCACCTAGGAACCAACAGGTGAACCATCTAATCATAGCTCCGTCATGAAAAGATCAAAGTGAGAACAAGAAAAATTCAATGGAGTAGAATATGGTGGGCCCCTCAATCAAAGAAATTTCCACAGAAGAATGCTGAAACCATTGGACTGATCCTTTCTTCTTTCCTTTTCATTTCTATGTATTAGAATTGAACCCTCAAACGAATCAATTAATTGAGATATCAATATTTTTTGGAAAGAGATAGTTGTAATATTTCAATTCACTCATTTTGTTCAATGTTGAAAATAGACTAATTCAAATTGTGAAATTCAAGGTTAACATAAATGCTAAGATGATAAGTTTTACTATATTTTTTAATTTTATTTTTACTTTTTTAATTTAAGAATAAACTATTAGAAGTCGGAGTTTATGAGAGGAGGATGAAGATGTAGAAATAATGAGAGGATCGTTGAAGGGTGTATTTATAATAAATTTGAAACGTAAATCTAACAAGAAATGGGAATTCCATAATGGACTACCGAGGAGTCATCACCACCCACACAAATGCAATGCAAAAGAATGACAATGAATCCAATTCATCTCACCAAGTGGGACCCACCTGGGAAGCCAACTTTTGATATGACAAAGGAAGTTTGGAGTCAAGTGAGTGGAAATGATCAAAGTGAGAGAACAAAGGGAGATTCAAAGGAGTAGAATATGGTGGGGCCCTCAATCAAAGAAATTTCACAATTAATAACAAAGATAATTTTCATCGACTTAGTAGTGTTAGATCATGCCATGTTTGGTTTTCAGGAATTATTTCCAAGTGATTTTTCCCTTTAAGGGGAGCAGAAATTATTTATTTTAATTTTATAACTATATTGGTAAATTTATATTCTACTTTTAATTAGTGTGAATTTATTTTTCAAATTCAAAAAATTTTGCTGAAATTTTGAGAAATTTTCACATTTCATTTAATTTTTTTAAATTCTTGTTAGAAATCCTAATAGATTTTCAAGTTTAAGTGTGAAATTTCCTTATGAGAGTGAACTACATTAATCTTAAAATTTTAACTTTGGCAAGTTTTAAATCATTGCGCTTTTAAATTTTACATTTTTTTTTTTCAATTAGAATTGGAGTCTTCATCAAATGTCTTTCTCAATCATCTATTTTATAATTGTATATTGAAATTTTCTCTTTACTAAAATTGATGTGAACGAGACATGTACTCTTGAATCCATTAGGGCAATAAATGAGATCATTTAAAAACAAATAAGTAGAATTTATAAATTATTATAAATTGAGTTAAATAGTCATCTTTCAGTCAAAGATTCAACCACAACTTTAAGTATTGAGTGACCCATAGTGCATAAAATTCTCCAAAAAGACTAATGCGGGCTCACCATAGAAGGCTTGTGGTGAAATCTAAGACTTTTCATTAAGGGAGACTAGGATATAGAAGGATTACATTAAGTGGTAGAAAGATGTTTGAGTTGTCTTTCTCTTGAGTGGAACTTGTGTACTGCATTTCCATTCCATAGAGAGAGGCCAGACTCTTGGCATCAATGAATCTCAAACTCTAAGGTCTCTTCACTTGGGGAGACTTTATATCTGAAATTGTATTTTTATTTTTGTGAAGGAAAATATTAAGATGTAAAAAGGAAATAAACAATATTATTTGAAAAAAATGGGACTTTTATTTTCATTTATTATTGGAAAAAACAATAATACCGAGTCTGAAATAGACAATATTGGAACTTCAAAATTGGATTTGATGACCAAAATATCACTTTCATTTGTACATTTCAAACTCAATTTCATGTGATGGGTGGCTCAACTCAATGTTACCCAGTCAAAATTGGTAGACTAAGTGGGGTAGGCGGGTAGGGTCAGACAAGTGAGAGATGCGTGGATGGCAGTAAGTTTAATTTATTAACTATTATTGTATTGCATACAAGTCTCTTGAAATGGGCCCAGGCCCACCTGATAAGACTGCTGCTAGTCAAGTCTTCTCTTGAAATACAAGGGACACTTAGACAACTGATTATTTAGGGAAATACTCTTCTTGAGTTGGACATTTGTGGCGAGGGGGAAGTTCATGAGGGTGTTGGATGATAATGAATTGATGTAAACTTTTAATTATAACATTTAGATAAGTAAAAAGTTATTAAAATTTATATTTTAAATTTATTATAAAAACTTAAACTAAGTAAGTTTAGTAATTTTTCTTTTAAATCCTATGACTTTGATAACTTGAATTGAGATAATTGTGTTCAATCTGTAGGTAGAGTAGATGGGGTCATGCACACGATTTTCTCTAAATTATAAGAGATCTGCATGGCTTTACATTGGGTCTAAGCCTCATTCTCAGATTTAAAACATGTTGTGCTAGGTGGAGGGGTGCTCCCTCTTATAAACTCCCACTTTTCCAAGACACCCGAGCTCTCTCACTTTCTCTTAGTGCTATTGGGCCTGAGGCATCACATTTACCCAATGCCCTTATACTCAAGTGAGAAGTATGGGTCTTGGAGTTCTTCGCACTAAAAAATGTCCTAAATAATTGAAAATTAGTTAAAAAATTTAGAAAATTGTATATAATATAAAAAAGAGAATAGGACTTATATTAAGTTTCCACTCCAATCAAACCATCTAATCTCTTAATTCTAAAATATTAGAAGTCAATGACTTATACTCATCAAATTTTGAAAATCAAGATTACATAAATTTAATTATCAATTTGTTATAAAATTTTACATATATTATATCAATTTAATCCTCTATAAAATACACTCAATTATATAAGTCCTCCAATGATCTATAAATAATTAAAAAAATCACGTAAAATATCTCACTAATATAGTTCTACGTTGCCCCGTGTCTTAGACCCACTTGCAAGTGGGAAGAAAAATTTATTTGAGACATTAATTGCTATCCTTTACAATTTCAATCTATTCTATATCCTCCAAAGCTGTAAGTAAAGTCTTTAATTCTATACATTTAAAACTATCTATTGTATGAAAATTCCAGGAATCATGAATTGGTGCAATTTTCCACGTGAAAAGGGCCCATCCAATTGGAATTGGACCCACTAAAAGTAAATAGACAACTGTAAAAATCACTTTCAAAGGAAGGTCTCTCTGTCTGTCGTGAAACATATGCCATTTTGACATCACAGTCAACATCTATTAATACAAATAATCTCAATCAACATCTATTGAAGAGTCCGTTTCCACAAGGCCTCCTTTCTTATTGGTGAAGAGTACTCTTTTATCTCTATTTTGCCGGTCGAATGGAAAAAAAAGAAAAAGAATCCTCTCTATAAATGAGAAATAAGACTCTTCAACGGTGATAGAATTATACTCTCTGACAATTCAAACCATGAACATGGGCCCACATGAGGCCTACATTTCTCACTCATGATCCATCACATCTCCATCGGTGGAACTCTTGCATGCAGTAGACAAACTTGTCCTCTCTTGTTGAAAATTCACTCCATGCATTATCCTGCATTCCAGAGTAACTAAATTGCAATTATTTATGTTATATGTTTTTTAAATAATATAGGTAACCCCACTTCACATTGGACATGTATAAAGTATAAACCTCCCAATCCACGCACATCGATTAAGTCTACAGGGAGTGTCTTGTATTTTTTAACAATGACTTTTCAAATATATATAAGAAGAAATCATTAGAAAAAAGATTTTTTTTTAGCAAAGATCGATTCAGGCACGGTTGACTGAAACCAATCGGTGAGAAAATATCATCCTGTATTTTTGTTGGATCAAAGCATTGAAAACAGATTTTCGACCTAATAAATCTAAGTACAAACAGGAAATGTCCAAAAATAACTTCTGAAAAAATCCACCAAAGACCATCCCAATCATTAGAATTTAGATTGCGATTATAGACAAATACAAACATAATAAAGCAAAATTATATTTTTTTTTAGCCAGACAACTTTAAAATATTAAGATCATTATCTAAATATGGTAAAATAAGCCCAATCAAGCTTTCTTCCCTTACCAAACTTAATATATTCCAGACTCAGCCATGGGGCTAGTAAATATGAAATCCAGCTTCATGTAAAATTTGGTTGACCTTGGAAAAAGATATAAAATAGTTTTGTTGGATGAAAATGATTTTGAACTGGAAATTTGATTCTAATAAAATCAAGTCTTGTATATTCACATTTACATGATTGTCTTTTTGCTCTTTGGGCTTTCCCTCATTGAATCAATCACTTGAGTGCTTTTAAATGGATGAGAATTTCCCTACTCACTTTTAAATGAATGTTCTTGACGAGAGAAACAGAGACAGTGAGAGAGAGAGATGGACGGGAGGCTCTACGAGGCGGCACTGACGGGGAGTTTAAGCTTGCTGCGCCGATTGCTTGAAGAAGATCCCAGAATTCTTGATGTGGTTAAGGTGGGTGATGCTGCTAAAGAGACACCTCTTCACATTGCATCTCAGTTTGGGCATGTGGAGTTTGTAAAAGAGATTTTAGAAGTAAGACCTGAATTCACCTGTAAATTGAACTGCCAAGAACAAACTCCACTTCATTTGGCATCAGCAGAAGGGCATATAGAAGCAGTAAAAGCACTGTTAGAGAAGGATACAAATTCCTGTTTTGTTCGCGACAGAGATGGAAGGACTCCTCTCCACATTGCAGCAATCAAAGGTAGAACAGAGGTCCTGAAAGAGTTGGTGAAAGCAAAGAAAATTGCAACTCTGGTCAAGACCTACAGAGGGGAGCCTCTCTTGCACTTGTGTGTGAATAATGACCAGTTTGAAGCTGCAAAGACGTTGATAGAAATAGCAGGGGACGATAAAGAGTTTGTCAACTTGAAAGACAGCGATGATAACTCCATACTTCACCTCCTTACCGCCAAGAGACAGTACAAGGCATGTGTAATCTACCTATTCATCTCAATCAAATTTTATCCTTTTATTACTCTCATTTTTTTAAAATTTTAACTGCAAATTGTTGGGCTAATATTAAATCTATGAAAGAAATACCAAAATGTTTCTAAATAGCTGTTTCATAATCGTCATGTAACAATGAGAGCAGCCACAAGTGAAAGGAAAAAAAAACAGAGAAAAATCTTGAAATACTAAACAATACAATTATCCTGATTTTCATACTTGTATTTTTAGTCCGTCTCTTTTATTTTTGTATTTGCATTTCTGGTACCATTCTTCTATTTTTTATATGAACCATTTCAGAAATTTCTCAGTGGTGAAGTGAGAATTTTGTTTATTCCTTCTAGACATTTACTGTCAGACTCAGGAGAAATTGTTTTCTGTTTGGTAAAAAAAAAAAACTCTGTTTTTCTATGGCTCAATGGGAAAATGATTTTGTAGAAAACCCAACATTTTGTGGTTGAAACAACCCTTTGATCTAGGCCATTGATCTGATAGTATGATATGAAATCAGATTTAAGAAATTAAGGCCAAGCAAGCATATGTGCTCTTGGAAGTTGGAAGAAAAGATTGGAGTAATGGAGGGGTCCATGCGGTAGTGGAAGGAGATGAGGTCGAGAGAGAGAGAGTTGATGGAAACTCTAACGAGTGACAACCACAAGTGGTGGAGTCTTAAGACCATCCACTCCGGTCAATTTATGATTGGGTCTAAAGGGTTAGTAAAAAAACCTAATCTAATACCTTTTTAAAATCTTAAGAAATTAAGGATTAGAATAATTTAGTTTGTTCAATTTTTTCTAAGGAGACAACTCCTATAATAATATATATTATCATAGTTAGTAGTCACAATCTCATCATCTAAAGTCAACTTCTCGAGTTAAATTTCTCCAATAAACTCTATGTTAAACTATATCAATAGTAGCTTCATTATTTATTATGTCCTTTTTTTTTTTCTCTCTTTCCTCTATGTTTTAAATAGTCTACTCTTTCTCTATGTACCCATTCGTAATAATTTATCTAATTATATAGTTTTTTCCGTGATAAAGTGAACATGTCATTTAATTTTTAACACATGCTATCATATCACTTGGGTGTTTCATGGCACGCCTCTCAACACTTTAATAGGGTAAAAGGGTTGATATTTCATTAAGAATTTAATAGAATATTTTAGTTTGACTTGACTTTGATTGTAAACCACATTATTATAGAGGTGGTTTTGTCAATTATGGTGAGAGGGTGCAATCCTGTACATGATACATTTATGAACCAATGAACATGTTTGCAATTCTTAAATGAGTTTAACCTTAATTCTTGAAAATGAGTATATAAACTTAATTTAAAATTTAAGATCGCGCCCACCTCCCTCTTTTTTTTTTTTTTTTTTCTATCATACTTTTTTAACTATTGAATATTTTCATTTGGATAATATGGGTATTTCTACCTTATATTAGAGGTGTAACTAATTGTACCGATATACAAAATAACATGCAACCCTTGTGTATTAGATAAGTTCGAGATAAGTCAAATCCTGAACTTCTTTTTTGAAAAATTGCCGTTTGTTTCTCTTTTATTTAAAATAATCTGAACATTGAAATTGTTGTGCAGATAATAAAGCTTTTGTTCCCTGGTGGCAAAAATACACTGAATTGGATGTAAATACCGTCAATTTCAATGGTTCTACAGCCTTAGATGTATTACAAGAGATACCTGGTAGATGCAATCGTATGAAAATAGCAATGATCCTGAGAGGTGTTGATGCTAAGAGGGCGAGGAAATTACCAACAAGAATAAAAAACCACTTCCGAAAGAGTTCAAAATCATTGGTTCGAAGATCTTCCGACTGGACAGGCAAAACTCGTGATGCACTAATGGTGGTAGCCACACTAATAGCAACAGTGACCTTCCAAGCTGCACAGAATCCTCCCGGCGGTGTCTGGCAAACAGATGAGTCTGTTCATAAAGCAGGGCAGTCAGTCATGTCTGAAAAATTTCCTACAGAATACTTGATTTTCATGATATCAAACACAGTGGGGTTTATTCACTCTGCAATGTTAATCCTACTACTGCTATGTGGATTCTGTTTCAAATGAAAGTTTTTGATGCGGGCTTTGATAGTCATCACTTGGATTTGTGTAATATCAATCATGGTGACTTATGGGTCTTCCTTCTCCACACTAGCCACAGATGATAGAAAGCGTACTCTGTTTGTTACTGGACTGGGTGTCTTATTAGTAGGGTGGATGATGTCCATACCGCTACTATTTGGTGCATTACTACTGAAGCTTATCACGATTCTTCTGCAAAAGATGGAAATCATTTATTACATTTGTTGGGTAATTTTAAAAGTCAAGAATGGTTTGGTTTGGATCTTTTGCTTTAAATGGAAGAAAGCCTCCATGAAAGATCAGAGGAAGATGACTTCTGCTGCTCGGCGAGACACAGTTCATGAGTCCCTTCCTTGATTTGATTATTTAGAAGTGATTGGTAGCATCATGCATTATCTAGTGCTCGAGCTTTTCCTTGTATTGAACATTTAACATGGCTCAGTTCTCAATGTATTATTCATTGACTTTGCCTTCTGTTTAGTTCTGTTAGGTGAAAAGTGAGATTTGATTAATCCAGTAAGTATTTTTCTTTTCCTTTTTTTGGTACTTTTAGTTTCTGTGTTTTCTATCTACAATGCTCAAATGATGAGCCCAAGTTGTGAATCCCTGTTTCTTGCTATGTTACCATGTTTATTTAGGAGTTGTTTGTCATTTTTCTTTAACTTTTTTCATAGAACAAGAGCTCTTTGCCGAGAGAAAAGATCATGAAATCTTTATTTTGTTTTCTTTCACGGAATTCATTTCATAGTAGGGGTGATAAGAAAATTTAACGAGGAAAGAGAGGGTGTTTCCTTACTTTGCAAGCAACTTGTTATTTTTTGCAAAAATAAGAAGAGATTTTTTATATAAATTCTATATTTTCATAACTTGACAAGGGACAAGAGTTCATTGTGCATTTGTGACGACCTGACTCTACTCCATCGTGATATCGTCCGCTTTAGGTCCTATCTGATTCGTACGATTTTGCTTTGGTTCCTGGCCCACATGACCAGACAAAAAAGGCCTCACAATGGAGAGGGTTGTCACATCTCAAATAAAGTCCCCACTGGGCCTGGGCCCAAAAGAAAAACCGTGCGGATCGAGTAGGACCTAAAGCGGATAATATCTTGTTGAGGTAGGTTGGGTCGTCATAGCATTGTTCATAACATAGATTGCACTTAAAGATAATTTTTCTAACAGAATTTAATTTCCTCACGAAATTTAGCAAATAACTCCTCGGAATTGAACTAAATAAAGTTGATTATTATTTTGTAGTTATAATGCATATCCTATCTTTTAATAAGAGAAATTCTTACTTGTTAAAATAAATTTTACTATAGTTCCATTGAATAAAAGAAATTGAAAGGAAAATTAAAGTTCATTCTCAGTGGCTGAACGAAGTTAGCATTGAAACTAGTCAAGTGCTTCCTTTATTAATTTTTAATTACCTATAATTATCTTAATGGCTTGTATATAACACTACGAGTAGAAGTATTATTAAAGAAAAGTATAAATGAAGCGAAAAAAAATTATAATGACAAGAGGGATCATATATTTGGTTGACCAATACATATTGCTGACATGGAATTCTAGAAAATATATAAAAAAATTGAAAATCCAACAGAAAATGAATAGGGATTGCCACCGAAAATTCAAACAACTCCAGGTTTCCTAAATATTAGATAGCTTAATAGTAAAGTACAGAACTTTTGTCAAATCAAAGTCTCTAAGAATAATAAGCATGGGTCCAAGCGTCAGAATTAGTTTGTTGAATTATCTTTGAATTCTTAAGAAATAATTTCTTTTGAACATTAAATCAATATGGTGCCATCAATCAAGAAATGGCAGATGAACAAAATTAAGTGTTTTGGTCATTTTAATTCAATCATGTAACAGGGGTAGCAATCCTTCCACAGGTGTTTTGTGTAATCCGACATGGATTTTACTGTATTGCCCATTATACCCTTCACCTACTATATATATATATATATATATAAAGGAATGTCAGTGATCCAATAAGTGATTCGGTCAGTGATCCAGTAAGTGAGTCGATTTTTGACATTCCTTTTTTTTTTTAAAAAAAAAATTTGGTACGGAAGGGCAAGTGTAAAGTGGGAAATTCACGAAATCCCATGTCTAGTTATACAAAACATCCGTGGGAGGATTGCTACCCACTTAATAGTTGCTAAAATATTTTGTCACGTCTTGCTCCTCAGAACACGTGAGAAGAGACTGGATTTTTTTTTTTGACAATCACAAAAATAGATTTTAATCAAAATTATTATCATCGTCATTTTAATTGTTATGAGCATAGGGCCACACAAGCTAAGCTTAGAAACTATCCTCCATCACTTTAATCTAGCAATGCCATAATTTACTAGATTAGTTACGAACCCATATTACAGTATGTTTTGATGATGATTGTTTTGAAATTAATTTTCAAAAATTACCCAAAATTGGAAAAATAATAATTGTGGGCTCTTTGAGGTTCTTTAAAGGTAAATAAGTAATTAAATTAAAATAAATTATAATGAAAATGAAATTACGAATCCAAAAGCTCACCCTAAATGTATGAAAAAATGACTACTGGTTATAATTGATAATATTGAGAATGGAATTATATTAAAATTTAAATTTATTTAAAAACCATTGAAAAATTGGTCTAATTAAACATGACGAACAAAAGACAAACATAACATATATTGGAACTTGCAAGATCCGTTAGCTATCCAATTTTTAACCTGGTAGTCTAACTACTGTTGTTTTCACACTTTTACTGCCAAGTGTGCAAGCAATTCATCATCTTTCTTAAATATTTTAGATGAAGGTAAATTTTGAGGTCTAATTCATCCATAATTCCATACACATATATAAGCAAAATGTTAGACTGATGAGGGAAATCGAGTTTAATTTTAAATGAAAAATAAAACTCATTTAATTTTTTTTAAATGAAAGGTTAGTTTAATGCCCGTAAAGATATACATGTACAGCCCACAGCCCGAGCCAGGCAAACAAAAATGCAACCACAGAATAAGGGCTAAGAAAACTCATTTGGTGATGAACATTTAATTAATTATAAATAAATAAAGTAATTGCTTTATTGATAATAATAAGGCCAAGATTATCTGATTCAGATAATCAATTGGTGATGAACATTTATTTTACACATAATTATGCTTTTATAATTTATAATTTTACACATACATTATAATTTATTATTAAGAAAAAAAAACAAGGGCCTAAAATGCACTAAAATAATATCCACTAAGCGAGAAGCTGCATTTGTAAGCCAGACTAGAATGTCACAAATATCGACGGTATTTTCAAATTTACTATATTTTTATTGGAAAAATACTATTACCACATTAATAACGCATATTTATCGAAATGACAGTAAATTTCCGATAAAATTGTGTTAAAATAGTAATATCTCGATAAATTTTCAGTAAATGACCAATTAATTCCTTATTACTGTAAATTTTTCGGTAGAAACACTTTGAGGAAGGAAGGAAACATCAATTAATATCCGATATTTGTGACAATAGACTAGATCAAGGATTTGGCTCCACATTCAGCTCTACAATCCTGTTTCTCCGATCATTACACCGGGCAAACTTTACGTGCTCCAAGAACTCCAATCCGCTGAGATAAAGTAAAATCACTTGGAAGAAATGCTTGTATCTCCAGCCCCAAAGATATCTTCGAAGGAAACGAAACCCAAGTACTGAAATCAATATCCACAGCAGCACGAGCCATGCAGTGAATGTAAGAGGAACAGTTTGCCGGGGAAGTTTGTAAAGGAGTGTATCGGCGGTAAGAAAGTAGAAAGCGGCAGCGTAGCTGACCAACATCGAGCTGACTGCAATCCATGTGATGAACATCAAAATCCAGATGGAAACCTTCTTTTGAAGAGTGTATCCACTCACTAAAAGTATGATTATTGTGAGCGATGCGAAGAAGCCAATGAGGTTAGAATTTGAAAAGAGTATGTACATGAATGGAGATTTGTAGGACATTATGGCCTTTCCTGCTTGGTGATGGACATCGCTTTCCTGCCACACACTTCCTGGTGGGTTCAGAGCAGCTTGAAAAGTTACAGTAGCCAACAAAATGGCCACCACCATTAGTGTATCTTTGGTCTTTGTCAACCATCTGTGGTAGTTCTTCAGCTGCACCTTTCGAAACCTCCTTTGTGGAATAAAGGGAGACAAATCCTTTCCTCTTTTTGCCCCAGCATTTCTTAGGATTCCTCTCAATTTCCATCCTTGAGATCCGTCTGGATTTTCTAGGGTTATGTCTAGTGCCGTATACCCATCCACATTCATGGCATTTACGTCAATTCCAGAATTGTTGTTGACTAGAAACTCTACCACCTGCACGGTAATTCCAAACTAAAATAAAGAAACTAGGCTCATGAAAGTCCAATTATGATATGATAACATTTTTGAACTAAAACTCACTCTCAAAAGTTAGTAATTGAGAGGATGATGGTTCAAGTGATATATGAAGCTAATTTTTTTTTTGAACGAGGGAGTAAATATCAATCAAAGGGAGAGAAAAAACATTCCCTAAATTATAAAAACGCCCAGCAGAGAAGGCTCAAAGAATCAAAGGACCCACAACACGGATCAAATAAACAAGACATGGAGAGACAACCCAAGAAAACAATACAAGAAACGATGTGAGTCTTTTGTCACTTTCACACATGCCCTCACGTACAGCTTGACCCTATGGCTGCAGGTGAAAACTTCGCACAAGTGCAATTGCACTATGTGAATGCATGTGGAAACTTTAGACTCGGCCTTACGTGCAATTGGACTCGGGCTACATGCCATGTGGAAGAAAAGAATGAATAGCATGTGAAAGACAATGTTAGAAAATCATGACTTGATAACAATCTTCAAGTAGAATTTATTCTCAAAAGCTAGCCCTTGAGAGGAGGGTGTCTCAAATATTATATGGAGTCATTAGTTTATTGAATTAACTGATATAGGACTTTTGTTACTTCACACCTGCCCTCCTGTGCAGTTGGACCCTACGGTTACACGTGGAAACTAGACGTGCGGCTGTACTTGGAAACTTCAAACCCACCCTAATGTACAGTGGACATGCAGAACCTACTCTGATACTATATTAAAAAATCATAACTTAATAACAATTTTAAAGTAGAATTCACTCTCAAAAGATGGCCATCGAGAGGAGGGTGTTTCAAATATTACATGGAGTCATTATTTTTTTGAATTAATTGATATGAGACTTATGTCATTCTACAAGAAAATTTAACATAAAATAAGCTTAAAGAAAGAAAAAGTAGTAGAAGAAGATGACCTCAACTTGGTCCTTGGCCACAGCGAGATGGAGAACGGTGTTGTCATCATCATCCTTCAAGTTCACAAACTCCTCATCATCTACCAATTCCACCAACAATTTCAAAGCTTCAAACCTGTTATGATTCACACACAGGTGCAAAATGGGATGCCCTTTATCTGTTAAGAACAGAGCAGCTACTCTCTTGGCAGGAATCAACTCTTTCAAGATCTCAGTTCGACCTTTCATTGCTGCTGTATGGAGAGGAGTTCTTCCATCTCGATCATGAACCAAACAGACATCAGGGTTTGTTTTTAAGAGCTCTTTTACTACTTGTACATGACCCTTGGCTGTAGCCAGATGCAGAGGAGAGAGTCCCTGAGAGTTCAGTCCGAACCCAAATTCAGGCTTTCTATTTAAGATCTCTCTCACAAAACCAACATGCCCAAATTGAGCTCCAATGTGCAGAGGATTATTTCTTGCCATACAATCATGCATCACTTTATCAAGAACCAGTTCATCTTCTTGAAGTAATTCTTGTAGCAGAGAAACATTGCCTGTTATAGCTGCTTCGTAGATCCTCCCATCCATCCTCTCTCTCTCTCTGTTTCTCTCATTCCTACTATCGCCACCACTAATTTAAAGATGAGGGAATACGTGAGATTCACTGAGAATGAGATTGACTGAACAGAATCCATGTGCCACACACCACCAAGCCACCAATCTTGTCCTGCCCAGTTTCACACTCGCTTTTGTGAAAACTGTGTTCATTTTTTCTGTCTAGACAACGTCAAAGTTACTTTTTATTTTTAAAAGATAAGATTGAGAAGAACTCAAAGATTAATTCATTCTTGAGTTATGTTTTTATTGAATTTTTCTTAAACTACTTTAATAAATTTCCCAAATTTACAACATGCGTTTATATAAATATGTATAATAAATAAAGAAGAAATTATTAAAATTCATCCATGATTTATTACGTCTACAATGCTATTATACAACTGGAATTTTATCCTTTAATTACTCTCATTTTTCTTAAAAAAAAATTAATTTCAAACTGCAAATTGTTGGGCTAATATTAAATCTATGAAAAAAATACCAAAATGTTTCTAAATAGCTGTTTCATGATCATCATGTAACAATAAGAGCAGTCACAAGTGAAAGGAAAAAAAAAACAGAGAAAAATCTTGAAATACTAAACAATACAATTTTCTGGGCCTTGATACTATATATATTCTCAATGGGCGCTTTCTTTTCCTGATTTTCGTACTTGTATTTTTTGTCTGTCTCTTTTATTTCTGTATTTACATATTTGGTGCCACTTCTTCTATTAATATATGAACCATTTTAGAAACTTCTCAGTGGTGAAATCAGAATTTTGTTTATTCCTTCTAAACGTTTACTGTCAAACTCAGGAGAAATTGTTTTCTGTTTGGTAAAAAAAACTCTGTTTTTCTATGGCTCTATGGGA
This sequence comes from Chimonanthus salicifolius, assembly GCA_013350335.1. NCBI lineage: Eukaryota > Viridiplantae > Streptophyta > Magnoliopsida > Laurales > Calycanthaceae > Chimonanthus > Chimonanthus salicifolius. The sequence goes on along the minus strand of CM023538.1, from coordinate 60,847,050 downwards.
AATGATTTTGTAGAAAACCCAACATTTTGTGGTTGAAACAACCCTTTGATCTAGGCCATTGATCTGATAGTATGATATATAGCTCGAATCAGATTTAAGAAATTAAGGCCAAACAAGCATATGAGTCCAAGGCCCAGCTCGGCTTCTGGAATGTGCTCTTGGAAGTTGGAAGAAAAGATTGGAGTAATGGAGGGGTCCATGCGGTAGTGGAAGGAGATGAGTTAGAGAGAGAGAGTTGATGGAAACTCTTGTTGACACGGTGGCTCTTATTCAATTTCGGCAGTTTCCAATTCTCCAACATTGGCTTAGCCGAATGGGCTGTTTCTAATTCAAAGGGGGACAGCTGTATGTAATAGAAGTGCAAGGCTTCTATATGTTGGTGATAGGCTGGACATATGAATAGAATGTAAATCTGCATGATACACGGTAGATCTGGATTTCCTAAATCATATTTAGGAAGTTGTCTTATTCGGTGCTGGTTTAGATCTATATATATCAGCGTGTATAAGGGTGCTATACACGGTGACAAGATGCAGCCGTGATAGAGAGGAGGCACGGTGAAGGGCCTTCTGGCCTTTGGGTGGTACGTGTGGTGATGGCATCTTGACCATAAGCGTAGAGAGGCTCCAGAAGGATGTGCTTGAGTTGATTGCGTCAACTTATCGGAGACGCTCACTTTTGAGAAGTACGTCGGGTTGTTACTCGTAGAACATAGGAAGCGTAGAGGGAGCAATACAGAAGTTGAGTTTACTATTTTGGGTATGAGAGAGATTCACATCAACTGAGAGATGACGTCAGTGTGTTGTATACATGGGTGTACAAGGGACTCGGGACTTCGAGTTTGGGCTCATGACTTAAGGGAGTCATTAATATTGTACATGTATTTTTTTCTCTTTTATAGTGAATATTCTGTCGCTCCGTGGACGTAGGTCAGGTGGGCCTAACCACGTTAAAATATTGTGTTGTGCTATGTTTATTTCCGTTCGATTTTTCTTGTTTCCGCGCGTAATGCTAACAATTCTAACGAGTGACCATAGTCACAAATACCGTTCTCGGGATATTAACGGGAACTGTTAATAACGGGATATTTTTAAATTCTCGGGTTTTTAACGGGAAAATCTCGTGCAAAATATAAATATTTAAAATAATAATAAAAATTAATATAATAAAGGGATTTTTTCTGAAGTTTGCATTATGAGATAATTTAAATCAAATAAAGGGATTTTCAAATTTACAACCTGAAATAAATTTAATTATTTAAATAATAAAATTTATTTTAAAACTTTAAAGTTATTTTTTTAGCAGTGTGTACTTTGAAAATTTCTCAAATTAAACATCCAGACTAATTACGATAATCCGATAAAAACACTTTAAGACTTCAAGGTCTTTTGACACTTTTAAATATTTAAAACACAGTATTTTACAAATAAAGATATCCCTAGGGTGTGCCGAAAACATATTTAGGAGTGTCAAAAGACCTTAAAGTTTTAAAGTATTTTTATCACGTTATCGTAATTAGTCCGGATATTCAATTTGAGAAATTTTAGAAATACACAGTGCTTAAAAAATAATGTGCATAGTGTATTAAATAATAAAATCTCCTTTAAAACTTTAAAGTTATTTTTTAGACACTGTGTATTTCCAAAATTTCTCAAATCGAATATCCGGGCTAATTACGATAATTTGATAGAAATACTTTAAGACTTTAAGGTCTTTTAATACTCCTAAATATGTTTTTGGCACACCCTAGAGATACCCTTATTTGTAAAATACTGTGTTTTAAATATTTAAGAGTGTCAAAAGACCTTGAAGTCTAAAAGTATTTTTATCAGGTTATCGTAATTAGTCCGGATATTTAATTTGAAAAATTTTCAAAGTACACACTGCTTAAAAAATAACTTTAAAGTTTTAAAATAAATTTTATTATTTAAATAATTAAATTTTATCCATGTTTCCCATTGTCGTGTCCAGCGGGTGTGTGTACGTGAATGGGATAGTGCCAGTGAAGCGATGACGTGTGTCTGTCAACATGGGATAACCGTGTAAGTGGAAAAAATTTAAACGGTAAAAACGCGTTTTTTACCGTTTCTCGCATTAAAAACGCGTTTTTAACGGTAAATTCTCGATAAAAACGGCATATGCGATAAAATCGCGTTTTTAACGCGGTAACGTTATTTTCCCGATATTTTCGCGGTAAAAACGAAAATACCGGCGGTATTTGTCACACTGCGAGTGACAACCACAAGTGGTGGAGTCTTAAGACCATCCACTCCGGTCAATTTATGATTGGGTCTAAAGGGTTAGTAAAAAAATCTAATCTAATACCTTTTTAAAATCTTAAGAAATTAAGAATTAGAATAATTTAGTTTGTTCAATTTTTTTCTAACTAGACAACTCCCGTAATAATATATCTTATCATCGTTAGTAGTCACAATCTCATTATCTAAAGTCAACTTCTCGAGTTAAATTTCTCCAATAAACTCTCTACGTTAAACTATAGCAATAGTCACTTCATTATTTATCATGTCTTATTTTTTTCTCTTTTTTCTCTATGTTTTAAGTAGTCTACTCTTTCTCTACATACCCATCTCGTAATAATTTATCTAATTATATAGTTTTTTCCGTGATAAAGTGAACATGTCTTTTAATTTTTAACACATGCTGTCATATCTATCCAACCCCAGTGTCGAATTAGGCATACTTGCACAACCAAATGCATCTCTCTATCTATTGTTCTTGTTCAGGCCATTTGTGGATCTTTCCTCTCATTTTCTTCTAAAGCGAAAGCGAAAATCAGTATCTTTCCCTCATTGATTTTTTTCTACAGTCATGAATTGTGGTAATTGATTCATTTCCAGATCTTTCCTCTCAATTTCTTAAGCGAAAAGTCAATCAGTATCTCTCCCTCATTGGTTTTTTTCCACCTCTCACTGTCTCTCTCTCTCATCAGGAGAGAATTCATGTGAAACAGAGTAGGGAAAATTCATTTGAAACAGAGTTGGGAAATTCTCATCCATTGACACTAAAGTGATACGATGTAAAAACGTGGAAAAAGTCCCACTAATAGAGCACGCGGTTTCACACTAAACAATAGTGTTTTTTTAATAAAATAATATTATGTGCTTATAAATTTGGGTGTATGTAAGAGAGTTTGAAGAACATCATTGTATTTCCTTTTGAAATAGAATTTTTTTTTACAAATTTGCTATCTTTGGATGTAGACTTAGATCGAATCACATAAAATATTGTTCTGTCTATGTTTGATATTAGATAATGAGATTATAACAATTGATGATGATAATATATTATCACAGGAGTTGTGTAGTTATAAAAAAGAGGATAAATTAAATCATTTTGATCCTTGATTTTTTAAGATTTTGAAAAAGTATTAGATAAATATTTTACTTATAATGATCAAATAAATATAAATATAAAATATTATATTTAATTTCAAAATTTTATTAATTACAAACCCTTTAAATATATCATAAATTGACCGGAGTGGATGGTTCTAAGACTCGTCAATTCTCTCCAATATGTACCAATTCCAATCATTTCCAAAGTCTCCCTCTCATGTTTTCACCACATGGACCCCTCCATGCGACTTCGTCGCTTCTGGGCCTTGACTCATATGTTTGCTCGGCCTTAATTTCTTAAATCTGATTCGAGCTAGATATCATACTATCATATCAATGGCCTAGATTAAAGGGTTGTTTACGGAAAGTTTTCACACGATATTGTGCTATCCTGTAAATATTTATTTTCCCAATCAAGGGATTGTAATATGATTCAACCACAAAATCTTGAGTTTTCTGCTGAATCATTTTCCCATGGAGCCATAAGGAAAACAGAGAATTACATGATGAAACAACAATTTAGAAACATTTTTGGTATTTTTTTCATAGATTATTTCTGGATCTTTCCTCTCAGTTTCTTTTAAAGGGAAAAGTCAATCAGTATCTCTCCCTCATTGGTTTTTTTTTTCCTACCCCTACGTCAGGAATTTCATTTAAATTGGTGATGGAGCCATTTATGGATCTTTCCTCTCAATTTCTTTTAAAGTAAAAAGATGCTGGCCGGGGCAGACTCAGGCCAGCAAGATGAAACTAATCAATTTTATTAAAAAAATCCTTGGAATAGAGTTAAAAGATTTTTAAAATACAAAATTATTAGTGTCTACTTTCACTCTTACTAAAGAAAGAAAGAGATCATTTTAATTTCTACGAGACAATTTCTTAATACCGAGAAATCCTTTATGCCCATCTCTAATTTGGAAATTTTCAGAAAATGTCAAATTGGAAATTCGACTCTTGATACCACTTGTTAAGAAATAAATCATACAAACCACTGATCAATCAAGCCACGACAACACAGAGAATTACGTGGTTCGACAAAATCCTATTTACGTTCATGGAAAGTGATACTAGATTCCACTATGAAGAAAACCACTGAACAACTTGTTATAAGAATTTCCCAAACTCTCTAACCCTATTTCCTCTCTCTGTTCTTCAGAGTCTCTCCTTTTCTCTCTTTGTTTTCTTCTCTCTCACCAGAGAGAAAACTCACAACTAAAAACCATGGAGAGAAGAAGCCCATATATACCGGGCATTACAAATAACACAACAAAGCGTGCTAGACCTTATAAAAAATGAATTTCATGAAAATGTTGGAATACTGGGAAAATCACACAAACACTCTAAAAACTATGTCAATCACATTGAGTACTCTTTATTTAATTTTATAAATATTTGAAAACAATATGAGAAACCATCTGATATGGAATTCATGCTCTCTAGTGTCCCAGAATAAAATCTATTTTCTATTAATATTCATTGGATTTTCATAAATAATAGAATTTTATAAAAATGTTGGAATATTAGGAAAACCACATAAACACCCTAAAACTATATCAATCACGTTGAGGGTTATTCATTTAATTCCATAAACAATTGAATACTATTTCTTTAAATTTTTTCACAAGAAACTCCTAAAAAAAAGTCAAAATAACTCAAAATGAGACCTACGGGCCCGTATCATGTTCTTTTCTCTCTTCTTTTTCTTTTTCTTTTTACTATGTATTATGTAAGTCACAAAAATCTTAATCGTTGACCTGCCAATTCTAAGAAAAGAATTAGCGCTCCTCATGTTATCTGATTGATTGGTTGATTTTATAAATGAAAACTTTAAAATTTGCAATTGTTTCAAAATGCTATTAAGTCAAGTAATTCAGAAAAAAATATATATTTAATTTTAAAATATTAAATCAGTAAAATTAATTAATCTATTCAATTCAAATTTTTAATTAAATCAAATCAACTCAAATTTAATATTCTTAATTAGCAATTTAGACACCCGACGAGACAACCTTTTTTTGAAATTTAGGGTGAAATTACCATTTTGTCCTTTTGATGTGCATTTGGACTATGTAAGATTTTTCAAAATCGAAAGGGGAAAATGGTAATTTCACCAAATTTCGAAAAAGGATATCTCCTAGCAAAAAAGTCGAGTGTCTAAATGGCCACCCTTTTTTCCTCATACTAAAAAACATTTTATCTAAATTGAAGTCCACACATGGAAAAGTCTTTTTGCATCAAAAGAGCCAACTAATCCTTTGGAACCATCTAAATCATGGCCCCAATCATGAAAAGATCAAAGTGAGAACAAGGAAGATTTAATGAATTGAGGTGCTAAGGTATTATGTGCCACAAAAGAATTGCCAAACCATTGGACTGACCCTTTCTTCTGTCCTTTTCATTTCTGTCTATTAGAATTATCAAACTCTAACAAGAATATACTTTAGAAAATATAACCCTCAAACCAATCAATTAATTGAGACATCAATTTTTGGATAAAATATTTCATGTCACCCATTTTGTTCAATGTTGAAAAGAGACTAATCCAAATTGTGGAATTCAATATTGACATAATTGTTATGATGATAAGTTTTGCCATCAAACGATAAAATTCATAATAAATGCTCACATTCGCAATATTTTTTTTTTAATTTTAATTTTAATTTTATTAGTTTAAGAGTATTGAATTGTAACCTCACACTGGTTAGTTCAATTGACAAACACTTTGACTTATGAATCAGAAGTTATGTGTTCGAGCTCAGTATTCTCGTGGTTTGTAGGGGGTTGTACAATTCAGAGTTTTACTGTAACAATACGAACAATCCTCTCTAGCATAATATTGTCCTCTTTATGCTTAAAGAAGCCCGCATAACTTTGCATTGGGCTCAAACCTCATTCTCAGGCCAAAACACATTGTAATAGGTGGAGGGGTGCTTCCCCTTATAAGCCCCCACTTGTCCAAGTCCCTGGATAATGGGAGACTTTTCTCTCCTCCCACACGCCCAGTCTCTCTCTCTTTCTATCAACGCCCAATGCTGTTGGCCCTGAGGTATCAAATTTACCCAATCCCCTCATACTCGGAGAGACGTGTGGGTCTTGGGTTTTTTTCACACTAAAGAAATGTCCTAAATAATTGAAAAATGATTAAAAAATTTAGAAAATGGATATAATATAAAGAATACCGTATGAGTATGACTTATATTAAATTTCACCCCAATCAAACCATCTAATCTCTTAATTCTAAAATACTAAAAGTCAATGATATATACTCATCAAATTTTAAAAATCAAGATTACATAAATTGAATTATCAATTGATGGTGGAATTTTATGTATATTATATCAATTTAATCCTCTATAAAATAGACTCAATTGTATAAGTCCTATGATTTTTTAAATAAAAAATACTAAAAAAAAACACTTAAAATATCTCACTAATATAGTTCTACGTTACCCTGTGTCTTGGACGCACTTGCAAGTGGGAAGAAAAATTTGTTTGAGAAATTGATTGCTATCCTTTTCAATTTCAATCTATTCTAGACCCTCCAAAGCTGCCAGTAAAATTTTTACCATCTATTACTAGTTGTAGACCAAAATCATCAATTGGTTCTAGTTTTCAATGCAATAGTGAGAACAGAATAGTCAAATTTTAAGAAAGTAAAGACGGGAATTCACTCTCTTCTCTAGTTTTCCCTCTTTCCAAAAGGCCTCCTTTCTCATTGGTGATGAGCAATCTTTTATCTCTACTTTGTCGAGTCGAATGAAAGAGAGAGTCCCCTCTACAAACGAGAAAGAAGACTCTTCAACTATAATAATTAGGATTTTGTCATTTCTTTTTTGTAAATTCTGGTGAATTGAAAGAGAAAAGGATGGTTTGTTCACTGGCACTTCAGGTGTTTTATTTAGTAATATTAGTATATAAGCCATTCAAAAAAGAAAAAGGATGAACATTTTTTTGAAAAAAATATGTGCAAATTGAGAAAGACAATAATTAAAATGGAAAATAAAAATGTAAAACAAGAAATTATGTTAGAATATTAACTAAGTCAATCTATTAATACCATGCTTGTTTTCATTGGTTTGTCACTTTTGTACAGCGAAAGAGTCAAAGATAGGAAGATTTAATGGAGAAGACTATGGTGGGCCCCTCTATCAAAGAAATTTCCAAAAAAAATGTCAAACCATTCGACTGATCCTTTCTTTTTTCCTTTTCATTACTGTCTATTAGATATTTGAGAACCCTCAAACCAATCAATTAATTGAGACATCAATATTTTTAGAAAGAGATAGTTGAAGAAAAGTTTTATTTTAGCTGGTTATTTTACCTAATTTAAATTTAGTGATTATTCATACTTTGAGTACTTTATCTTTTTTTTTATGAGTCTCATTTTACTGTTAATTGTTCTTTTATCTAACCTTTGTCAATCGAGATTCTCTAACGATACACACTATCTATTGGGTCTTAGAGCTTATATAGTCATGTGTGATGTAAAGAGGAGCATATGATTAAGTTGTGTATCAAGTTTCATTTTCATTTGATCATTCTATCTTTTAATTTTAAACTTTTAAAAATCAATGCCCCTTTATTTATCAAAATTTAAAGGCCAAAATTATATGATTTGAATTATCAATTGATAGTGAAATTTTATATATTTTATATTTATAATTATATGATTTGAATTATCGATTGACATAATTGTTATGATGATAAGTTTTGCCATCAAACGATAAAATTCATAATAAATTTTCACATTCGCAATACTCTTTGTAGTTTTAATTTTAATTTTATTAGTTTAAGAGTAAATTTCGTATTGAATTGTAACCTCACCATAGTCGTGTGGGTCTTGTGTTTTTTTCGCACTAAAAAAATATTCTAAATAATTGAAAAATGATTAAAAAATTTAGAATATGGACATAATATAAAGAAGACCTTATAATAAATTTAACACGTACATCCAATAGGGAATTCCACTCCAAAATAGACTACAATGTAAGAGATCGTTCTCTCAGCGTATACTCCGTGGCAACAACCTGTTCATTAGATTCATCTCTCAGCATGTAGCTGGGGCCCACTTGGGCCCAATTGATCTCACCAAGTGGGACCCACTTGGGAAGCCTACAGGCGAACCTTTTCTTTTGATACGATGGCAAAATGGCAAAGGATATTTCTGATGAAATGAGTGGAAATGAGCAATGAATTAAAAGAATGAAAAATTAACCAATTGGATTATTTATAGTGATTTGTGGGTCTAAACGCAACTTAGTGGAATAAAATATTACATGGGCTTCACGCTTAGTAAAGAACAGTTTCCCTCTTTCTTTCTTTTTAATATTTTTGGAGTTAGTACATGAACCATGCTTTTTAATCATGACTCAGATTTTAAATATAAAATCACCAGTCCATGAAGACTTTTATAAAGGTTGTTAAGTGGAATAATATATTACATGGGCTTTAGTAAAGAATAATTGTTCTCTTTTTTTAATATTTTAATTTAAATAAAAATTTCTTTTTAATATATAATTTTCTATTAAGTTTCATTAAGAGTATTTTTGTCCTTTAATTAAAATAGTAGCAAGAGTGTCCCTTCATCATGACAAAAATTTTGTCAAAATTCAAAATCAATATCCTAATTTAATTATCAATTTTTTTTAGGAATTTCTACATGCAACCACTATATTATTATTTTATTCATCATGTATTTTATAATCGTGAATTAAAATTGTCTTTCAATGAAACTTTCATGGATGGGACATCCATTTATTTAACATGATTTATTTAAGTTAATTTAGACACATTCTTTAATTTTTTATACAAATGTAAATTCTAAACAAATTCATTGTCATTGTTTAAAATAGAAAAGAGGCTAATCCAAATTGTGTAATTCAATATATACATACCATCAATGGAGAAAATTCATAGTAAAAGCTTACATTAGTCTTTTCTTTACCTTGTATTTTTTTTACTTTTATTAATTTAAGAGTAAACTCGTTATAAAACAAACAAATGAAGCAATGGAGATTATAAATACTGACGGACGAAATTCTAGATAGAAATAAAAAAGTTGATTCCACATATATGTGACTTTATTTTTTATATGCGACTATGATGGGAAGAAAGTGCTTCTTCGTATCATTAGAAGTGGTAAAGAACAGAGAGCATAGAATATTTAACTATTAAATCAAATAATTCAGATGAATTCATATATTAAAGAGTTAATATTGACATAAAATATGTTTTTCGTCTCAAATCAAATTCCTATATTTGCTATAGAAGAACAGAATTTTTTTTTTTAAAAAAATAGACTAGTGTAAGACATTTTTCTCCCTTTCCTAATAGTTTTATATTCAAAGTGTGCAGATTGAGAAATTTACATATGCCTTAAGGATTAGTCGAGACGCCTAAATACCTTAGTCATCAAGGAAAAAAAAAAAAAGACATTCTTTCTCACACCAAAACTATTTCTATGTATCAAATTTTTGTAGACAAGGAAAAAGCAAAAGCTTGGGCTTAAGGCATCTCTAGGTAATTGGTCATAGGGTATTTGAGGGAAATTTATAGTTAAATCAACAAGAATCTTGCTTCAATACTTGACTCTAACATCACATGAACCCAATTAATGGGTCAAACACTTGCAGAGGAGAGATAGAATGTCGATAATAGGGTATGCTGAGGCGAGTGAGACCTAAAATTTATGGACTCAGTTAGGCTTAATTGGGCCAGGCCACACTCACAAAAGTGAGAGATATCTATTAAAAACAAATAAGTAGAATTTAAAAATTATTGTAAATTAAGTTAAACAGTCATCTTTCAGTCAAGATCCAACCACAACTTTAAGTATTGAGTGACCCATAGTGCATAAAATTCTCCAAAAAGACTAATGCGGGTTCACTATAGAAGACTTGTGGTGAAGTCTAAGTCTTTTCATTAAGGGAGACTAGGATATAGAAGGATTACATTAAGTGGTAGAAAGATGTTTGAGTTGTCTTTCTCTTAAGTGGAACTTGTGTACTGCATTTCCATTCCATAGAGAGAGGCCAGACTCTTGACATCAATGAATCTCAAACTCTAAGGTTTAGATGTAAAAAGGAAATAAACAATATTATTTGAAAAAAATGGGACACTTATTTTCATTTATTATTGGAAAAAACAATAATACCGAGTCTAAAATAGACAATATTGGAACTTTAAAATTGGATTTGATGACCAAAATATCACTTTCATTTGCACATTTATAACTCAATTTCATGTGATGGGTGGCTCAACTCAATGTTACCCAGTCAAAATTGGTAGACTAAGTGGGGTAGGCGGGTAGGGTCAGACAAGTGAGAGATGTGTGGATGGCAGTAAGCTTAATTTATTAACTATTATTGTATTGCATACAAGTCTCTTGAAATGGGCCCAGGCCCACCTGATAAGACTGCTGCTGGTCAAGTCTTCTCTTGAAATAGAAGGGACACTTAGATAACTAATTATTTAGAGAAATGCTCTTCTTGAGTTGGACATTTGTGGAGAGGGGGAAGTTCATGAGGGTGTTGGATGATAATGAATTGATGTAAACTTTTAATTATAACATTTAGATAAGTAAAAAGTTATTAAAATTTATATTTTAAATTTATTATAAAAACTTAAACTAAGTAAGTTTTGCATTTTTTCTTTTAAATCCTATGACTTTGATAACTTGAATTGAGATAATTGTGTTCAACTGTAGTAGAGTAGATGGGGTCATGCACACGATTTTCTCTAAATTATAAGAGACCTGCATGGCTTTACATTGGGTCTAAGCCTCATTCTCAGGTTTAAAACATGTTGTGCTAGGTGGAGGGGTGCTCCCTCTTATAAGCCCCCACTTTTCCAACATGCCCAGGCTCTCTCACTTTCTCTTAGTGTTGTTGGGCCTGAGGCATCACATTTACCCAATGCCCCTCAGTGAGAAGTATGGGTCTTCAAGTTCTTCGTACTAAAAAAGTCCTAAATAATTGGAAATTAGTTAAAAAATTTAGAAAATTGTATATAATATAAAAAAGACCCGATGAATAGGACTTATATTAAGTTTCACTCCAATCAAACCATCTAATCTCTTAATTCTAAAATACTAGAAGTCAATTACTTATACTCATCAAATTTTAAAAATCAAGATTTCGGAAATTTAATTATCAATTTGTTATATCAATTTCATCCTCTATAAAATAGACTCAATTATATAAGTCCTCCAATGATCTATTAAATAATTAAAAAAATCACTTAAAATATCTCACTAATATAGTTCTACGTTGCCCCGTGTCTTAGACCCACTTGCAAGTGGGAAGAAAAATTTATTTGAGACGTTGATTGCTATCCTTTACAATTTCAATCTATTCTATATCCTCCAAAACCGTAAGTGAAGTCTTTAATTCTTTACATTTAAAATTATCTATTACAAGTTGTATGAAAATGTCCAGGAATCATGAATTGGTGCAATTTTCCACGTGAAAAGGGCCCATCCAATTGGAATTGGACCCACTAAAAGTAAATAGACAATTGTAAAAATCACTTTCAAAGGAAGGTCTCTCTGTCTGTCGTGAAACATATGCCATTTTGACATCACAGTCAACATCTATTAATACAAATAATCTCAATCAACATCTATTGAAGAGTCCGTTTCCACAAGGCTTCCTTTCTTACTGGTGAAGAGTACTCTTTTATCTCTATTTTGCCGGTCGAATGGAAAAAAAAAAAAAAGAATCCTCTCTATAAATGAGAAATAAGACTCTTCAACGATGATAGAATTATACTCTCTAACAATTCAAACCATGAACATGGGCCCACATGAGGCCTACATTTCTCACTCATGATCCATCACATCTCCATCGGTGGCACTCTTGCATGCAGTAGACAAACTTGTCCTCTCTTGTTGAAAATTCACTCTATGCATTATCCTGTATTCCAGAGTAACTAAATTGCAATTATTTATGTTATATGTTTTTTAAATAATATAGGTAACCCCACTTCACATTGGACATGTATAAAATATAAACCTCCCAATCCACGCACATCGATTAAGTCTACAGGGAGTGTCTTGTATTTTTTAACAATGACTTTTCAAATATATATAAGAAGAAATCATTAGAAAAAAGATTTTTTTTTTAGCAAAGATCGATTCAGGCACGGTTGACTGAAACCAATCGGTGAGAAAATATCAACCTGTATTTTTGTTGGATCAAAGCATTGAAAACAGATTTTCGACCTAATAAATCTAAGTACAAACAGGAAATGTCCAAAAATAACTTGTGAAAAAATCCACCAAAGACCATCCCAATCATAGAATTTAGATTGCGATTATAGACAAATACAAACATAATAAAGCAAAATTATATTTTTTTTTTAGCCAGACAACTTTAAAATATTAAGATCATTATCCAAATATGGTAAAATAAGCCCAATCAAGCTTTCTTCCCTTACCAAACTTAATATATTCCAGACTCAGCCATGGGGCTAGTAAATATGAAATCCAGCTTCATGTAAAATTTGGTTGACCTTGGAAAAAGATATAAAATAGTTTTGTTGGATGAAAATGATTTTGAAGTGGAAATTTGATTCTAATAAAATCAAGTCTTGTATATTCACATTTACATGATTGTCTTTTTGCTCTTTGGGCTTTCCCTCATTGAATCAATCACTTGAGTGCTTTTAAATGGATGAGAATTTCCCTACTCACTTTTAAATGAATGTTCTTGACGAGAGAAACAGAGACAGTGAGAGAGAGAGATGGACGGGAGGCTCTACGAGGCGGCACTGACGGGGAATTTAAGCTTGCTGCGCCGATTGCTTGAAGAAAATCCCAGAATTCTTGATGTGGTTAAGGTGGGTGATGCTGCTAAAGAGACACCTGTTCACATTGCATCTCAGTTTGGGCATGTGGAGTTTGTAAAAGAGATTTTAGAAGTAAGACCTGAATTCACCTGTAAATTGAACTGCCAAGAACAAACTCCACTTCATTTGGCATCAGCAGAAGGGCATATAGAAGCAGTAAAAGCACTGTTAGAGAAGGATACAAATTCCTGTTTTGTTCGCGACAGAGATGGAAGGACTCCTCTCCACATTGCAGCAATCAAAGGTAGAACAGAGGTCCTGAAAGAGTTGGTGAAAGCAAAGAAAATTGCAACTCTGGTCAAGACCTACAGAGGGGAGCCTCTCTTGCACTTGTGTGTGAATAATGACCAGTTTGAAGCTGCAAAGACGTTGATAGAAATAGCAGGGGACGATAAAGAGTTTTTCAACTTGAAAGACAGCGATGATAACTCCATACTTCACCTCCTTACCGCCAAGAGACAGTACAAGGCATGTGTAATCTACCTATTCATCTCAATCAAATTTTATCCTTTTATTACTCTCATTTTTTTTAAATTTTAACTGCAAATTGTTGGGCTAATATTAAATCTATGAAAGAAATACCAAAAATGTTTCTAAATAGCTGTTTCATGATCATCATGTAACAATAAGAGCAGCCACAAGTGAAAGGAAAAAAAAACAGAGAAAAATCTTGAAATACTAAACAATACAATTTTCCTGATTTTCATACTTGTATTTTTAGTCCGTCTCTTTTATTTTTGTATTTGCATTTCTGGTACCATTCTTCTATTTTTTATATGAACCATTTCAGAAACTTCTCAGTGGTGAAGTGAGAATTTTGTTTATTCCTTCTAGACATTTACTGTCAGGCTCAGGAGAAATTGTTTTCTGTTTGGTAAAAAAAAAAACTCTGTTTTTCTATGGCTCAATGGGAAAATGATTTTGTAGAAAACCCAACATTTTGTGGTTGAAACAACCCTTTGATCTAGGCCATTGATCTGATAGTATGATATGAAATCAGATTTAAGAAATTAAGGCCAAGCAAGCATATGTGTTCTTGGAAGTTGGAAGAAAAGATTGGAGTAATGGAGGGGTCCATGCAGTAGTGGAAGGAGATGAGGTCGAGAGAGAGAGAGTTGATGGAAACTCTAACGAGTGACAACCACAAGTGGTGGAGTCTTAACACCATCCACTCCGGTCAACTTATGATTGGGTCTAAAGGGTTAGTAAAAAAACCTAATCTAATACCTTTTTAAAATCTTAAGAAATTAAGGATTAGAATAATTTAGTTTGTTCAATTTTTTCTAACGAGACAACTCCTGTAATAATATATATTATCATAGTTAGTAGTCACAATCTCATCATCTAAAGTCAACTTCTCAAGTTAAATTTCTCCAATAAACTCTATGTTAAACTATATCAATAGTCACTTCATTATTTATCATGTCTCTTTTTTTTTTCTCTCTTTTCTCTATGTTTTAAGTAGTCTACTCATTGCCTAATGTACCCATTGGTAATAATTTATCTTATTATATAGTTTTTTCCGTGATAAAGTGAACATGTCATTTAATTTTTAACACGTGCTATCATATCACTTGGGTGTTTCATGGCACGCCTCTCAACACTTTATTAGGGTAAAAGGGTTGATATGTCATTAAGAATTTAATAGAATATTTTAGTTTGACTTGACTTTAATCCTGTACATGATACATTTATGAACCAATGTAACATGTTTGCAATGAACATGTTTGAAATTCCTAAATGAGTTTATCCTTAATTCTTGAAAGTGAGTATATAAATTTAGTTTAAAATTTAAGATCACGCCCACCTCCCTCTTTTATTTTTATTTTTTCTACCATACTTTTTTAACTATTGAACATTTTCATTTGGATAATATGGGTATTCCTACCTCATATTATAAGTGTAATTAATTGTACCGATATACAAAACCACACGCAACCCTCATGTATTAGATAAGTTCGAGATAAGTCAAACCCTGAACCTCTTTTTTGAAAAATTGCCGTTTTTTTCTCTTTTATTTAAAATAATCTGGACATTGAAATTGTTGTGCAGATAATAAAGCTTTTGTTCCCTGGTGGCAAAAATAACACTGAATTGGATGTAAATACCGTCAATTTCAATGGTTCTACAGCCTTAGATGTATTACAAGAGATACCTGGTAGATGCAATCGTATGAAAACAGCAATGATCCTGAGAGGTGTTGATGCTAAGAGGGCGAGGAAATTACCAACAAGAACACAAAGCCACTTCCGAAAGAGTTCAAAATCATTGGTTCGAAGATCTTCCGAATGGACGGGCAAAACTCGCGATGCACTAATGGTGGTAGCCATACTAATAGCAACAGTGACCTTCCAAGCTGCACAGAATCCTCCCGGCGGAGTCTGGCAATCAGATGAGTCTGCTCATAAAGCAGGGCAGTCAGTCATGTCTGAAAAATTTCCTACAAAATACTTGATTTTCATGATATGAAACACAGTGGGGTTTATTCACTCTCTAATGTTAATCCTACTACTGCTATGTGGATTCTGTTTCAAACGAAAGTTTTTGATGCGGGCTTTGATAGTCATCACTTGGATTTGTGTAGTATCAATCATGGTGACTTATGGGTCTTCCTTCTCCACACTAGCCACAGATGATCGAAAGGATACTCTGTTTGTTACTGGACTGGGTGTCTTATTATTAGGGTGGATGATGTCCATACCGCTACTATTTGGTGCATTACTACTGAAGCTTATCAAGAAACTTCTGCAAAAGATGGAAATCATTTATTACATTTGTTGGGTAACTATCAGAGTCAAGAATGGGTTGGTTTGGATCTTTTGCTTTAAATGGAAGAAAGCCTCCATGAAAGATCAGAGGAAGATGACTTCTGCTGCTCGGCGAGACACAGTTCATGAGTCCCTTCCTTGATCTGATTATTTAGAAGTAATTAGTAGCATCATAAATTATCTAGTGCTCGTATTTTTCCTTGCATTGAACATTTAACATGGCTTAGTTCTCAATGTACTATTCATTGATTTTGCCTTCTTTTAGTTCTGTTACTTAGGTGAAAAGTGAGATTTGATTAATCCAGTAAGTATTTTTCTTTTCCTTTTTTTGGTACTTTTAGTTTCTGTGTTTTCCATCAACAATACTCAAATGATGAGCCCAAGTTGTGAATCCCTGTTTCTTGCTATGTTACCATGTTTATTTAGTAGTTGTTTGTCATTTTTCACAACTTTTTTCATAGAACAAGAGCTCTTTGCCGAGAGAAAAGATCATGAAATCTTTATTTTGTTTTCTTTCACGGAATTCATTTCATAGTAGGGGTGATAGGAAAATTTAACGAGGAAAAGAGAGAGTGTTTCCTTACTTTGCAAGCAACTTGTTATTTTTTGCAAAAATAAGAAGAGATTTTTTATATGAAAAATATAAATTCTATATTTTCATAACTTAGACAAGGGACAAGAGTTCATTGTGCATTTGTGACGAGCCGACCCTATCCTATTGTGATATTGTCCGCTTTGAGCCCTACCCGACTCGAACGGTCTTGTTTTGGGCCCTGCCCCAAAAGGCCTCATAATAGAGAGGGTTGCCCCCTCTCAAATAAAGCCCCCACTGGGCCAGGGCCCAAAAACAAAACCGTTAGAATCGGATAAGCCTCAAGGGGACAATATCACGATGGGGTAGGATCGGATCGTCACAGCATTTTTCGTAACATAGATTGCACTAAATAAAGTTGACTATTCTTTTGTAGTTTTAATGCATATCGTATCTTTTAATAAGGGAAATTCTTATTTGTGAAAATAAAATTTACTATAGTTCCATTGAATAAAAGAAATTGAAAGGAAAAATAAAGCTCATTCTCATGGTTGAACGAAGTTAGCATTGAAACTAGTCAAGTGCTTCCTTTATTAATTTTTTAATTACCTATAATTATCTAAATGGCTTGTATATAACACTACGAGTAGAAGTATTATTAAAGAAAAGTATAAATGAAGCTAAAAAAATTTATAATGACAAGAGGGATCAAAAATTTGGTTGACCAATACATATTGCTGACATGGAATTCTAGAAAATATATAAAAAAATTGAAAATCCAACAGAAAATTAATAGGGATTGCCACCGAAAATTCAAACAACTCCAGGTTTCCTAAATATTAGATAGCTTAATAGTAAAGTACAGAACTTTTGTCAAATCAAAGTCTCTAAGAATAATAAGCATGGGTCCAAACGTCAGAATTAGTTTGTTGAATTATCTTTGAATTCTTAAGAAATAATTTCTTTTGAACATTAAATCAATATGGTGCCATCAATCAAGAAATGGCAGGTGAACAAAATTAAGAGTGTTTTGGTCATTTCAATCCAATCACGTAACAGGGGTAGCAATCTTCCCACGGGCGTTTTGTATAAATCGACATGGGTTTTACTTTATTGCCCATTATACCTTTCACCTGCCATATATATATATATATATATATATATATATATATATAAAGGAATGTTAATAATCCGGTAAGTGATTCGGTCAGTGTTTTAGTAAGTGAGTCGATATTTGACATTCCCTTTTTTTTTAAAAAAAATTTCAGTATGGCAAGGCAAGGGGTAAAGTGAGAAATCTACGAAATCCTGTGTCTAATTAAATAAAATATCTCTGGGAGGATTGCTACCCACTTAATAGTTGCTAAAATATTTTGTCACGTCCTGCTCCTCAGAACAAGTGAGAAGAGACGGATTTTTTTTTTTGACAATCACAAAAATAGATTTTATTCAAAATTATTATCATCGTTATTTTAATTGTTATGAGCATAGGGCCATACAAGCTAAGCTTAGAAACTACCCTCCATCACTTTTAATCCAGCAATGCCATAATTTAGTAGATTAGTAATGAGAATGGCATTTGTGATCAGAGGGCCATCTTAGATAATTAAAGAAATGTTTGATAACTAAAATGTTAAATCCAATATAAAGATCACTTACATATTTTAAAGGTTTTTCATGATAATTCAAGGATGGGAGTATTAACATGATGAGTTTAGGTCTTGTTATGATGAGTCCGTCGGTAGTCTTTTGGGCTCTTCAAGATTAAAGCCTAAGTAAACCCGGTTGAGACTATTAAAATTCAACTATTAAGATTTAAAATAGAAAGGCCGAGATATAAATTGACCTTAAGATGAAATTTTTTTTTTTTTTTACATTATATTCAACTATATAGAATTTAAGATGCATTTAAAAAAAATTTACTATCAAAGCTCACGAGCCTCTCACTAGAGTTATACTTTAATATGTAAATATTAAGTTCAAGTTATTATTTTTTGAATTAAACTATTTTTAATTTAGACCATCCAATTCAGATTGAGTTAAATTAGATCTTTTATCAATCTATATAATAAAGTAGATAGAGATTATATATATTCTATTGATATATTCCAAGCAAAGAGGCATTGTAAAAATATTCCTCTGTCACTAAGACATAATAATTATAAAATTAGTCTAAAAGATATTAAATAAAGACATAGAAACGAGAAGTATATATATAAGATAATTTGGGCCTCATAAGTTATATAAATCATACCTCTAGTTAGATCTAAATTAATAATATAAATTAAATTTTTATCTAAATCATACTCATATTTTAAAGGGGTTGAATGGGCTTGACTATATTTCAAACCCAGTTGATCGAATTCAGAATAACTCAAACTCAAATTACACCTTTACTCTCGTGTATGCACAAGTTAAAATGTTAGTGCAAGCATGTTTTTATACCAGGTGCAGACATGAAATTTAAACACTTATTTTATGAGATTGGAGTCACATAAACCCTTTTTCTTTTTTTGGCAAAATTTGATCTGACTTAATTATTCGATTGAATCCTAGTATTTTAAATGAATATAGTTTAAAGTTTTGAAATATGAAGCTGAAATAGACCTGAGTCGAGTGTGGTTGACCCAAATCTGAAACCAATTTAACCGAAGTGATGTGTTATCAAATTTACTTTGAAGTAGGCCTGACTGAACCCAAACATTTTAAATGTAAATGGATTTAAAATTTTATGACTCGAATCTGTAATAGATCCGACTTGATAAAAGATCCGAATTGATTAATTTATTTAACAATCAAATGAGTAATGAATTGAAAGTTGTTGATGCAAATGTGAATAAAAATCAACTCAACTCAACTCATTATCTTGTCTATATTGGAACAGCCTTTTGGATATTTGATATAAGGGTACAACTATAAAGGGTGCACGTTAAAGATGTAGCTCTCATTCTATTATTTTGGGATATCCTTTTATTTAGGATAGAACTTGCTCCTGAAAAATACTACTATAATATACTTAAGACTTTCTCAATATTTTTAGAAAATTGAATTTTATAATTTCTCGGTAAGATGGGTATCTAACATGGTGTGTGGGTAAAAGTATCAAAAGTATATTTTAAAATTTTCAAAAAAAAAAAAAATCTAAATTTTTTATAAAGTAGGAACTAAGACAAGAAACACCTCTCATCCTTCTCTCCCTTTAGATTACTAATCGCAACCAAGCCATTTTAATCCACCGTCCAATACGTGGCAGGTAGTATCGGCCGATACTATATAATATCCACCAATACAATTTTTGATTTTGATTTTCTATAAAAGCCATTTCGATCATCTTTTAAGTAGAATTTTACATTGGGTATAATTTTAAGAAGGTTTAGAAACAAGTTCTTTAAGTGTAAATGGTACTTAAAACTCAGCGTCAAGTGACTGAAAAACGCAGTTTGTCCGTTGAGTGGTCCGTTAACCCTCGATGTTTCAATATCAAAACAAATTCCTGATGTTCAATCTAATTGGAAAAACATTATTAATTTAAATAAAAAATCATTATAAATTTAAAATAAAAATAAATCGTTTTTGAATTTTTTTTTTTATAAATAGACCTCATATGGGGCCGTAATCTGGGTAAGTCAGATCTACGTAAATTTGAATCCATTGGATGCTGTTGTTTAATATCTAAGCCAAATTTGCATATACAACCTTATGTCTGAATCATGATCCTGATTTAATTCAAGAGGTGGTGGGCCCCACAATTTTCAATCCTAACCGTCCATGTCACTTATCTATCCTTTATTAAGGGCATGTTCTTGAGTTTAAACTCAGTAAAAATCTCATCTGAACCAATCATAAATAAATAGGTCTGAATACAGGTACCAGTCCATCAGACCAAGTTCAAACCAAATTTTTGGAGTGTATGAGCCAAGTAAAGCCATTGGGATTTGGCCCCATTTAATCATTATATATATGGGGTCCATTCTTCCTTTTTTCTTAAAAAAAGAAAATTAATACACAACCATTTAAATTGAAATTAAGCTTGGTATAGCTACAAGTATACCAAATTTAGCTTAAAAGTTGACTTCTAGCTCTTAAATCTTAGTGATTAAAGCTATTAGGCATCGACCATTGGTACTTTGACCATTAAGACTATATCTCTAGAAATTGATTTTTAATTTAAAATTTGCTCAATTTATATCCTGACATATCTATTTTCAATCATAATTGTTGAATTTTAATAGTCTCAGATGGACTTTAATATCTATCTATAAAAACATTTAAATATTAAAATTTTTTTTTTTACTCTTTTATGTGTTTTTTATTTTCTTATTTCTATTTGTATCTCCAACTATCTATGCATCACATAGCTCTTTTGTCCTCTTTATTCAAATTACCATTCATGCATCTAATATATTGTTAATATTTCTTTAAATAACTCACTAGCATTGTCTAGTAAGTTTATTCAAATTGCAATTTCTGTTTCTCTAATTACCTAAGATGGTCCTGTGATCACAAATGGCCTTCACATTACTAATCTAGTAAACTATGGTATTGCTGGATTAAAAGTGATAGAGGGTAATTTCTAAACTTAGCTGTTGTGGCACAATTTTTTTTTTAATTTACGTTTGAGAAATCGTGGAAAAATACCCACTGCCTTAAAGCTTATCTCATGCGGCACTATGTTAATGACAATTAAAATGACGATGATAATTTTAATTGAAATTTAAATTCAATTCAACAGTAAATCTGAGACCCAATTTACATATAGCACAAAACTATACTCTATGTTATTCTAACTATGTTTGTTTGAAATGGAAGTTTAGTGAAAATCAAATTAAATGCTTTGTTGAAAAAAAATTAAAAATAAGTGCGGCATTTTAGTTTGAGTAATATAAAAGGCTTGACTATTATGACTATCTAATGTGATCTCACTAAATAATTTCAAAAAGCTGCGGTGACGTGGAAGGTCTTTCTCCCCAAGGGGAAAGACTAAAAAATCAATAGAATGATGCCACGTGTAAAGTTGAGAACTCGGGTGTATTAATTTAAAAATTTATATTTTAAATATTAATTGTTAAGATAGAATCAATTTCTGATAGATTTTTTATTTTAATGGTCTAAAAGAGATAAGTATGTATACATACATATGAGGTCTAAAAGAAATAAGTATGAGTAGAGCAATGAAGTTATGTTTTTGAAATGACTTTAGATTATTATTTTAACTACTAAATTTTTGCATTGGTAAGTGGAATTTAATTATTATTCAAAATATTTGTTCATGAAGAAGAGGTTCAAAAGAAATCAAGTTGATTACATCAGGAAAGCCATGTTTTAAGCTTTTCTAAATTTTGATAAATTTAAAGCATTATTTTAATTTATAAACTTTTAAAATTACAATTGGAAATTTTGGTCTAATTTTCTTTTAGCTTTAAGGCGACATAATTGAGTTATAAATTTTTATAATTCATCTGATTCCAATTTATAAAATAGATGATTGCAGTGAAATTTCTGGACAAGAGTCTATTTTATTTATATAAAATAAATAAATTACAATATTTTGATCACTCTAGTTTGATTAAGTCTCTAAAACTCTCTAAGAAGATAGGCATTGTCAAAAGACCTTAAAGTCTTAAAGTATTTTTATCAAGTTATCGTAATTAGTCCGGATATTCAATTTGAGAAATTTTGAAAATACACAGTGTTTAAAAAATAACTTTAAAGTTTTAAAGGTGATTTTATTATTTAACCAATGCACTATAGATTACTGTACCATATGGAAGATACACCGTTATGTTTAAGAATGTATGCGGCCTTCGTGAGAATGTGAGATTGTTTGTCTGTGAGAAGATAGTTTTGTTGATCACTTAAAATAAAGGTTCTATAATTAAATTAATAAAATTATATTTTTCTAAATATCTAAGTTTTAAACTTTTAAATTTTACATTATATTCACTTTTTTTTAATTAACGTGTAACAAACTCAGACACAGTCTTATTAAAACTCCCACGGATGAATCTACTACTCCCAAGGCACGTCAAGGTTAGACCACGGGGGCTCGAGCCTCTAACCTCACACTTCATGAGGCGGGAGGCAACCAATTGAGCTACACCCATGTTTTTCACGCTATCTAAATATATAACTTTACTAAATTGGATTCTCAGCATGTCAATTATGCAAATTTGACTTAAATGTGTTTATCAATTTGATTTATGTAAGTTAAATAAATATTTTAAAAGGAGTTCAACTTCAACTATCTGTTTTATTTAATTTGAATGATGTGTATATATAAATAAAGGATTAATTTCTTTTAAATGAAATTATCATAAATAATTTAAAGTTTAGTAATGAGAACTCCTAACTCAATGATGTCATTTTAGAGCACTCCTATTTTACCCCATACTTTTACAGGGGTTTAAATATCGGTTTTGATAACCTTTATATATCAGTCGATATTTGCGATATCGGTCGATATCGGTGGATTTAATTAAAAAAAATAGGAAAGAGAAATTTCTCGGCTGAGATATCGGTAGATACTGAATTTTTTTTTCCATGCTTTTACAGTGTACTTGAGGTTTAGTTTGATCATATATGATGAATTTATTGGTAGGATGTATACATGCATATGAGGTCTAAAAGAAATAAGTATGATTAAAGCAATGAAGTTATGTTTTAGAAATTCTCCAACTTTTAATGACTTTTAACTCCTAAATTTTTGCATGAAAGTGGCGTATAATTTGATCTTGTGTGATGGGCCTATTTAAATATTTATTCATGAATATGTGGTTCAAAATAAATTAAGTTGATTAGATCAGTAAAGTCATATTTTAAGTTTTTCTAATTTTTGGTAATTTTAAGTAATATTTTAATTTGTAAACTTTTAGACCCATATTAGGTGAGCCTAAATCTGAAATTTTTTTTCTAAATTTTTCTTTGTTATCTTTAAGGCAATATAATTAAGTTATAAGTTCTTATAATTCATTTGATTTCAACTAAATAAAATAGACAGTTGTAGTGAAATTTCATGACAAGAGTCTATTTTATTTGTATAATAAATTATCTAATATTTAGGAAACCTGGAGTTGTTTGAATTATCGGTGACAATCCCTATTAATTTTCAGTTGGTTATTTATTTTTTATATATTTTTTCTATTAATTTTTTTATACTTTTTTTTGTTAATAGTTCTACTCGTAGTGTTATATACAAGGCATTAATATATTTATATATAATTAAAAAAATTAATAAAAGAAGTACTTAGCTGGTTTGAATGCTAACTTCGTTCAACCACTGAGAATGAACTTTAATTTTCCTTTCAATTTCTTTTATTAAATGGAACTATAGTAAAGTTTATTTTAACAACTAAGCATTTCTCTTTTCAAGATATGCATTAAAACTACTATTTAAAATGCAAAAGCATAATCAACTTTATTTAGTTCAATTTTAAGGAAATTAATTTTATAACAAAAAATATCTTCAGGTGCAATAAATGTTATCAAATATGTCCAATGAACTCTTGTACCAAGTTAAATTATGGAAATCTAGAATTTATATTTTTTACATCAGAAATCTTTTTTTTTTCAAAAAATGAATAACTTGTCTTGTAAAATAAGGAAAACGTCTCTCTTTTCCTTATTAAAATTTTCAATCTCCCTATTATGAAATGAATTTCTTGAAAGAAAGAAAAAGATGATGAGATCATTGCTCTCGACAAAGAGCCCTTGTTCTATAGAAAATGATCATGAGTCTTCACTCACTGCTCACGCAGCCCTGAGCAAGTCCGCCTATCTGTTGACGCAGTCCTGAGCAAGTCCGCCTATCTGTTGCTATGGACATCTGATCCCATATCTTTTTCCTGCTCTCTAATCAACATCTGAAGCAAGTATCCTATCTGTTTTCTGCTGCTTGGGACCTTGATGTAGCACGGGTATCGACCCAAAAATTAGAATCTTGCCCCAATTGGAAACCCGGCCAAGAATAAAAAAAATCTGGAAAATTTCTATTTTCATTTATTTTCATTGCTTTATTCGTAAGATTAGATTTGCTTAGAATTCTATTTCTTTTAGGATACTATTTCTTTTATTTTTATTTTTTTATTTTTATTGTTATTTTTAGTTTTAGATTTTTATAAATACCCCTCTCTAGCATTGTAATAGACAGATTATTGATAATGAAATTACTTTGAAATTTATCTCCTTCCCCTCTGCGGGTACGCCCGTCCCTCTCTTCTTCCGTCGGTGGATTCAGACTTGTGCTACCTTCTGCTATTTCTTTACTCTTCTTTCCATTCTCTTTCTTCTCCTCTCCGTTTCTTCTACTGCCTGTGGTCGTGTTCTCTTCTATGGTTCCTCTATGGTTCTAGCGACTCTACACACAGCCTTCCCTGCCTGTGCGTCTTGCAGCCCCTCTCCACTAGTTGCTTTGCTGTCTTCCCAGCCGAGTGGCCGTCGCCTCAACCCTTCTCAGTCGACGGATCCAACGCTGCTGCCGCCCATCTCTGTTCCCTGTTCACACATTGTCCACAGCATGTATACATTAACCCCTTTCACCCTTTGACCGAAACTTCATTCCTAACCCAAGCCTCAACTTCCATATCCTTTTCTTCCATTATTAATTCATTCCTACTATGGCTATGTTTTGACCCTTTGACCGTGTGTCCGTTCCCATCTCCTTTTAATTAATTATTATTTCCATTACCCACCAACCTTTTATCATGCCCATTATACGTTCATTTAGTGCCCATAATTTATCCATTTAACCTAGTCAACTCATCTCAGCCTTGAACCCGATCCTCCGCTGCATCAGACCTTCTCCCTTACCAGCCTCCTCTTCCTAAACCACCTGATCAACAACCTAGTCTACTCCCCCCTAAACAAACCACTCTTCTTCTCTTTTGATTCACCTGTTCAACTCCTCTGGGGAATCTTGGATCAGTGCAATCTGCTTTGAATCTGTGAATGAGATCATTGGTGTCAAGGCTTAAAGAATTTGCAATTCTCACTCTGGTCACCTGCCCCCTTTGCTGTTCATTGCAGTTTGTCTTTATGCTTTAATTAACACCAACTTTCAGCTGGACAAGCTTTTCATTAACGATGAGACCCTCACCACCATGCTGAGGAATTGTAAGCCTGGGTGGCGCCTTCAGGTCCACTATGGTGCTATTCGTACTCTCCTTGGCTCGTTGCATCGTGACCTTGGCTCAATTCAGCATACCCCCATGAGTTTAGTCTCTATCGCTGAGAATACCTTCTCTCCGTTATTGACTCAACCTTTCCTTTTGCCGCCTGGAATTTTAAATGGAGTCTAGCCTGATTTTTGTTTTGCTCAGGCTTCTGTCTTGTCATAATGTGGGCTTGGCCTTTGTTTTGGGCTCATCTTTGGGCCCGTTTTGTTATATTTGTTTACTTGGCCCGGGTAGTGAGCTATACTGTATATTTTGGGTTTTTTCCCTCTTTTGAATGAAATTACTAATCATCATTAAAAAAAAAAGAGAAAACTCTAATTTTTTACTCTTTAATTCTCATTAACTGAAAAATTACAAACAACCCCTAAATGAATATAGTGATATAGTGAGCAATAATCTCCAAACATATTCATAACTTGTGCTCATCATTTGAGCATTGCATTTAGAAAACACATAAACTAAAGAGTAAAAAATACATACTTGACTAATCATATTACATACTTTTTAAATCTGGTTTAAATCAAAATCAAGTCAAACTTCTTAATGAAATGTCAACCCTTTTACCCTGTTAAAGGGTTGAGAAGCGTGACATGAAACACCCAAGTGATACGATGCATGTGTTAAAAGACATGTTCACTTTATCACGAGAAGAACTATATAATTAGATAAATTATTATGAGATGGCTTGGTACATAAACAATGAGTAGACACCTAAAATATGAAGAAAAGAGATTGATAAATAATGAAGTGACTATTGGTATAATTTAAGATAGAACTTATTTGATAGATGGAACCAGAAAAGCTGAATTTAAATAGATGAAATTTTGACTATTGATAATGATAATATATTATCCGATAGTTTTCTAGTTATTAAAAATAAGACAAATTAAATCATTCTAATATTTTATTTTTTAAGATTTTAAAAAATTATCAGATAATTTTTTACTTATAATGATCAAATAAATATTAAAATAAAATACTATATTAAAATAAAACCCAAATTTTTAATTATTTGGGGTTTTTTCCCTCTTTTTGAATGATACTTACCCTTTCGTTCAAAAATAAAATAAAATACTATATTTAATTTTAAAAAATAATAATTACAATCTCTCCAACGCCTACCAATTCCAATCCTCTCCAACTTCTCTCTCTCCAGTCTCCACCACATGTGGTTGTCACTCATCATGGTTTCCATCATCTCTCTTTCTGACTCATCTCCTTCCATCAGCTATTTAGAAACATTTTTGGTATTTTTTTTCATAGATTTACATATGACAGGCCATGCTTCTATACAAAATATTAGCCCACCAATTTGCTGTTAGAAATTAAAAAAAATTAATTTTATCTTCCCTAATTCCTTGTGGTCAAGAAGCCCACTTTATGAAATGGAGTTTTGAGTTCGATTAATGTTTAACCCTATTAGACCCGTCTCCGTGGAATTAATTGGTGTGTGTAGATTGGAAGGCTTTCACATGTCCATGGGAGTCTCACTTCGTGGGATGGAGATACCATGTTATCTAAAAAATAATAAGAAAATGGGAGTAATAAAATGATAAAATTTGATTGAGATGAATAGGTAGATTACACATGCCTTGTACTGTCTCTTGGCTGTAAGGAGGTGAAGTATGGAGTTGTCATCGCTGTCTTTCAAGTTGACAAACTCTCTACTGCTTCTATATGCCCTTCTGCTGATGCCAAATGAAGTGGAGTTTGTTCTTGGCAGTTCAATTTGCAGGTGAATTCAGGTCTTACAAACTCTACATGCCCAAACTGGGATGCAATGTGAAGAGGTGTCTCTTTAGCAGCATCACCCCCCTTAACCACATCAAGAATTCTGAGATCTTCTTCAAGCAATCGGCGCAGCGAGCTTAAACTCCCCTGTTTCTTGGGTACATAGTACTAAAAGTTCCCATATATTCCAATCAAATTGAACTCACAAGTCTCAACTACACAAACTGAAAAACAACAATACATAGCATAAAATACATAGCCCTGAAAAAGAAGAGTAATATGGGATTTAGCATGATAAGATTACTACTGATGAAGACATAAGCTATAGTTGAGTTGCAAGGTCATGAGGATCTTCTCTAGGAGCTGAAGCCATCTTGTTTTGTACCAATCCTTTCTTGCCTTTGAACATGGTCCGCCAAAACAAATGAACGATTCCAATCTTGTTGAGAAACCTGTTGACATGATTAAAAAGACATGCGATGCCGAGTAGAACTAATGACAATCCACACCCAAGAAAGAGGATGGCCAAGTAGATCCAGTTAATGTTGACCAGTTTGTTTTCGCCAGCAACTCGGTTGGATTGAGAGGCGACGGAACACCCATAAGTAATCAACATTGACATGGCACAGACCCAAAGGATAACTATCAAATACTGCATCAGACGCTTACTTTTGAAAGAGAATCCACACACCAGCAGTAAGATTAGTAGTATGGAGTGGAGAAAGCCTACAGAGTTTGATATTATGAACATTACGTATCTCCCAACAAACTTATCAGCCATAATTGCATTTCCTGCTTTGTGAAAACCGTCGTAAGCTGAGCCACAATCGACCTGTTGGGAAACATCAGGGTTTGATGTGTGATTGAAACACTCATCTTGTTGCCAAACACCTCCAGGAGGGTTTATCATAGCTTGGAAGGTCACCGTTGCTATCAATATGGCCACCACTATTAGCGTATCTCGACTTCTGTTGGTCCATTCTCCTGATTTATCAACCGATGCCTTCAAGCTCTGCTTTCGGACTTGATTGCGTGTCGATTTGGGCAATTCTCTTGCTTGCTTGGCTTTAACACTTCTAAAGACCATTTCAATTTTTATCCAGTTGCATCTACCAGGTACCTCTTGTAATACATCTAAGGGTGTAGAACCGTTTACATTCATGGTATTTACATCCAATCCCTTGGCATTTTCCCCATCAAGGAACAACAGTTTAATGATCTGCACAACAATTTTGGGTCGTTCAGATGTTTTGTAAAAAGAAAAGAAAGAGGCAACACTGTTGATTCTTTCAATCCAGTTCGCAATTGAACGATTATTAGTTTTCAAAAACATTCTTTTATTCATATATCCCACAGAGAGGGAAATGCCATTTTTGCTAGGAAAATGTTTCACCGGAAAAAGTGTGGCAAGGATCATTTTCCTGCCCTCAAGTGTTTGGCTGTAATACATCTAAGGGTGTAGAACCGTTTACATTCAAGGTATTTACATCCAATCCCTTGGCATTTTTCCCATCAGGGAACAAGAGTTTAATGATCTGCACAACAATTTTGGGTGGTTCAGATTTTTGAAAAAAAGAAAAGAAAGATGAACAAGTAGATGAAAACATGCCTTATGCTGTCTCTTGGCTGCAAGGAGGTGGAGTAGGGTATTTTCATCATCGTCTTTCAAACTCATGAACTCTCTATCATCACCTGCTATCTTTATCAACATCTTTACAGCCTCAAATCGATCATGTTTCAGGCACAAGTGCAAGAGAGGCTCTCCTCCATCTGTCTTGACCAGTGTCGTAACTTTCTTTGCAATCACCAACTCTTTCATGGCCTCTACTCTGCCTTTGATTGCAGCAAGGTGAAGAGGAATCATTCCATCTCGATCACGAACAAAACATGCTTTTTTATCCTTCTCTAAGAGGGCTTTCACCACCTCTGTGTGTCCCTCGGCCGATGCCAGATGCAGTGGATTTCGTTCTTGAAAGTTCAATTGGCAAGAAAACTCCGGCCTTCGTCTTAAGATCTCTTTCACAAACTCCACATGCCCAAACTGTGATGCTATGTGAAGTGGATTCTCTTTACCACCTTCTCCCACCAAAACTCGAAGCGTTCCATCTTCTTCAAGCAACGAGCGCAGCAATTCTACATCACCTGTCACTGCTGCTTCGTACAGCCTATCGTCCATCTTTGTCTCTCCAACCCCCGTGTCGAATTAGGCATACTTGCACTGCCAAGTGCATCTATCTATCTATCTATTGTTCCTGTTCTGGCCATTTCTGGATCTTTCCTCTCAGTTTCTTCTAAAGCGAAAACTCAATCAGTATCTCTGCCTCATTATTTTTTTTCTACCTCTTAAGTCATGAATTGTGGTAATGGATTCATTTCCAGATCTTTCCTCTCAATTTCTGAAGCGAAAAGTCAATCAGCATCTCTCCCTCATTGGTTTTTTTCCATCTCTCACTCTCTCACCGTCTCTCTCTCATCAGGAGAGAAAATTCATTTGAAAATGATTCGAGCTAGATAATAATTATCTAGGAAGCACGGATACTTCAAAATTAGTGAAGTACTCGTATCCGATACGGATACTGCCGAGTACGGCTCGGATACGTACCGGACACGTATCCAATTAATTAAAAAATATTTTAATTATGGATACTTCTCGGATACGCGTATCTGGATCAGAATACGGCAACAAATAAAGAAGATACTGCCGGGACACGGCCGAGACATTCCACAAGGGATACGCCTCAAGAGAATAAATGAAACGGCGAAGAGATAGAATGGAAAGAGAAAAAAGAAAATATGGAGAAAGGATCGAAGGAAAAAAAATCGCTTACACCTGCTTTCCTTTCTCTTATCTGCGTCTTTTTCTTCTTCGTTGATGGCAAAAATACAGAGAACGACGGCGGCTAGGGTTTAATTGAGAGAGGGAAAGACAAGAAGGGTATTAGGGTTTATAACTGAACACCCGTCTTCTAAAAAAGGAACTCGCGTGAGTCACGTCTGTGATCTAATATTTTCTCAAAAAAATAATTTAAAAAGAAAGTAATAAATTTTATTTTAAATAGAATATTTACGTATGCTGGAAGTAAAAATTATAATATTTTCTTTTATTTACCTTATTATAATAATTTAATATTATACTTACCATCTAATATTTTTACCATTATCATTATTATTAAAATGTCTTCTTTATTTTTATTATATTAATATAACATAATTACCTATTGCTCATAATTTTATCTAATTATTATTAATAATTTTTTTTTCAAATAAAAGAAAATATAATCATTATAATAAATTTCATTATAGAGTTAAAAACTTAAAATATTATGATAAGTACCTTTCTTGATTTGGCTTTAAAAAAATAATAATAATTAATTACATTGTTATTAGAATGGATTTGAAAGCTAAAATGAATTTATAAGATCCAATCCATGATAATGTATAATAGACCACTCATATATTTAGAAAATATTAATCTATATATACTTTTCAATGCAATAACTAGTGATTATTAAATTCTATTCTATATGTATATATAATAATTTTTTAATTGGGCGTATCCCGCCATACCCGTGTCCTAATTTTTCAAAATTTGTCGTATCCAATACGCATATCCGTCTCGGTGCTTCTTAGGATATCATACTATGATTTCAATGGCCTAGATCAAAGGGTTGTTAACGGAAAATTTTCACACGATTGACTTTTCGATATTGTGCTATCTTGTAAATATTTATTTCCCAATAAAGGGATTGTAATCTGATTCAACCACAAAATGTTGGGTTTTCTGTTGAATCATTTTCCCATGGAGCCATAAGGAAAACAGAGAATTACATGATGAAACAGCTATTTAGAAACATTTTTGGTACATTTTTCATAGATTATTTCTAGATCTGTCCTCTCAATTTCTTCTAAAGCGAAAAGTCAATCAGTTTCTCTTCCTCATTGGTTTTTTTTTTCCTACCACTACGTCAGGAATTTCATTTAAATTTGGTAATGGAGCCATTTATGGATCCTTCGTCTCAATTTCTTTTAAACTAAAAAGATGCTGGCCGGGGCAGACTCAGGCCAGCAAGATGAAACTAATCAATTTTATTAAAAAAATCCTTGGAATAGAGTTAAAAGATTTTTAAAATACAAAATTCTTACTATTTACTCTCACTATTACTTAAAAAAGAGAGAGACCATTTTAATTTCCACGAGACAATTTCTCAATACCAAGAAACGCTTTATGCCTATCTCTGATTTGGAATTCCTCAAAAATTTCAAATCCGAACTTCGACTCTTGATACCACTTATTAAGAAATAAATCATACAAACCACTGATCAATCAAGCCACAAGAACACAGAGATTTACGTGGTTCAACAAAATCCTATCTATGTTCACAGAAAATGATACTAGATTCCACTATGAAGAAAACAACGGGACAACTTGTTATAAGAATTTTCCAAACTCTCTAATCCTATGTCCTCTCTCTGTTCTTCAGAGTCTCTCCTTTTCTCTCTTTATTTTCTTCTCTCTCTCTCGCACCCTAGAGAAAACTCAGAACTAAAAACCTTAGGGAGAAACCCATATATAGTGCGCATTACAAATAACACAACCAAGCCTACTGGACCTAATATAAACACATACTGACCCAAAAAAGACCTTTTAAAGCAAACCTAACACGGCATTCTTGATAAAGTTTTCATAGGTGATGTTCCTGAGACTCCTATCAGCGTAGCAGCTTAATTTGGGCATGTGAACTTCATAGAAGAGATCATAAATCGAAAATCCAAATTCACGAGCAAATTAAACTGCCAAAAACAAATTCCACTGCATCTCAATCATAAAAAATTACTGATCTCAAACATGAAACTAAGGAAGAATGAGCAATGAAAATCCAAAAGCATTTGACAAACATTCCATCACACACACGCTACTAACGCTAGTGTTCAAAGATCTGGTTTGATCACAGATCCCATGAGTCAAACAAAAATCATGGTGATGAAATTCAAATTAAGGAGAAAGTAGGTGCATGGATTTAGGGGTTGGAGTAAATCTGCATCTACTAACAAAAATAGTTATAACTCAGGCTATGTAACTCAAAATTAGGCAAACTTAGATTTGTTTGAAATATCTTTGAATAAATTTTTCCAATGGTCAAAATTACATCAAAATCCAATGTCGCTTGATACCTCAAAACAGCTCTAAAAATCACTATTATCTTCAGTCATTAGATTTAATCTAGATTTACTAGATTTGTGCCAGGTGTCAACTCCTCATGTCTCACACTAGTGTCCTTCCTTTAGACTTTGTCATTGTGTGGCAAGCATCTAATTAGAATCTGCACAATATTAAGAGGGCCTTAGGCCCATATGTGAATCCAAATCGCAACTAGCAGGTTTGGCCTCGTAATTACCGCATTAGATACTCCGTTTAATAGACTATTTTAATACGTGCCTCAGTGAATGACAGCACAATAGAACAATTTATGAGGAAAAAGCAAACTACTGTAGCATTTCTATTGTAGAACTCACAAAAGCTTAAAAAAATAATTAAATAATTAAAAAAGAAACAAGTAAAGAATCTCAAATTAGAGATGAAAAGGTAAAGTCATGTTCTTTTCTTGGACTTAACGAAGAGAATGAATTACTCCCAACGTGTGAGTGTGTGACATATATTTGTCTATCTAATTGCATGTATAACCTTTTTTTTTAAAAAAAAAAATTACGTGTGGAAAATCACGATGCCATACGTAAAACCTCTACGTATGAGTTCACTATCTTAGAACACACCAAGATTATATCAAACATTAAGTGTTAATTCGGTTTATTCTGATCTGACGCCATTGTATATATAATTTTCATTTGACATAATTCATACTGTTCATTATCAAATTTGTAATGATCTCCATTGCTAAAATATAGTTCTTTTAAATGACTTAAATCACATAATATAAAAATTAAAATTGCCTTTTTATTATTATTTTAGAATATTAAAAATATGATTTTTAGTTTGTATGGTTATTTAATCTAAGATGAGAGAAAATTTCTGTTAATGAAAAAATACTATGTTGAAATAACTTAAACATAAGATTTTTGTAGCTCAATTTGAATTATATAATGTTCCATATTAATGTGGAGTTAATGGACCTTACTAAATATGAAAGTTGCAATTGATATAACAACTTTGAAAAGAATTACTCTAATTAAATTTAATAGTCATCTTATTTAAACTAAATACGGTATACAGTTGAAGAAGAGCCCTCTTTCAATTATAAGTTTATTTTTTTAAACTAAATAAAAAATTACTTTTATAGTTAATATATCGACAGTTTTTTGTTTAATTTTATAAAGATACTTACATTAAATACACTACAGCTTTTCAACTATCGAATATCTAAGTATGTGGGCACAATTAGAGAATCTGTTGAATCTAACTCAAGTAATTAGAGAATCCAATATTATTAATGACAGTCAATCATTATTTCTATATTGATTATTTTTTTTCTTAATCTTATATTTAATGTTTTTAAAAAGTAAATAAATACTGTTATTTTTAACTTCCAACAACAATTGTAAGTAAACTTGGAAATAGTTCAGTCGGGTCAGGTTAAATTCAGATTTGAATCAACAACTTTCAAGCTAGTACTAATTATTTTACTAAATGAGTTAATCAATTTGAGACTATTTTGGATTCAGGTTGCAAATTTTAAACCCATACTTATTTAAAATGTTTGAGTTCGATTGAGATAATTCCTAATTGTAATTGGCGATTCTCAAAAAATGTTAGAAAAATTCAATTTGAAAAAAATCGAAATGATTCTATCATTGCAAGAAGGGAAAAAAATATCAGTCGATACGTATACCGGCCGATATTTACTGATGTCGGACGATATCCGATATATATAGTCAATATCGTCTGATATCGGAGATTTTTATTAAAAAAAATAAAATAACAGAGAGAGAGATTTTTCATCCAATATATCAGCTGAAACCGGGATTTAAACCCTGATTGGAAGTCTCTTACAGTTTTACGTCAGGTGACTATCATACAATGAATATAATTTTTTTTTTTATTTTGCTAGAATGCTCTGCTTACTAGAAAAATATTTAAAAGACGTTGACTTTGCTGTTAATTATAGTAAGTTTAATAAATTTTAATATGAGTGATTATTTTTTAATTTTAACATTCCATAATAATTGTTCAATAAACTATAAAGGTTAACTACTCACGAGTCCACCTCGTATGAGATTTAGATTCATTATAATGTTTCTTGATGTCAACTGTCAAGATAGCCGTGATTTCCACCCGTGATACTGTCAAGATAGCCAACTGTATCAGATTTCATTTGTATATCTTTGACTTTTTTAGATTTAGATTAAATTTTTTACTTCTTTTTTCTCTTTAGATTCTATTCTTTTATAAATACAATATACTGATACACTCTTCTCAAGAGGAAGACACAACAAATCTCCGTGTCCATTTTCACACTTAATCCACTCATATACCATGGGCAATGAATAGTTTTCTATGATAGTTACTCATTAACCATAAAATTGAATCCAATCCGATCTGACCCGACCCGAATTCTCAACCAGAATCTCATAACCCAATCCGACCAGAATTGTAACTCGAATTCTGATCCAACTCGCATTTTGAACTCATTTTAGACTAATTTTAGTCGGTCAGGTTGGGTCGGGTTAGGTTAACTCATAAAATCCTCGACCCGACCCGACCTGAATTTCATGCGGGTTTCTATATTCTCAACCCGACCCGACCCGCTGATCCGAAATTCTCAACCTGACCCGCATGATTTCTCGGGTCAGGTCATGTGTGTCGGGCCAAAACCTGACCCGAGTTGCAGCCGTAGAAATAAGTATCGGGTGATATTATTAATATTTTGGTTGATATGCAACATATTGTTTTATCAAAGTACATAAGGCCGATTCTCACCGAATTATCAGCCGATACTGCATAGTTTTGGACGATGCATATACCTTTTTATTTTATTTTTTTAAATCGGTTTGAACTCATTTTAGAGTAACTTTCAACAATATTTTTGACTTATAAAAAATTAAGAGAATTGGTTAAAATCGGTCTTGTAAGATTTCTTTTCATTTTTGAGTTTCTTGTAAAAAAATGAATAAAATGATATACAAAATTCTACAATTAAACAAAGAGCTCTAAATATAATAGGTAGAGTTTTTGGCATCTTTGTCTAATTTCTTTAATATTTTGACATTTTTATAAATCTAAAAAATTATAACTTATAATATAAGATACATGTCACTAGAGATATTTGAAAACAAGAATTTTATATTTTATGTTTCTTTATGTAACAAAATTTCGATTTCCAATGGTTTAAAATTCTATAAAAACGACCTTTACTTCAAAAAAATATTTTCACCCTAGATTTTTTATTTTTCTATTTTTTTTAATAAAAATAGAGGAGAGAGAAAGCATTCTAAGCCCCTAGTCTACCTTCAATCATTTCTACAACTTACACCCTTTTACTACTCAACTTGCTGAAAACCGTTGGGCAAATATTTATTATATAGTTTGATGGGCAAGTTAGACCCTATTTCCATACTTGAGGGGTATATGAATATTCCCACTTTCTATTTTTTGTATGTTTTTCCTTATTTGTAATCACCTCTTTATTCTTTGATTGTATCTTTTCCTCTAAATGTAAAACCATACAAACTCTTCCTTCAATTCAGGAAGACCCATCAAGTCACAGAGTCCTGTTCTCACAGTACATTACTTCATTTCCAACACCCGAGTGAGAGAGAGAGACAGAGAGAGGATGGATGGGAGACTCTACGAAGCAGCGATAACAGGAAATGTGAGTTTCTTGAATGAACTGCTTGAGGAAGATGGCGACATTCTTGATAAAGTTTTAGCAGGTGATGCTCACAAGGAGACTCCTCTCCATATAGCAGCTCAATTTGGGCATGTGAACTTCGTAGAAGAGATCATAAATCGAAAATCCCAATTCACCAGCAAATTAAACAGCCAAGGACAAATTCCTCTGCACCTGGCTTCAGCAGAGGGGCACAAAGAAGTAGCAGAAGCGCTCCTGAAAAAGGATGCACACGCTTGCTTCATTCGTGACCGTACAGGAAGAACTCCTCTCCATTTTGCTGCAATCAAAGGCCATGTCCAAGTCTTGAGAGCGTTGGTGAAAGAGAAGAAAGTCGCGAAACTGATGAAGACCCACAAAGGTGAACCGCTCTTACACTTGTGCTTGACCGAAGACCAATTTGAAGCTGCTGAGATGTTAATAAAAATGGCAATGGGTGATAAAGAAAAGACAGTGGATGATGATGATAAAGTGTTCATCTGCGAGAAAGACGGTGAAGATAACACTGTACTCCACCTCCTTGCAGCCAAGAAAAAGTATAAGGTATCTGAATTTTTAAATTTTGAGAGATTTCAAATGGCCCACCTGATCGTTTATCTTTCCTTATTATTGGGTGAAATAATTAATTAAATAACTTCACCACCAAATAAAATTATGCTAGTACATTATTGCTCTGTTTTTTATATTTTTGTTTTTCGTTACTTAACGTAAATATACTCAATCATCAATTATGTAGCATGCATTTGAAAATAATGATGATGAAGCATGCGAGAAAATAGGATGTGTTTCATTTCCTTATTTCTTTCCTTTTTTTTTCCTCCATATTCTTTGTAATAATGGAATAAAACAAATTTGTTTGGGGCTTTTTCCTTACCTCTTCTATCTTTTTCGGGATTCAAGAAACCCATCCCATTCGACGGCGATCGATGGAGCTATCTCTTCCTTCTAGTGCCCCTGCTGTCAACGACAATTGAAGCATCCCCGGGATCTTACAACCCTCCCTCTGCTGTTGCCAGCAAACACGAAGACGACCCGTGACCGCCGTGACTACTCAAGACCATCACCGTATCCACCTTATCTCTTACTGCCGCCCAATCAAGTTTAGCAGCCCTTCTCGACCTTCCCTCCATCTGTTCAATACCCACTTCCCAAACTCCATTGGTATGCCCAATGAACCCAATACTCACGA
Source organism: Chimonanthus salicifolius (assembly GCA_013350335.1). Classification (NCBI taxonomy): domain Eukaryota; kingdom Viridiplantae; phylum Streptophyta; class Magnoliopsida; order Laurales; family Calycanthaceae; genus Chimonanthus; species Chimonanthus salicifolius. The sequence goes on along the minus strand of CM023538.1, from coordinate 60,809,615 downwards.
CCCTGTTTTTCCATTCATTTATTCCATCTCCATTGAATAAACATAGACCACCCATTTAGCCGTTGATTCATTGACCTCACACTGCCCTTTCAACCCACCAACCCATTATTAAAATATTTAAGCCCCATCACCCATTAATTAAAGCCATTGACCCTCTTTTTTTCCACCTCCAATTCACAGGTTCTGTTTCCCAACTCCTTCTCTGCCTGACCGAGTCCTGTTATCTACACCTCCACTCGTGGGACCCATCTCCTTTCCCTGTTTTACCTTAGTGCCATCTTTGACTTTGATCCATTTAGGATCCATTTACCACCGGACCCGATCTGAACCCATATCATCTCCAGACCCTATCCTATCCGCTGCCTCAATCCACCAAACCCAACTCAAGCATTGCGAAGTCTAGTTGAAGGCTCCAAGTATTGTTCGAGTTAGGACTTTGATTTGCCCATAAGTTGTTGGGATTAGACTTCTAACCTAAAAGACTAGTTGTTGAGGTGGTCCAATCTTATATAAGTTCTTAATTTTCTCCACTCATAACTGATGTAGGACTCTCGTTCGCATCCCAACAATCTCCCCTTGAATGAGGCTCTCCGATGGATAGAACGTCGCTGACCATACCATTCGACTAGGGGATCCTTGTGTCCACACACTGTAGCTTGAGGACCTATTATGATACCACAGTTGGGATTAGGCTTCCAACCCAAATAACTAGCCTGATAGGTGGAGTAACACAGTCTTATATAAATCCTTAGTTTTCTCCCTCACAACTGATATAAGACTCTCGTTTGCACCCTAACAGAAATGAATAAAACTGCATCTTTTGTTTTTCTTATTTCAAAGCATCTTAACAGAGAACTGAATTGTTTTGCAGATTATTGAGCTCTTGTTCCCCGACGGCAAAAATATTTTTCAGTTGGATGTAAATGCCATCAATACAAATGGTTTTACAGCCTTGGATATATTGGGAGAGGTACCGCTGGGATCCAATCGTTTCAAAATGACAGTGATCCTTAGAGGTGTTAAAGCCAAGAGAGCAAGGGAATTACCTAAAGAAACTCGCAATCGGTTGCGAAAGAGTAGTTCTCTTGAAAAATCAAGAGATTGGACAAACAAATCCAGAGATACACTAATGGTGGTCGCCGTACTAATTGCCACAATTACCTATGAAGCTGCCTTGAATCCTCCTGGTAGTGTTCTGCAAGAAGATATAAAGTCTGAGACCAACAAAACTATTTACAAAGCAGGGCAATCAGTCATGTCCAAAAATTTTTATAAACAATATATTATTTTCATGATATCCAACACAGTAGGCTTCGTTCACTCCATTGTTCTGATCCTCCTACTGCTCAGTGGATTGAGTTTCGAAAGAAAGGTCATGATGCGGGCTATGATTGCCTTCACATGGATTTGTGTAATGTCACTGTTGGTAAGCTATGGATGTTCCTTCTATTCTATGGCCACAGAAGATGCTCAAGGTTTAATATTCCTTGCTGGAGTATTTATCTTAGGCTTTGGATGGATTGTGACCACTACACTACTATTCATTCTTCTTTTTCCGATTCTCAAGAGGCCTTTCTACAAGATTGAATTCATTTATTACGTTTGCTGGGTCATTTTCAAAATCAAGAATGGATTCGATTGGGTTCTGAGGTTTCTGTCGAACAAGTGCAGTTCAAAAGATAAGAAAGCAGATGCTTCAGCTTCTTCACAAGATCCGGTTTGAGTCGCCGGTTCCTTGATTTTAACCGGCTTGCTATTACTATGAATGGATCCTATCTATTATTATGGATATAACTTGTGGGCTTTACTTTGAGAATAAGAGAGAATGGAATGGAATGGAGTAGATGCATTTAAATGTTAAAACTATAGTGTTAATGTACAAGCGTGTGATGTAATTGGGTGGGTATGTATTTTTCTCATGTATATCCTTCGCAGTTTCTTTTTTAAATTGCTCACGTGAGAAGATAAAGAAGGGTATGAATATAATTCTATGGAGATATTTGGTTCCTTTAGATGTTTTTATGCATTTACAATATGGGTAATAATATGCGCACTGTGAATTTTTACTATTGTCCATCACCTTTAAAAAGAAAAGATCATCTTGTCATTATTTTCTTCTTTCCTCTTCCCTATTTAAAAAAGAGAGGGCAAAATAGTCTTTTTCTTTTAATAGCGGTGCACCATTAGGGCTGTAACTCTAGTCGGGCGGGTCGGATTCCTTAAAACCCAATCCGACCCGAGTTGATATATACGGAACTTGACCCGACTCGATCTAAATTCTCACCCTGAACTTCATAACCTGACCCGACCCGAATTATGACCCGACCCGCACTCTGAACCTATTTTAACCTAATTTTAGCCGTGTTGGATTGGGTTGGATCGGATTAACTTGTAAAATCCTCAATCCAACCCGACCCGACCTGACCCGCTGACCCTAAATTCTCCACTCAAGCAGCATGATTTCTCGGGCCCTATGCACAATGGTGAAAACCCGTGATGCACGTATCATTATCCTTATAATATGGGATTTTTCTTTTCTTGTTTGCAATATGTCATGTGAACATTGAGTTACTAGCTGATAAGAGTCTCAGCTCAAATTGGGTCCAATTAAAGTTGTTATGAAAATGGGAGAAACAATAAAATCACTGTATCATCTAACAAGTGATGTGAAGTTTATTCTTGTGTTAGACTATGGAAACTGAATATTTTTTATGTTTGCTTAAAAATTTTATTTAAAAAAAAAAATTGAAGAAACCATTGTCTTGCAAAGCCAAGAAACCATTGATTCATTGGAAAAAGAGGGAAAAGTCATCTCCTGTTGTTATTTTTAAGCAATGGAAAATGAAGAGTATAGAAATTGAGGCTTAGGATTTGGGCTTCTAGTTCAAAAGACTAACTTTTTAGGTGGAGTGACCAAAGTCTTTTATAAACTCTTAGATCTCCCTCTACACTTTTAATGTTGGACTCGTCCGCAACAACCCTAACAATCCCCCCTTGAACGAGGCCCTTCGACGGAGAGAGCGACTCAGGTCATCCCGTTCGCCTGGGGTCTCTTCAGTTCACATGAGATAGCCTTTGTCTGGGGGATCTCTTAGTCAACATGAGATAGTCTTTGCCTGGGAGATCTCTTGAATCGACATGAGATAGCCTTTGATCTAGCCTTGATACCACTTGTTAGGACCTGGGCTTCTAGTCCAAAAGACTAGCCTGTTAGGTGGAGTGACCCAAGTCCTTTATAAACTCCTAGATCTCCCTCTATATTTCCAATGTGGACTAGTTCGGAACAACCCCAATAGAGGGGATTGGAGATTAAAAGAATTAATGGCAAAAAGAAGATGTATTCCTCACTTTGATGAGACAACATTTTGTTCATTCTTAACACAATTGAAGTTTTTAACGTAAATAATCGAAATGTTGGGTTTTCATGGCTCAACAGGACGTCAGATTTCATGACGCAGGTTAAATGATATGAGTTGAACTATAATATAATTTTGATGAGACAACAAAATTTAATAACAAAAATAAAGGTTTTTCTTTTTCAAAATTATGAGACAATATTTTGTTCATTTTTAACAGAAATGAAGGTTTTGATGCAAATATCCGAAATATTGGATTTTCATAGCTCAACACGATGTCAAATTTCATCTTGCATATTTAATGATGTGAGTAAAACTCTAATATAACTTTTTTAGCATTGATTTTCTCAAAAAGATTGATAAACAAATATTTGAAAAAGAACAACTTGAAAAAAAAAAATATTAAACAAAAACTGACAATAAAATATTTGAAAAAATACAACTTTATGATAGATCCCCTTTTACACTAAATGTGTCTAAGATATAGAACATTTGAAATCAAAACATGAATAGAAAATTGAAAGTAATAAAATAATAGAAAGAAAGTGTTCAAATGAATAAGTAGATGAAAACATGCCTTATGCTGTCCCTTGGCTGCAAGGAGGTGGAGTAGGGTATTTTCATCATGATCTTTCAAGCTCATGAACTCTCTATCATCACTTGCTATCTCTATCAACATCTTTACAGCCTCAAATCGACCATGATTCAGGCACAAATGCAAGAGAGGCTGTCCATATATCTTGATCAGTGTCTTAACTTTCCTTGCAATCACCAACTCTTTCATGGCCATCTCTCTCTCTTTCTCTCTCTCTATATATATTGATTTCAATAGAGGACTAAAGGTTTAGTACACTAACTAAATTCTCACTTAAGCATTCACTTCACTGAAAACTGCACACCACGAAAGTGTGTCATCTTGATAGCAATTTTCTTTCATCTTAGCCTAGTGTTATTATTAAAAGTCAAATAATAATAAATACTTTTAGATTAAATAACTATGCAAACTAAAAATCATATTAATTTTAATTTTTGTATTATGTAATTTAAGTCATTCAAAAGAGCTATATTTAAGCAGTTAGATCATTACAAATTTGATAATGAACAGTATGAGTTATGTCAATTCAATGGTCAGAATAAACTGAATTAACACTTAATGTCTGATATTAAAATGTAATACATACAATTAGATAGCCAAAAATATGACACAAGTTTGGACTTAATTCATTCTAATCTCTAAGTCCAAGCAAAGAATATGATTTTTCCTTTTTATCTGTAGATATTTCGTATGAGATTCTTTACTTGTTTCTTTATTATTATTTTTTAAGCTTTTGTGAGTTCTACAATAGAAATGCTACAGTGGTTAGATTTTTCCTCATAAATTGTTCAATTATGCTCCCATTAACATAGGCACATATTAAGCTGAGTATTTAATGCGGTGAATAATGAGGCCAAACCCGCTAGTTCGGGACTCAGATTGGATGATGCGGTGCATGTGGACCCACATATGGGCCGAAGGTCCACTTCATGTCCTGTGGATCCTAATTGGTTGCATGCCACACGTTCACAAGGTCTAGAGGAAGAAGGATACACGTGTGAGGCATGATGAGTTGACACTTGGTACAAATCTAACAAATCTATATTAAATCTGATGGATCCAAATAGGAGTGACTCTCTGAGCTGTTTTGAGGTAAGAAAACTAAGTATTGAGCAGGAAACATTTCAGATATAATTTCCTTCCCTACAATGTGAAGAACATCTTCAACTATTATGTTGAATGTATCATTATAGTTACTTTGTATTAGTGTGAAAATGCGCAGCTCGTCTTGCTGCCAAACACCTCCTGGAGGGTTTACTGCAGCTTGGAAGGTCACCGTTGATATTAGTATTGCAAATTACACATATGAGAACATAAGATTTTATATGGTTCAGTAATATCGCCTACATTCACAGAACGTGATGATTTTACTAAGATAAAGTTTCTGGACATGTTACAAGGACTACAAACTAACGCTACCCATCCTTTCCTCTCAGTCTCTCTTTCCTTCCATTCACAGCTCAAAGAAAACCCTAGGAGAAAAGAACCTTATATACTTGTGCCTTAACACAGACTGGGCCCAGTGGGCCTGGGCCCAATAGACAGTCCAAGCCCAAAAGAACTTTGAGCCATAAACCCAACAAGTATGACAATCACCATTAGCCCATCTCGAGTTCTGTTCGTCCATTCGGCTGATTTATCGACTGATGGCTTCAAGCTCCGATTTTGGACTTGATTGCGTGTGTCTCTATACAATTCTCTTGCTCATGAAATACATCTAAGAGTGTATTTATTGGCATTGTACTTTTTATCAGTAAATTTCTGATAAAATCGCATTAAAAATACAATCGATGGTAATATCGCGATAATATTTTGATAAATTCTCAATAAATTCTCAATTAAGAAATCATTGCAATAATTTTAATAAAATATTTAGAATGATTTTAAATTCTGTCAATATTTGCAGCAAGCCTTTGAGCTCTACTTAGACTTCGTGCAACTTCTTTTCTGTAGCCTCACATTTTCTGCAAGAACTTCCTCTAATCTCTGAGAAAACTGTGAAATCTGTCGAGCTTCCATTTCTTTATTTTGCTTAGGAGGCCCCTAGACATCCTAGTTTGTTCTTATTTCTTCTACATTTGAGGTATATTGAATTTACATAGACATAATTTATTCATTCATGAACTTGAACTTTAACTCGTAATTCTATTGAGTTGAAAAACTCGATTGAGTTTTTGAAAATGTCGAAAAATTCAGAATACTTATGGACTTGCTTGACTCAAAGTCTTGTCGAGGCAAGTCGATTTAACTTGATTCGGCCAAATTTTTTCAAATTTTTAAACAATTAGTCAAAGTGTGTTTGGCTGGAGTTTCTAGTATAGAAAGAGACAGTTCATTCTGTCATTGACTATGGGATTTGGAATTCTCTTAATTTATTGAGTCTAAATTTTATGTATGATTTCTTAAGTGACATCTTGTAGAAGATTTCCAATTTTTCTTTAATTTTGGGTGTTGATTCTAAATCCATTTTAAATTAATTGAGCCTAACATTTATATCATTGGAGTCAGAGAAATTCATATACATGTATTCAGGATTCCCAGCATTATTAAAGTCACCATTTTTAAAGTGTTATTGGGTATGTTAAAAAAAATTTAGCAAAAAGATTTTTCCACTTATATAGAAAAGTAAATATGAAGAAGTGTTTAGCAAAGAAAAAACTTATAACTCCTAAAATAATTTTTCAGATAACCTTGTACATAACTTAGTTATTCCTGTCTATAATCTGTGGCCAGTGTAGAGAAGACCCATAAGTCACCATGATTTCCAATTAAAAAAAAATGTCACCATGATTGATATTACACAAATTCAAGTGATGACTATCAAAGCCCATAAGTAAGTGCATTCTTGATATTTTCATCTCTCTCGTATCCTTATGTTCAAGTTTGTGTGTAATTTGGTTTGATCACATTGGTCCAAAAATAACTATATTGGTGGTAAGACTGATTTGCTTGACGATAGACTGTTTAAATGAATGGCACACAGACTGAAACGACGAAGGATTCACTAACCCGTGACATTTGGCATTCTTAATTGGAAAACTCTGGTCTAAAAAATGTCACGGGGTTAAGAATGCTATCAGTCTCGTTGCCGTCGACCCAGTCACCCCAGGCAACACCCTGTAGATGATTGTTCACTTGTTCTGTATCATTCTTCTCAGAACCTATAGAACCATATATCATTTGCACATTTTTATGTTTAATTTAATTGAAATCTAGAGTAAAATTCTATTATCAGCGTTGCCTCTTCAGCTTGGATATTTGTCATGCCATCATCTTTATCATTGTCATTATTTGATGCCACCCTAAGTCATTGCCACCATCATCTTGTTGGGGTGCAGACGAGAGAGTCCCACATCCGTTGGTAAGGGGAAATCTAAAAATTTATAAGGTAGTGGGTTACTCCACTTATCAGGCTAGTCTTTTGGGCTGGAAGTCTAACTCCAACAGTGGTATCAGAGGTAGATCCCCAAGCCACAACATTTGAGCTCATGGATCCCCTAGCCGAACAGGATGGTTGGTGACGTTCTATTTGCCGGAGAGCCTCGTTCGAGAGGGGGATTATTGGGGTGCGAACGAGAAAGTCCCACGTTGGTTGTGAGGGGGAAATCTAAAAACTTATAAGAGACTGGGTCACTCCACCTATCAAACTAATTTTTTGGGCTGGAACCCAATCCTAACATATCTTACCACTTTGACAGGGTTACTATACATCTATTTGCTGCTCAATTTAGGTCATTTATCTTTTGGATCTGATAGGTATGGTGACAATTTAGTTCCTTTCTGTTGTAGATTTGTCAAATTCTATTATTTAGATTATTTGTGTTCCAGATCTAACTACATCTATTCATGATCATGATTTGACTTGTATAGATCATTCGGATTTGTCGATCTTTGTATGCTTTCACATCCGCAGTTTGCTCTACATCCATGGCACATTAGTTATGTTCTTGGGTCCAATTAAAGTGGTAAGGAAAATGGGAGAGACAATAAATCACTGTATTATTTTTCTATATATTATTTCGTTGGATTAGATATATTGTCTCTCCCATTTTCCTTACAACTTTAATTGGACCCAATTTGAGTTATACTCTTATCAGCTAGTAATTCTGTGTTCACATGACATATTCCACACAAGAAAAAGGAAAATCCCATATTATAAATGCATAACATCTAAAGGAACCAAATATCTCCATACAAATATTTTCACAAGCCCTTGTTCTCACCTTAGCAATGTAAAAAAGAAACAGAGAGGGATATACATGTGAAAAATACATACCCAATTAATTACATCACACACTTGTACATTAAAACTATAGGTTTTAACTTTCAAATACATCTAATCTATTCCATTCTCTCTTATTCTTGAAACAAAAGCACACAAGCTATATCAATAATAATAGATATATCCATGGCAGTAGCAAGCCGGTTAAAATCAAGGAACCGACCACTAAAACCGGATCTTGTCAACAAGCTGAATCATTTTTGTTCTTACCTTTTGAACTGCACTTACTTGACAGAAACTTCAGAATCCCATTGAATCCATCCTTGATTTTGAAAATGGCCGAGGAAAAGTAATAAATGAAGTGAATCTTGTAGAGAAGCTTCTTGACAACCCGAAACAGTACCGCAGTGAACAGTAGTGTAATGGTCGCCATCCATCCGACGCCTAAGATAACTACTCCAGCCAAGAATACTTTAGATCGAGTATTTTCTGTGGCTAGAGCAAAGAAGGAACACCCATAACTTACCAACATTGAAATTGCACAAATCCAAGTGAAGGCAATCATAGTCCGCATCAAGAGCCTTCTTTTGAAACAAAATTCACTCAGCAGTAGGAGGATGAGCAGAATGGAGTGAACAAAGCCTATGGTGTTGGATATCATGAAAATAGTGTATCTTGTAGGAAAATTTTTCGACATAATTGATTGCCCTTGTTTGTAAGTAATGTTCCGAGACAGTATAGTAATAGTGATGTTCTTATCCTCGCTTAGAACACCTCCAGGAGGGTTCAAGGCAGCTTGGTAGGTAATTGTGGCAATCAGTATGGCGACCACCATTAGTGCATCTCGAGTCTTGTTTGTCCATTCTCTTGATCTTTCAATAGAAGGCTTTGAACTACTCTTCCGCAGCCGATTGCGAGTTGTTTTAGGCAATTCCCTTGCTCTCTTGGCTTTAACACCTCTAAGGATCATTGTAATTTTCAAACGATCGCATCCCCGCGGTGCCTCTCTCAATAGATCCAAGGCTGTAAAACCATTTGTATTGATGGCATTTACATCCAACTCAAAAATATTTTTGCCGCCAGGGAACAAGAGCTTAATAATCTGCAAAACAACTCTCTGTTCAGATGCTTTGAAATAAAAAAAACAGAGCCTGCTCTATTCATTCCTTCTGCGCAAATTGAAACTCCCAACTCTCCTAACCCAACTAGCAACTTAATAGAAAAGCACTTGGGACCTTCCATTAGACTTGGCAATGCTCGAGTTGTTTGGTGGATGTTGAGTATATTTACCTTGTAACTAAAAACAGAGCAATCATGTCCTTCAATAATTTTATTTGGTAGTGAAGTTATTTATTTAATTATTTCACCCGATAATAAGAAAAGAGAAACGATCAGGTGTAGGAGATACAAGGATGATAAGGTGGCCCATTTAAAAGACTTGGATCACTCCATCTAATAGGTTATAATTTTAGACTGAATACCCACGTCTTAACAACAAAGTCGGGTCTCAAACTCCCTTACGTGGACTTGGGAGATCTCGTTGAGGGAGGGATTATTGGAGCTAGCTGCGAATGAGTCTTATATCGAAAGTGTAGAGGAAGATCTGAGAATTTATAAAGGACTTTAATTACTCTACCTAATCGATTAGTATTTTGAGATGAATATCCAGTTCCAAACAAATTGGAAGGAATCAGAAATTTTATTCACATACCTTATACTGTCTCTTGGCAGCAAGGAGGTGGAGTATGGTGTTCTCTTCATCGTCTTTCTCGCAAATGAACACTTTATCATCAGGATCCACTGTCTTTTCTTTATCGCCCTTCTTGTTCACAGACTCTTTTTCACCAATTGACATATTTATTAACATCTCAGCAGCCTCAAATTGGTCATGGTTCAAGCACAAGTGTAAGAGCGGTTCACCTCTGTGGGTCTTTATCAGTTTCGCGAGTTTCTTCGCATCCACCAGCGCCCTCAAGACTGGGACATGGCCTTTGATTGCAGCAATATGGAGAGGAGTCCGTCCTTCTCGGTCAGGAATGAAGCAAGCGTGTGCATCCTTTTCCAGGAGCGCTTCTGCTACTTCTTTGTGCCCCTCTGCTGAAGCCAGATGCAGAGGAATTTGTTCTTGGCTGTTTAATTTGCTGGTGAATTCGGATTTTCGACTTATGATTGCTTCTACGAAGTTCACATGCCCAAATCGAGCTGCTATGTGGAGAGGAGTCTCCTTGTGAGCATCATCTGCTAAAACTTTATCAAGAATGTTGGCATCTTCTTCAAGCAGTTTATTCAAAGAACTCACGTTTCCTCTTATTGCTGCTTCGTAGACTCTCCCAACCATCTCTTCACTCTCTCTTTCACGCGGGTGTAGAAAATGAAGTAGTGAACTGAAAGACGGATGAAATGTTCAGGCGTATTATGTCTTAAATAGCTTCTTCAGGTTCTACAAATGATTGAAGGCATTCTTTATGCAAATGAGGGCAGCTCTTTTGTGTAAGAAAATTGAGTGAGGGAGAAACGATGAGACATGTTCATTGCATAAAATCATGATAAGATTGAATTAATTTTATATATTACATCTACTTTTAATAAAAAAAAAATAGATTTTATCATCTCAATATTACTTTTGATGAACAAGGGGACGGGTCTCACCTAGGATTTAGGGTTATTAGGACAGGAGATATTCTAACCTGACCGGTCCTTGGGGCATGACTTATAAAGGTGTTGAACGTGAATCAAACCCAAGACCTCCTTCTCGAAGAGAGCTTTTCGACCGTTAGGCCAACCCTCTCTTGAGTTTATCATCTCGATATTATTGTTAACGGGTTATAATATGGGAACTGATTTGTGCACCGTAAAATTTACTTAGGTGCACCGAATTAATATTATTTTTTTATTTCTTCTTTTCTACCCTTCAATTGATATTTACAGAAATACAATTTAATATTAAATTTGGGTTATATTAAATACATGGAAAAAGCTAGATAAAATGAGAGAAATTTTAATTTTAAAATTGGTAAAATTTTATTTCTCTCCTCACCTCTCCTCTTCTCTTTTTCAAAAGCAATGTTAAAATTAGAAAATGATGGTGAAAAAATCATTACCCTTAAAAAATCTCTCTAAAATAAGCTTATATAAATAGCTCCTCATTTCTTTATCCCTGTTCATTAGCTCCTTTATTTAATAGATTTAATTGATGAATTAAAATCTTTTATTATTAATTATTAATTAGACTTTCAATTTTTTTTTTTAAATTTACATGTGGAAAATCGCAGGATACTCAAAATAAAATCTCCACAGATGAATCCATTATACCTACGACAAACTAAAGTTAGATATAAGAGTTTGAAATTAAAATTTTCTATTTTTTTAGGCGAGAGGCAACCAATTGAAGGAGAACCGGTAAACTTTCAAATTTTAATCGATAGTAATATCACCCGGCGCTTTCTAACACCATGGTTTCGCTTTCTCTGTGGCACCTCAATAATTCTCTGTAACTTTCTGTCATCTCATTAAAGCATTATTGAAGGTCTGAGTGACGCTTGACTTCATGACTTCATGATGGAATGAAATTTCACCTCACACTGTCATGTTATACACTTTGGTCTATTAAGTATTTTTTTTATGATCATTTAGCTAATCTTTAGATAATTATAAACCTCTTAATATATACATATTAAGCAAAGGTATTTCGCAAAGACAAGCCAATTCTTCAAAATTAATGTTAATTAATGACGCCTATCTTAATATGAGTAACATTTATTAAGAGACATAGAATTAAATGAAATTTTCATTTTACTTCTACTGATGTACCGCTCATCAAGTACTGGTATATTGATATGCAAAATATATATATGCAGAGTGACATATTATCGATACACAGTTACTTGATAAGTGGTACACCGATAGAGATAAAATAGAAATTTCACTGCATCCTATTTCTCCTCACCGATTTTACTGAGGTTAGGGTGGCTGGCCGTTTATTAAATGTTATGCTTGTATATCCGCTAAAATGATATTTCTTTGATTGGTTTACATTATATTTTTAAAAATTATAAAAAAATAAAAATAAATTTAAAATGATAAAATATTAAAAACTTTAAAATTATGGGTTTAAGTCCCATGAGCCCTAAGTAGGCAATGTGCATATAGAAATAATTTGCTAAATCTAAATATAGAAGCGAGCTCCATATTACTAAGATTAATAATTTAGATGATTATGATTATATTTAGTATTATTTGGCACATATGAGTATATTTACACATGTGTGTTATTGTAGCTCTTATAATTGTTGAAATTTTAAATAATAGAGAGGAAGAGTTCGGCACTACTATCGTAAATCATTGAGAAACTATAGCTATTCTCAAATAGGAGAAGAAAATTTTAAAAATTCATAAATATATTTTAATAAATAATTTTGAGGTAATAATTAGAAGATGGTGAAATCAATTATTGTCTGGATTTTTTTATTTCCATGTTATATAGAGTTAATGGTCATTTGGGAGACTTAAACATTAGTTAAAATGGATTAAATTCTTAGTTTTTAAATAATTTAAAGGAATTTGAAAAAAAATCTAAGATTTGAACCAAAATGTGGCAATATTTTCACCAATAATATTAATTTGCTATCGTCTTCCTAATATCTAAATATATTTTAAAATATTCATTTTCCAGTAGAGTAGAAAAATTTTAAATTCAAAATATTGGACTTTGGCAAATTCCTATTTTTCTACCTAAGGATATTAAGGAAAAAAAAATAGAGAAAAGCTTATAGAACAATTCAATCAGAGTAGTGATTTTTGCACTACCAACTTTTTTTATAAACGAGAGCACTCTCATAAGAAGTTTAAGGGAGTCCTTGTCTCGTGGTTCTTTCGATTGTAAGAAAAAAGATAAAAATTAATTTTTTATTAAAAATAGTTCACCGTAAAAAAGTGGTGATAAAAAATCACTATGCATTCAATTACCATGCAATAATTGAGTTTCACTTTCCAGCCAGGTTAAAAATAGGTGGGCTTGTATTGTCGAATGGATCCAAGAAAGCTAGCATGGATATTGCTGACACCATGTTTGCTGACGCTTCTTGCGTGACACCATCTTATGGATATTTTAGAAATAACTTAAATACCTTGAGAGAAACTCATTTGAAATTTTTTGGCCATGTTAATAGAAAATAAAATACAGTGTCAATTAGTAGACCTTTGAATTTACATATCAAAGGCACTAGGAGAAGAGATCGATCACTGAAAATTTCTAAGGAAGAGATAAAGAAAGATATAATAAATTATTGAGTGACTCATGTTATGACTTATGATGGAGTCAATTAGAGAAGAAGAACTTGTAAAGCCGATAGTAAATTGGTAATTTTTTTGCATTTGATGATGATAAAATTTAAATTTTTATATAAAAAGGTAATACTTATCTTAAAATAAATTTAAAACTTAAATAAAAAATTACAAAGTGCAGTAATTGAGTGTAATAATGTCAATCCCTCATCTTCATTCTCAATTAATAAAATTTTAAATTTTAAAAAAAAAAATTCTTAAAATAGATGATAGATATAAGAGGCTTAACTTTAATCTCCTACACTTAATCATTTCTCAACTCAAATACTCAAAATAAACCAAGTATCACTCATACGCATGAGAGGTTTTTTCTAAGAGTTTGAGAAGCATTATTTGAAGAGGTTTATGAACATATTATTTATTTGTCTAAAATCCGCACCTATTTCCTCTCAAACTTACTTGATACATGCGATTTGCAAGTGCTTTCGTGTATCCTTAAGATTAGTCTCATTCTTTTCATTTATAAAGCGAGATTCTAACCATCAATTATTAGTGTGGGGACTTCTAGATACTGATTAGGTTCCCACTTTATCAGCTAGATAAGATAGGCTAGCAATCTAATATTATTATTAAAAGGAGATGCTATGCTTACTTTATAGATATTATTGTTTTCACTCAGCTGTAAGCAAGCTTGATTATAAATTTAATTGAGTAATGAAAATTATGAAGAATTAACCTAAACTTTAGCTTGAGGTTAGAGGTTGATTTTTAATAGCTTTGATACCAAATGATCAAAGAGATGAAAATTAAGTTTTACTTACAACTAAGAAGGAAAACAATGATATTTAGAAAGTAAATCTTCTCGTAATAATCTACTAAATTGATAAAATAACCCTAAAGCACTTTATTATCTTGTTAAAGCATTATATAACTCATACTTGTGCAATACATTTTCCAAAAAAATTAAGGATACCGAGTTTACATACTCTCTTTTTTATATCAATAGGTAGCTGATTCATCATCACTATCATCATATAAGCTATAATTTCATCTATCACGAGTCGATTTTATTATTCTTCGCAATTAATTGATCTTATCATAAACCATTACTCTATAATCTAACAAGTCAGTTTTTATCCATTTTCTCTTTGTTTTGCTTTTTCTTATAAGTGAAAGTTATAAGTAATGCATCAATCACATATCAAAAAATATTTTCATAACATGCTTTGCACAATATTAGCATAAAAATTTTAAATTGAACAACGCTAAGAAAACAACCGTAATATCAACATACAGACTGATGTACAAAAGACCCCATTGAATCTGAATGAGCATAAATCTTAAGGAGCTGCAAGACTATGTTGGTAGGACAAGGATCAAATCTTTTTTATCAGCTTATAGCATCATAACTTATCATAGACAAAGATCACCATATGAGATTGTCAAATATGTAAGATTGAATTGATCAGAACTACGATCAAAAACAAAAATAGATAGATACAAAAGTTGTCAAAAATTTGTGAGAAGTAAAAAAAGACAAAGGTCAACTCGTTGTCTCCCGTCTCAAAAAGTAGGAGCTTGTAGGTTCAAGCTCTCATAGTCTAACCTTGATGTGTGCTCTAGGGGTAGTGGACTTACCTATGGGAATTTTACACTGGGTATCCCGTAATTTCCTACACATAAAAAAGAAAAAAGACAAAGGGCGACATTTAAGTATAATTATAACCACAATTGAAGTATATATAGATAGAACTACAATGATTAAATTCAGAAAATGGATAGTCCAAAATGAGTCACAAATTGACAACCGATGGGTAAAATTGGGTGACAACTAAAAATTCACTTTGGATGAAGCAAAAAGTGACAATAATAGTGACGATGGAA
Source organism: Chimonanthus salicifolius (assembly GCA_013350335.1). Taxonomy (NCBI): domain Eukaryota; kingdom Viridiplantae; phylum Streptophyta; class Magnoliopsida; order Laurales; family Calycanthaceae; genus Chimonanthus; species Chimonanthus salicifolius. The sequence continues at coordinate 60,794,275 of CM023538.1, read as the reverse complement.
AGCAACAAAAACAATGTAAATTGTATTTAAACTAGCCTAATTTTATTGCATGGGCTTGTAGCAGGAAACGAAATCTCGTTGATATTGACTGATACAGTTTTAAACAGTGGGTGCAATGGCCCAATGGGCCTCGACGCAAAGAATTGATATTAAATGCATGAAGATAAGATGGTGAAAAAAAAAGAAAAAGATTGAAGACATATGATTGGACAACACGTGGACAGGCATATTAAAAGAAAAGAAAAAAACAGTGGGTGGATAAACACATGAATTAGAACGAATGATTATGTTGGAGAATGAATGGCTCTCAATCGCTAGATGAATTTTACGATGAATACCACGTGAAGACTGTGAAGACTGAAGAGACATGAATTTATAAAATTAGGATATGTCATTTATTAAGAATCCATTCATATATAAAAATATATAAAAGGATAATATAAAAACTCAAATTATCTTTGAATTCGATCTATGTTATTCAATAGGTGTGGTGAAATCCTATGTTGTGCTGGACAGTGAAGTTCGACACTTTTATTATTTATATTAAAGTTTTTATTTTTATTAAAAATAAATGTAGTGTTGATTTAGCACGTAATTTTTTAGAAAAATAAATTAATAAGATAAGTTGCTCTTTAGAAAAATACAAAATTTCATAAATATAATTGTTAAGAGCTTGTTGTTACAACGTAAAGGTTGTGGGCTTAAATCCCATGAGTCTTAAATAAGGTTCTAGATGAGATTAATAACTTAGATGATAAGGATTATATTTAATGTTATTTACTGTTCACGTGTCCTGTATCATTCTTCTTCTTCTTAGAACCTGCAGAACCATTTATTTGTTTGTTTTAGTTGAAATCTTGAGTAAAATTCTATTATCAGCGTTGCCTCTACAGTTTGGATATTTGTCAGGCCATGTATTTGTGTTTTTCTAAGAGCAAACTGCTGATGGGAATTCAACAACTCAAATCATGATCAAGAATAGATGTAGTTAGATCCGGAGCACATATAATCTGAATAATAAAACTAGACAAATTCACATTAGAAAGGAATTACTTACACTATCAGATTCAATGCAGCGAAATAATATACTCTCTTTGTCCCAAATTAGTTGTCCTATATGGATTTTGGAATTGTCTCTAAATAGTTGTCTTATTTATACTGTAATAGTATAAAATGTGTTGAAAATGAATGAGATTACATAAAGTGCTAGCTTATATAAAGAGTTCTTTAAAAAATACAAATATTTCAAATAAGACAACTAAAATAAGACGGAGGGAGTATGAAAAAATACTATTGCGATTACGTAGAAATTGATAGACTAAAGACAATCATAATAGAAAACTCATAAGAAAAAAACGGAAAAGAGAGATTCTGTGTAGTCTCCTATCCATCCTCTCTCTCTCACTCTCACCCGGGTGTAGGAAATGAAGCAATGTACTGTGAAAGCAGACACCGTGAGTTTGTATACTTTTATATTTAGAGGAAAAGATACAATCAAAGAATAAAGAAGTGATTACAAATAAGGAAAAACATATAATAATAGAAAGTTATACAGATCAATATTCGGGAATATTCATATACGTTAACACTCCCCTAAAGGTATGGAAAGAAATGATTGAAGGCAGACCACGGGTTTAGAACGCTTTGTCTCTACTCTATCTTTTTTTCTAAAAAAAATAAAAAAATAAAAAGTAATAAAAAAATAAAAAAAATCTAGGGTGAAAATATTTCTTTCAAGTAACAATCATTTTACTAGAGTTTTAAGCCATTGAAAATTGGAAATTTTGATGCATAACGAAACACTTAATATAAAATTCTTGAATTCTTGGTGAGTTCCATGGTCGGGTTTTGGTGAAAAACAATTGGGTTTAGATTTTTTTAATGTGGTTCCATCAGGGGTTGAAAATTTAGCTTGACCGAATTTTTGGCCAATAACTGAGATCTCGGCCGAATATTTTTCTCTTTCACCAAAATACTTTTTTCTTTCGAAAATCTCAGTGGCTTTTTTAAAAAAAAATCATTTAAAAAAATAAAAAGGCTGTTTTAAAAAATATATAAATATCGAAATATTAAAAGGCCTTATGATGGGTTGAGGGTTTGTCCCCTCAAATAAAGTCCCCTACCATCTAAATTCACAACTGATGTCGGACTTTAAAATAGACAGATGATAAAAAAAAAATGATGTTTCAACACTAACACCTATTCTGCTTAATTTCTGCACTTTTTAAATGATTCTTATTTTTTGTGCGGTTTTTCAAAATATGTCATTCAAAGAACTCTCTAAAATGAGCTCCATTTAAATAGATCCTTTTTTCTTTATCACTGTTCATTAGCTCCTTATTTTATAAATTTAAGTATAAAATTAAAATCTTTCATTATTAATTATTAATTTAAAGTTATCATATTAAGAATTAGGAATTGATTTTCATTAGCTCCTTCGTTGGCTTTCTCTGTCGCACCTCAAGAATTCTGTGTCACTTTCTGCCCCCTAATTAAAGCATTATTTATTCAGGTCTCAGTCACGCTTGACTTCATATTCACCAATACAGTCATGTTATACACTATTTATTAAATTATTTTTTAAATCAAGAAATTCATTGATCTCACTCGAAAATTTCTAATTTATGAAGGTCAGCTATCCTAACATGGGCAAAATCTATTAGGAGAAATGGGATGGAGTGAAATTCATATTTTATCCCTAACGGGGTACCGTTCATCAAGTAACGATGTACCATTCATTAAGTAACGGTGTACCGATAACACACCACTCTGCATGTATATATTATGCATATTGGTAAATCGGTACTTGATGAACGGTACACCAGTAGAGTTAAAATGAGAATTTCACTTCATCTTGTGTGTCTTAAAAAAATTTGTCCATGTTAGAATGAGCGTCCATTTCCTAAATATGAATAATTGTTAGGGTTCGTTGTTAAAATGCAAAGGTTGTGAGCTTAAATCGCATGAGTCTTGAATAAGGCTCCAAATCAGATTAATAATTAAGATGTTAATAATGATTATGATTACATTTAGTGTTATTGAGCACATGTGAGTATATTTGCACATGTCTGTTATTGTATAATGCAGCAGGTAGTATCGAATCTGATTTGGATAGGTGACTCAATTGATTGTAAAATATAACCGTAGAGATAGAAATAAGATTTAAAAATAAAAAAATGCTAAAATCGTATCTCAAAAGTCAATCTATGGACTCTTGATCTTAATAGTTAAACTCACAGGCGTCATCTTTCCAAAGACGTTTGTCAAATTTGACTATCAAGATCAATTGGCTACAAATTGTATTTTGGTTTAAAATCTTAGATGATGGTAAATATTTAAGTATAATTTCAATATGTGTGGTTATATTTTCAATTTACATAATAACTTATTTTATAAAATAAAAAATAATATCAAATGCAAAATAGTCAGGCTTAATTGGACGAGCTCGAGCTTCGGTAAAAATAATCGAATTTGAGCATTTTTTATTGAAGCCAACCCGAGTTCAATCGAAGAACACCTCTAATTATATATATATATATATAATTCGGTCTAGAATTAGTGCACAACTATAACATTAAGAGAATTGGAGAGCAACTATTACTTAAGGCTTCATTTATCTATCTTTTAATTAAAAGTAAGTATACAGTAAAAATTATCTTCAAAATCGATCTATGTTATTCGGTAGGTGTGCTGAAATGTGACCTTGTGTTGGACGGTGGAAGCTTAACACCTTTATTTTGTTTTTTTTTTTTTGCCATCAAAGAGCTTTTATTTCATCAAAGAACATAAAATGATCTCATTTTCAATTTTTCATGTTTTTTAAATTTAGTAGTTAAAAAATGATCAGAACTACATTTTGTGAGAGAGAAAGTGTAGAGTTGTTCTGACAAGAAGAAAAACACACTACATTTTCCTAAAAAAAGTGTAAAAATGAAGATGCACACATCATTTTCCTAAAAAAAATTCCATATCTTTTCAGCATTCAAAGGTAAAAATTCAAATTGAATAGATGCTTTCTTTTTTCAACTCTCAATGCAATTTTTTTATACTGAGAGAGTAAATTGGCTATGCATGATACACGAGGTGCATTATAAGTTTCTATCATGGTGTACCATCTTTAAAAAGAAAAGAACTTTTTGCCCTCTATTTTTTAGAGAGTGAAGAGAAAAGAAGAAAAGTAATGATGAAATAATATTTCCTTTTTAAAAGTGACACAACAACAACTTTAAGTGCAATAGATGCTTTGGATGGGATATGCTTTTTCATCTTTATAATAGAACACCGAGATTAAAGAAAACTAGGAAATCATCTACAACATGTCACCAAAGAAATCATATATAAAATTTGGATTTAATTAATTAACAGCCGAATAATCTACAATATTTGTTATATACTTTTAAAATCAGATGAAAAGAACCATGAATATGGCCTCTCAAGTAATTGGCTTTTGATTCAATTAACCTACAACAACTTACTATTTTCACAAAATGTTTTCTCTACTTTTCTCCCTTCTAAATCAAATAAAATTCCGTAATTCAAATGAAAGTGTATAATCAAGTTTCCTCATCTCAATTTCACAAAACATATTTACCTAGTATCACAATCATCACATGTGGTGTTGATGAACACATAACTCTATCTATTTTTTTGCTTACATACATAGTAGAAGAAAAAGGTCTCATGTTTGTCACGAATGCATAGTACTAAAAGTTTTCATATATTCCAATCCAATTGAACTCGCAAGTCTCAATTACACAAACTTAAAACAACAAAACATGCATACAATACATAGCCAACTAATCATAGTACATAGCTTTTTTTTAATAATAACATAGCCTTTAAAAGGAAGAGTAATATGGCATTTAGCATGATATAAATCAAGGAAGCGACTCGTCAGCAAGATCTTTTTTAGGAGCTGAAGTCATCTTGTTTTGAACTATTAAAGAACACTTAATCCAGGGAAGCACAAAAATCCAAACCAATCCTTTCTTGACTTTGAGCATGGTCCAGCAAAAGCAATGAACGATTCCAATCTTGTTGAGAACCCTGTTGACAAGCTTGAAAAGAAATGCAATGACGAGCACAACTATTGACAATCCCCACCCAAGGAGTAAGATGTTCAAGCCAAGAACGAACAACAAGTCTTTGTTATCTTTTGTGGCTAGAGTGAAGAAGGAACACCCATAAGTAATCAACATTGAAATGACACAAATCCAAGTGATGACTATCAAAGTCCGCATCAGTCGCTTACTTTTGAAACAGAATCCACATGGCAGCAGTAAGATCAGTAGCATGGAGTGGACAAAGCCTATGGTGTTTGATATCATGAAGATTATGTATTTTGTAGGGAACTTTTCAGACATCACAGCTTGCCCTGCATAGTGAATAACCTCTTCAACTGTTATGTTGTAGTATGTATAATTATAGTAATTTCGGAGTACTGTGCGATTGCGAGACTCATCTTCTTGCCAAACACCTCCTGGAGGGTTTAATGCAGCTTGAAAGGTCACCGTTGCTATTAGTATGGCTACCACCATTAGCGCATCTCGAGTTTTGTTGGTCAATTCGCCTGATTTATCAACCAATGGTTTCAAGCTCTGGTTTTGGACTTGACTGCTTGTCTTTCTAGGTAATTCTCTTGCTCGCTTGGCTTTAACACTTCTAAAGACCATTCCAATTTTCATCCGGTTGCATTTACCAGGTACCTCTCGTAATACATCTAAAGGTGTAGAACCATTTACATTCATAGCATTTACATCCAATCTCTTAGCATTTTCACCATAAGGGAACAAGAGTTTAATGATCTGCACAACAATTTTGGGTGGTTCAGATGTCTTAAAATAAGAAAAGAAAAAGCTAGCATCATTAAATATTTCAACCAAGACTAATGCACAAAGTGTTGCCAACCTTGTCAAGTGTTTGAATGTTGGTCACTCGTACCTTGCTAAAAATAAGGACTCTTGTTTTTTGAGTCTTAGATATTGGACTAACAACTTAAACATTCACATTTTGTCTACCTTTTGTTCGGAAGTGTTCTCTAATCTATAGGGTTTTCTTTGTCTCCTATTTGGAGTTCTTTTTGGCTTGGCCCGGATTGTGGGCTCTCTTCATTTGCTCTTGCTTGAGCTCATTTTTGTTTATTTTTGGAGTTTTTCTTCTCTTTGAATGAAATCTTAACCATTCGTTCAAAAAAAAAAATTCAACAAGTTCGCAATTGTGAGTTTATGGGATTTCAAAAAGATTATTTTGTTCATATCCCACGGAAAGGGAAATGCTATTTTTGCTAGGAAAATGTTTCATAGGAAAAAGAGTGGCAAGGATCATTTTCCAGGCCTAAAGTGTTTGGCTGGGAACTCTTTGTTTTGTATTTCTAGTGACAGATATACAACCATTCCATGTTGCCATCTTATCAACAACTTAGGCCAAAGGGGTTGTTTCATCCACAAAATGGAGTTTTCCGATGAATCATATCCCTCAGGACTAAGAAAGTAGAAAGCAAACTCTAGGGTAATGAGCTTCAACAAGAAAATATGAAACAGAGACGCCTAACTTTGCCCACAAATACTTGGAAGGATTAAATAAAATACCCTTCTACATGAAAGAAAGAAAATAAAATTACGGTTTCTTCAGTGGAAAATGATCTAACAAGGAAACACAACAGCAGTAGGGGAATAATTAGGAAGAAAGCAATCTTTGGAGTTTGTTTGTCAATTTCTATTAGAAAACAAATTCTGTGTCTAAAATTATATTATATTTTGGTTCAGGTGACATCATCTTACTAGTGATGTGAAGTCCCTTGGGATGGAATAAGGAAACTCAATATTTTTATGTTTGCTTCAATGTTTAATTTTTTTTTTTAAAAAAAGAAAATATTGAATTGTCAAAAGAAGTCTTCCTCTTTTCTTTGTTGAATTTTATGATTCCCTATGCCACAATAAGAGATTGATTCTTTGAAAAAATTGGGAAAAGTCTTCTCATTGTTTACTTTTAAGATATAGAAAATGAAGAGCCTAGAAAATGAGACCCTCTCTTTTCTTCCATTAAATAAGAGCTTCTTGTGAAGAATGAAAAAAAAAAACCATTTTCTTCTTCTTACAAGTTATCCATTTTCTAGAGATGGGGATTGGAGATTAAAAAATTTATTGGCAAGAGGAGAGTTTCTGATGCAGCGGGTCAGGTTTGGGTTTGGGTATGGATGGATGGTTCGACTAAACAAATAAAGAATGGGCATTAAATGGGTTTAATAAATGGGGTCTAAAGTGTTTAATGGAAATAATGGGTTAATTAGATAATTGTCGTGAAATGGTGGGTTCGGTTAACTATCAATGGTCAAGGAATTAAAGACGGGTGATAATAAAATAATAAGGAAAAGAAAGGGATGTCACTAAGGTGGAGTGGATAAATAAAATAATAACAAGGCCACTTCTGCACGAACAAAACTGGGTGTGATTGCTTGGTTCAGATCTGGGTTGAGTGAAGGTTGGTGAAGGATGGCCGGAATATGAGATGGATTGGGGTGAACATGATCTGTCGGGGTGGAGAGGTTGAGGCGTGGACGGATCTGGAGGAGGTAGTAGGGATAGATGGATAGAATGGAATCAGTTGAGATAATAAAATTTAATGACAAAAAGAGAGATTTTCCTCACTTTGACGAGACAATGTTTTGATGCAAATACCTGAAATATTGGATTTTCTTAGCCTCACACCACGTCAAATTTTATGATGCATAATGAATTATGTGAGTCAAACTTTAATATGATGGCATTTAACATTGATTTTCTTAAAAAAAAAAAATTTCACAGAAAAATATTTGAAAAATACAATTTGAATAAGAAAATATTAAACAAATTTTCCTTTGCCACAAATATTTGGAAGAAAAAATGAAAATTCCCATTGTATATAAAAGATGAATGTTTCTACTGTGGAAAATGACCCAAGAAGGAAACTCACAGTAATTCAAGCATGGAAATTAGGGCTAAGGAAATTGTATTCGTCTAATATTTGAATATTTTTCTGTATTTTTTGAACACGTGGGACGTGATGAAACAACTATTCAGGACAAGTTTTTGACAAATTAGAAATCAAAACACGCAAAAGAAAATTGAAAGTAATAAAATAATAGAAAGAAAGTATTCAGATGAATAAGTAGTAGATGAAAACATGCCTTGTATTGTCTCTTGGCTGCAAGGAGGTGGAGTAGAGTATTTTCATCTTCATCTTTCAAGCTCATGAATTCTCTATCATCACCTGCTATCTCTATCAACGTCTTTGTAGCCTCAAATCGATCATGTTTCAGGCACAAGTGCAAGAGAGGCTCCCCTCCATCTGTCTTGATCAGTGTCGTAACTTTCTTTGCAATCACCAACTCTTTCAAGGCCTCTACTCTGCCTTTGATTGCAGCAAGATGAAGAGGAATCATTCCATCTCGATCACGAACAAAACATGCATGTGTATCCTTTTCTAGCAGTGCCTTTACCACTTGTATATGCCCTTCTGCCGAAGCTAGATGCAGTGGATTTCGTTCTTGAGAATTCAATTGGCGAGCAAATTCGGGCTTCTCTTTCAAGATCTCTTTCACAAAATCCACATGCCCAAACTGGGCTGCTATGTGGAGAGGTGTCTCTTTAGCAGCCTCACCAACCAAAACACGATCAAGAATATTGGGGTCTTCACTTAGCAGTGAAGACAGTGAGCGTACATTCCCAGTTATTGCTGCTTCGTAGACTCTCTCATCCATCTCTCTCTCTCTGCTTCGTTCGTCTGTGTAATATGAGTGTGGCAGACTATAAATAGACGACACGTCCATTTGAATTATAGAGGTTATTTCTGATATGCCCACTTGGGTTATAGAGTACATTTCTGGTTTGTCATTTTCTTTTAATAGGAGATGTTTGATTAATAAGATATAAGAAATGTGGGCAAAATTTAATAGTCTTTAGAATTTTATATTAATAAAGAGTTTTCCTTTATTTAAATAGAATAAAGTGTTGGTAACGAAGGAACGACGAATAGAGAAATTGAAGACGTAAGAAATATGTATGTGATTGGATGAGTAGTTTAACTTTAAAAAGTAGAAGTAGAAATGAATATATTATGAATATTTTAACCTTAATTCAAATAAACTGAGAGAAACTCATTTGTAATGGTTTGGTTATATTAATAGAAGATTAAGCATAATCTTAATTTCTAGACTTGAGACGTTATATATTTAAGGTACAAAAAAGAGGTTGATCACTGAAATTTTTAGAGAAGAGATAAGAGACATAATTGATTATAAATTGACTTTGATGATATAAATTATGATAGAGTCAATTGGAGAGAGGAATTCGTAAAATGGATCATAAATAGAAGAGATTTTAGCATTTGATGATAATTATAATGATAAAATTTTAATTTTTATAAAAAAAGAAAAAGAAAGGTAAAGTAAGGGTGTGTATAAAACTTGAAAAAGGTTGGTGTGTCACACCTGGTTAAATTGGGTAATGTTGTGGGTTGGATCAATTATAGAGATCGTCAAATAGGAGGAGCAAAAGAATTGATTGTAGGTGTCAGCGATAGTTGTCATGCAAAGATAATCATTGAGTCTCTAAACATTGAAATATTTTGTATCAAAAATTAAAAAACAATATCAATGGATTCAATAATTTATCTTTTTGTAATAGTTTTTTTTAAAAAAAAATTACGTGTGAGAAATCTCAGACACAATTTTACTAAAATCTCCATGGATGGTACCTCTATCCCTTAAAACATCAGCAAAATTAGTCCGTGAAGTTTGAACCTAGCACTTCCCACTTCCTAAAGCCCAACAGGCTATTTATCACTCTCTTCTAATGAGAAATTCAAAAGGTTGAAGAGCATCTAATATTAAAAAATAGTCTTCTGCGAAAAAAAGTTATTATATTTATTTAGATTGTTTTCTTATTTTTGATACAAAATGTTTTTATGTATGTCAGAAATATGTGATAAATGATTTAAATAATGAGATTGAAAAGTGTGATTTTTTATAATTTTTACATGTACGTTAAAAAGGAAGGTATTTCTTTGCTTAACACTGTTTCATATTTATTTTTCTGTAAAAGTTTTAAAATATTTTTGCTAAAAAAATTTTGATATAACTTAATGAGCTATAAAGATATATATTTCTTCTCTTGATTTTCATGCTAATAACACTTTTAAAAGGGTAGCGATCCTTCCACAGGAGGTTTGTGTAATCAGACATGGGAATTAGTGAATTTTCGATTTTACCCTTCGCATGAACAGTAAAATCTGACATTTCGCATGAATTGTAAAATTTTGACTAGCTAATTTACTGTTCATGCAAATTTTTGGCTAGCCGATTTACTGTTTATGAGAATTTTGGTGAGCCAATGTTACTGTTCATGGGAATTTCGGCGAGCCGATTTACTGTTCATATGAATTTTGGTGAGCCGATGCTACTGTTCATATGAATTTCAGCGAGGCGATTTAATATTCATGTGAATTTTGGCGAGCCGATTTATTGTTCATGTAAATTTCAGCGAACCGATTTACTGTCATATGAAGGGTTGGTGAACCGATTTTATTTTTCATGTGAAGAGTAAAATCAAGAATCCACTAATTTCCGTATCTGATTATACAAAAAGAGGACCGCTGCCCCTTTTAAAATGGTCACTTTAAGAATGAGAATGGTTCGGTCCCTCATACATGTTTTTAAGTCCGTACAATGACATTGTAATTGCTTTACCTTTATTCAGACCTGCATGTCATGTGAACCATGTCTTCTTCTACATGTCACGTAGCACATGAGACTTAAGTGGAAAGCGCCCAATCTAAGATCAAAGGCTCCAATTACCACATACTGCCAATCGTGAGCTCTTCATTCAATAATGTTGACAATCGTGAATCACACATGTATATGAATTTCTTAAACTTAGTGTCTTACAAAATTCGAATCCAATGATATAAATGTTTGGCTCAATTAATTTAATATGGATTTAGAATCTAACATCAAAACTAGGGCTGCATTTGGATGAAGAGTAAATTTTATAGGAGTTATTAGAAGTTACTTTTGATCAGGAGTTACTCTAGGTATTATGAATATCTTTTTTTCTTCTTTTTTTTTTTCATTCAAAGAGTGAAAAAATCTGAAAATAAACAACAAAAAAGCGCTCAAGCAAGAGCAAAAGAAGAGAAAGGCCAGGCCACAAAGAGCTCCAAATAGGAGACAAAGCAAAATCTATAGATTAGAGAACACTCCCATTCAAATGGTACACAAAATGGGAATGTTTAAATTGTTAGTCTAATATCTAAGTATAAAAAAACAATAATCCTTATGTTTAGCAATGTACAGGTGAGTAACATTCAAACACTTGACAAGGTCGGCAATTCTTCGCTTTATTAGTCTTGAGGCACCAATGACAAGAGGATGGAAACATGACAGCTGAGAAAATTTCAGTGTTAGGAAGCAGAATTTGGCCCACTTGAATGTTCAAATTAGACAGTAGCAAAGAACCTGCTTACAAGTAAGATGAGGTTGGCAAAAATGGAAAGAGAGGGATAAGAATGAATTGGAAAATTGAAGACATGACTACTAAAATCATGCGACTTCATGAGTAAGTTCATGAAAAGTCTGAGCAATCCAACAAGCAATAATAGGATGTTGTGAGCAGACTTTTGCCAAAATGTTGTCTTCAGTGTTGTGAGCAAGCTAATTTAAAAAAATCAGTTTTGTGCTCACTCACAAACAACTAAACTCTCGGTTGCCCGAGAAGGACTACAGTGCCAAAGCTAAGTCAAGAGACCTTTTGTTTTGTCTCCCTTATAGGAAAGGAGAGACAAGTTGGATTGAGCCTAAATGAATCAATTCAGACCGGACCAAATCAAGTCAATATTCTAATAGAAGACTATAATAATTCTCTATAGACAATATATAAAAGTTCAATTGGCAAGCAAATTCTGGCCTTCGTTCTAAAATCTCTTTCACCAACTCCACATGCCCAAACTGTGTTGCTATGTGAAGAGGAGTCTCTTTACAACCATCTCCCTGTTCCATCTTCTTCAAGCAACGAATGCAGTAATTTTACATCACCTCACTCCTGTTTCGTACAGCCTATCGTCCATCTCTCTCTCCACACTTGATGCACAACCAAATGCTCGGAGTTTTTTATTGCCTGTTTTTGGCTTTTATGTCTATAATTGCATCTCTGATGCCATTTATCTTTTAATATAGTAACCATTAGAAAAGAAAAAAAAAAAACAAGTTGATAGAATCACGAAGATGAATTTATAGAAAGGTCTTCTGTTCTTTACATGATCTTTTAAAAATCTTATCTTTATTTAATTAACTAAATCATTTTTTAAAACTCTTTAAAATTTAATGAGTATGAATTATTTTATCTTCAAATTTTATATTTTTAAAAAATGTAACTAAATTAATTAATCAAAGTGATATTTTATAGATCACGTAATTATGTAAAAGTCTTTCGAATAAATCCATCATCACTCTATTTAATTCATATCATGTCTAGGTGTACAGAATAATACACTACATGCTAGTGCTCGATCTTAATATATATATAATAATTCAATAGATTTTGATTAGACTCACATTTTCATCCTTTTATCTAAACAGATGGGCTTCAAGTAATTGAATAAACCCATTGGGCTTTTCGCCCATTTAGTCATATATGTAAGTGTGTGAGTCTATAGTTGGTCCTTTTTTTCTTTTTAATTTTTTGTGAAATCCATTAGAAAAATTATTTTCAATAATTTAAAATTAGACTTTATGTGTTATAAATGACCATGGTTTAACTAAAATCTCAATTTCTAGTCAATTAATCTCAATAACTAAAATTATTAACTGTTCTTATTTTTCAGAATAACTGATTTTTGGACATTTGGTGTTTCTAACCACAAGAATATTGTCATTCTAAATTGTGTTTTCTAGTCAATTAAAATTTAAATAAAAGAAAAAGTAGTCGGTTGCACTTGATTAGTTTCTACATGTTTATAATTCTAATACACTATATATGTGGGCAAAATTTATTAGTCTTTAGAGTTTTGTGTGAATAAAGAGTTTTCCTTTATGTAAATAGAATAAAGTGTTGGTAACACTTTTTCATATTTATTTTTCTATAAAAGTATTAAAATATTTTTTGCTGACAATATTTTAATAGAACTTAATGAATAATAAAGATATATTTTTCTCCTCTTAATTTCATGCTACTAACAATTTTAAAATGGTCACTTTAAAAATATAGTTTTATCAATCTAATTAAAATATTTTTTATAATATATTAAAAATAACATTAATTGTAATCTTCATTGTTTCTACGAAGAAAAAGAAGTTAGACAGAATGGTTCAAGTTATCAGCTCACCTGATTTTGAAGTTTGAACCACTCACATGTCCAACTCTTAAGAATGATTCAATGCAATGAAAGAGGACAAAATAGTATTAAAGAGACCCCCCACGAACGGTTCAAACTTCTTTTTTCTCATTTTTGATTCTGTTTAAGTAGCGTGTTTAGTTTTACTCTTTTTTTTTCCACAGCCTTGACACCATTTCACACCCGCAAAAGTCATGTGGTGATCCATTTTCCACAGTGGAAGCAAGAATCAAGATGATGTGTTGAGATGCAACTTTTCTAAGGAATTAAAAAGAGCTACTTTTGTGAGAATGAAAAGTTAGGAGAAGGGGTCTAAAATTGGATTGATACATTATTTCGGATTTTGGACTCCCGAGATATCTCGATCGATTCATCTTGTCGAGATTTGGCCCAGAAGAGAAAGAAAGAAAGAGTAATATCGTCCGATATTATGGAACCAAGATATCGCCACCGAATTTTGAACCCCTAGTTAAGAGTTGGGTATCAACTCAAAAGGCTAACTCGGTAGAGTGACACAAGTTTTGTTATAAAAAGGGTTAGAATCTGATCTCTCTCTCTCTCCTCTTTTTTTTTGGGGAAAATATAGGGTATTTTTTATATTTTATTTTTTTCTTATTTAAAAAATAAAAAATGATAGGAGTCCCGATTCCGAAATTGAAAATATCGTCCTAGGCCCACTGTCGATATTTCCTTTTCTTTTAAAAAAAAAACCAATAGAATCGAATATCGGCGATATCGGCCGATATTCCTATAGTACGACCGATACATTTCGTATTGGCCGAGATTAATTTCCCTGCTATTACCTTTAAATTACCAAATAAGGATAATGAGGAGTGTTATTCCATTACTATAATAGGGGCCAATCTTAGTACAAATGCATTGTATTTACCGTTGCTCAATGAAGAAAGCTTCGATAAGCTCCATGGTCTCTCATGATCCACCTCTTTAAAAGGAATTTTCAAATTTGCTCATATTTTTCTCCTCCACTCTATTTTCCTCTTTTTTAAAATGACAAATATAGAAATTTCTTTTAAATAAATGTACTATAAAAAAAATATAAGTGCAAAAATCTCTTCCCTTAATTTATTCCTGACTCCCATTGACCCAAACATCTTTTGTTATTCTACCATCGTATTGAAAGAAAAGTTCAGGTGTCAGCTTTCCAAGTGGGCCATCGATGGCAACTATACGTCTGTAACTTCAAATTCGTATCCTTTTGAGGACAATAACAGAGGGTCCCATCTATTATTGCATAATTCCACAGTGATGATATGTCAAGTGGTCCACAACTTCACATCTGTATCAAATGATTTTCCTACAATATTTCATGAATATTTCTTGTTAATTACTTTTCAATTCCATTACATTTTAAACATTTTTAAAAAAATTATGTACTTGGAAGCCGTTAAGAAATATGAATAAATTCAAAAATCCAAACTCAAATTTAATCCATTATCAAAATCTGTCTATATTACATTCTCTAAATGGGGGTTTTATAAGAAACCCAAAAACCAAAATAAGAAACAAAATCAAAACGAAAATCAAACAACATAGAAAGAAAATAGAAAATAGAAACAAGAATAAAAAAGAAAGAAAGAAATCAAAGATGGAATTTGCTTCTCTCGGTGAAGTGCTGTAACCGACGATTAGGTCGGTTCTTGGGTAGGAATCTTGCTTGAAGAGGGAAACTTTCTTTCTCTTGTTTGGAAAGGAAAGGGCAAGGGAAGGTGTTTCCAAGGCCGGCCCTAACTATAGGCGAAGTAGGCGGTCGCTTAGGACCCCAAATAAATAGGGCCCCCAAGTCCATAAGCTCCTTTACTGTATGTTAAATAATTAATAATGCATAACTAAAGCACAAATTCATTCTTGTCCAATCAATTAGAATGGTTCCTTTATAAATAGGTTCAAATCCGGGCTGCGTATAATAATTATTTTTATTTTTATCGAATTAATTAATAATAATAATTTGAATTAATACTACTTGAAATCATTTGACTATATTAAATATTTCGAATTTAGAACACTCAAAATTGAAAATTTATGTATTGATAATTTTCTACCAATTTAAAGCATAGGTTTCTTAAAAAATTAAAATAATGATAGTAACAATCATAATAATTATTATTATAATCATCATTTTATTGAGTTTAATAATAATAATAATAATAAAATAATTTTAATTAATAAAGAGTCTTTTAAAATATATCTATCATCTAAATAAAGAGAGAGAAATCTATATTGAGTTGATAATTTTGAATTAAAAATAATTTAAAGCTTTTAAAATTTAAGGAGATGAAAAAACATAGCTTTATTCATTTGATCAATGTAGATTTTATCAGAAATAATATACAAGTATAAATTATTATAATTAATATAATTCTTAATTTTAAATTTTTTAAAAAATACAGAAAAATTGAAAAATTAAAAATATAATAATATCTTCATTTCAAATGAGAATTTGCATTAGTGTCACACTCGAATATGATAAAAGATGAAGTACCAAAAGAATGAATTGTCAAATTATATAAACAGAATAAATTGTTGTTTTCTAAATGCATGAATTGCTTAAACAATAATGTTAATTATACCAGTTACAGTTACCTATGCAGAAATAAGTTTTTCAAGGTAAAATTGATAAAATCTTATCTTCGGTCTATAATGCCAGAAGAAAGATTGAATGGATTAGCTATCTTATGTATTGAAAAATAAATGTTAAAAAAACTTGAATATAATAATTTAATTAGTAATTTTGCATCTCAAAATAAGAATAAATTTTAAATAATACTTTGTTATAAATTTGATTACGATATTTTATTTAGTTTCACACATTGTAAAAAAAAATTGTATGATTTTAATTTTTGTGAGTATATAAAGACCCCATCTTAAAAACTCGCCTAGGGCCCTTGAAATCTCAGGGCCGGCCCTGATTAGAAGGGCAGTGGAGAAGAAGGATCAATCGCACGATTTACTCGAGATGAGAAATATGCGATTAATCGTAAAATCCTATGAGATCAATCGCACGATCGTATAAGCTGCAGATTGATTGATCGAAGCGAAAATGCGATACCTGTTCGTCCAATTGATTTCATGCAAAAGGATAGAATAGTAATTTCAACTCCCAATTTGGAATGCAGTGTCTGCGGATAGATTTTAGAGGTGTCTAAATGTCGAGCCCATAATTAAATGTGTAAGTACCGATGAAAATAATTTCAATCGACTTTTGAAAAAAAAGTACGTAGAAAAAGATTTCCGATCCATAATTAAAGTGTAAATGTCCCTACACTTTCAAAGTCTCCTCAGGAGAAGACTTGACTAGCAACAGTCTTCTCTTGGGGGTTGGGCCCATTTCAAGAAACTTTTATGCCATTCTTAATAAATGATGGTTACTGGTATCCACACATCTCTCACTTGTCCGGAGAAAACTTGACTAGCAGCAGTCTTAATAGGTGGGCCCTGGCCCTGGCCCATTTTAGAAGACTTGTATGCAAAAAGTAAATAAATTGAACTTACTGCCATCGACACATCTCGCACTTGTCTGACATTACCCGCCTACCCTACTTAGTCTACCAATTTTGACTGGGTAACGTTGAGTTGATCCATCCATCACTCATTTGCTGGGTAAGATAGACACCATGTTCGATTCCTTGAGCGAAAATCAATGCGGTTTAAGACAAACCGTTGATTTTAGATGGTAAAATCCAAGTCTCTTAAGCAGTGAGAATTAATTGAATGAATTCATTTTAAACACACTCACAATTGGTTTGTTCCAGGGCCGGTTCTGGCCATAGACGAAATAGGTTGTCGCCTAGGGCTCCAAATAAATAGGTCTCCCAAGTACATAAACTCTTTTGTTATATATTAAATAATTAATAATGCATATAAAAGTGTAAATCCATTGTTGTCTATGCTGGTCAGGTTTCAAATCTCGCTGTATACATTAATAGTTTTTATTTTTGTTGAGTTTAATAATAATAATGAAAATAACAATGATTTTAATGAATAAAGAATCTTTTAAAATATATGTATCATCTTTTAATGATAGTAACAATCATAATAATAATTATTATAATCCTCATTTTTATTGAGTTTAATGATAATAATGAAAATAATAATAATTTTAATTAATAAAGAATCTTTTAAAATATATGTATGATCTAAATAGAGTGGCCTTCAAATCCCAACTAATCCCGTTTATGACTTTTAAGTTACTACCACTTGAAATCATTTTACTATTTTTAACTATTTCGAATTTAAAATACTCAAAATTGGAAATTTATATATTGATAGTTTTTCTACTCAATTTAAACTTAAAAAATTAAAATAATGATAGTAACAATCATAATAAAAATTATTATAATCCTCATTTTATTGAGTTTAATATTAATAATGAAAATAACAATAGTTTTAATTAATAACAAATATTTTAAAATATATGTATCATCTAAATAGAGCGAAAGAGAAACCTATATTGAGTTGGTAATTTTGAATTAAAAATAATTTAAAGCTTTTAAAATTTGAAGAGATGAAAAAACATAACTTTATTCATTTGATCAGTGTAGATTTTATTAGACGTAATATACAAGTATAAATCATTATAATTAAGATAATTTCTAATTTTTTTAAAAATTAAGAAAAATTGAAAAATTAAAATAATAATAGTATCTTCGTTTCGAATGAGAATTGACATTAGTGTTGGACTCGAATATGATAAAAGATGCAGTACGAAAAGAATTAAAAGAAACAATTGAAGTGCTAAATTATATAAAAAGAATGAATTGTTATTTTCCAAATGCATGGATTGTTTATAGAATAATTTTGACTACAGCAGTTACAGTTACCTCTGCAGAAAGAAGTTTTTCAAAGTTAAAACTGATAAAATCTTATCTTCGGTCTACAATGTCACAAGAAAGATTGAATGGATTAACTATATTATCTATTGAAAAAAAAATGTTAAAAAAACTTGAATATAGTAATTTAATTAGTAATTTTGCATCTCAAAATCATAGAAGAATAAATTTTAAATAATACTTTGTTATAAATTTGATTATGATGTTTATTTAAATATTTCATACTTTGTAAAAAAATATATATGATTTTATTTTTTGTGAGTGTGTAAAAGGCCCATTTTTCAGAGTTTGCTTAAGGCCCCTGAAATCTCAGGGCTGGCCTTGGGTGTTTCACACGTTGTGCCTCGGGTCCGACGTGTGTGCTACATCAGTTTCCTCGCTGTGATGAAAGGACATTTTCTGTTAAAAATGAAGGTTTCAATGCAAATAAATAAAATATTGGGTTTTAATGGTCCGACACTATGCCAAATTTTATGATGCATGTTAAATGATATAAGTTGAGATAATAAAATTTAATGACAAAGAGAGAGATTTTCCTCCTCACTTTGACGAGATAATATTTTATTCCAAATAACTGAAATATTGGATTTTCGTAGCCTGACACTACGTCAAATTTTATGATGCATAATGAATGATGTGAGTCAAACTTTAATATAACTTTTTTTACATTGATTTTCTTAAAAAAAAACTGACAAACAAATATTTGAAAAATACAATTTGAATAAGAAAATATTAAACAAATTTTCCTTGCCTTTTCCATTGTACATAAAAGATGAATGTTTCTACCGTGGAAAATGACCCAAGAAAGAAACTCACTTACAGTAATTCAAGCATGGAAATTAGGGCTAAGGAAATTGTATTTGTCTAATATTTGAACTATTTTTCTGTATTTTTTGAACACGTGGGACGTGATGAAACAACTATTCAGGACAAGTTTTTGACAAATTAGAAATCAAAACATGCAAAAGAAAATTGGAAGTAATAAAATAATAGAAAGAAAGTATTCAGATGAATAAGTAGTAGACGAAAACATGCCTTGTACTGTCCCTTGGCTGCAAGGAGGTGGAGTAGGGTATTATCATCATCATCTTTCAAGCTCATGAACTCTCTATCATCACCTGCTATCTCTATCAACGTCTTTACAGCCTCAAATTGATCATGTTTTGGCATTTGATGATGATACAATTTAATTTTTTATATAAAAAGGTAATACTTATCTGAAAAGATAAATTTATAACTTAAATGAAAAATTATCTAGTATAGAAGATTTATTGTGATAATGTCAATCCCACATCTTCATTCTCAATTAATAAAATTTTAAATTTTAAAATAATTTTTTCTTCAAATAGATGATAGATATAAGAGGCCTAACTTTAATCTCCTACACTTAATCATTTCTCAACTCAAATACTCAAAATAAACCAAGTATCACTCATACACATGAGAGGTTTTTTCGAAGAGTTTGAGAAGCATTATTTGAATTGATTTATGAACATATTGATTATTTGTCTAAAACCTGCACCCATTTTCTCTGACTTACTTGGTACACGCGATTTGCAAGTGCTTTCGTATATATTTGAGATTAGTCTCACTTCCAATGTTGAATGGAGAAAAAAAAAATTAAGAAAGATAAAAAAGATTTTGATATCGTCCTTTTCATTTATAAAGCGACATTCTAACCATCAATTATTAGTGTGGGGACATCCTTGATTAGCTTCCCACTTTATCACCTAGATAAGGTAGGCTAGCAATCTAATATTATTATTAAAAGGAGATGCTATGCTTACTTTATAAATATTATTGTTTTCACTCAGCTGTAAGCAAGCTTGATTATAAATTTAATTGAGTAATGAAAATTATGAAGAATTAACCTAAACTTTAGCTTGAGGTTAGAGGTTGATTTTTAATAGCTTTGATACCAAATGATCAAAGAGATGAAAAATAAGTTTTACTTACAACTAAGAAGGAAAACAATGATATTTAGAAAGTAAATCTTCTCATAATAATCTATTAAATTGATAAAATAACCCTAAAGCACTTTATTATCTTGTTAAAGCATTATATAACTCATACTTGTGCAATACATTTTCAAAAAAAATTAAGGATACCGAGTTTACATACTCTCTTTTTTATATCAATAGGTAGCTGATTCATCATCACTATCATCATATAAGCTATAATTTCATCTATCACGAGTCGATTTTCTTATTCTTCGTAACCAATTGATTTTATCATAAACCATTACTCTATAATCTAACAAATCAGTTTTTATCCATTTTCTCTTTGTTTTGCTTTTTCTTACAAGTGAAAGTTATAAGTAATGCATCAATCACATATCAAAAAATATTTTCATAACATGCTTTGCACAATGTTAGCATAAAATTTTTAAATTGAACAACACTAAGAAAACAACCGTAATATCAACATACAGACTGATGTACAAAAGACCCCATTGAATCTGAATGAGCATAAATCTTAAGGAGCTGCAAGACTATGTTGGTAGGACAAGGATCAAATCTTTTTTATCAGCTTATAGCATCATAACTTATCATAGACAAAGATCACCATATGAGATTGTCAAATATGTAAGATTGAATTGATCAGAACTACGATCAAAAACAAAAATAGATAGATACAAAAGTTGTCAAAATTTTGTGAGAAGTAAAAGAAGACAAAGGTCAACTCGTTGTCTCCCGTCTCAGAAAGTGAGAGGTTGCGAGTTCAAGCTCTCATAGCCTAACCTTGGTGTGTGCTGTAGGGGTAGTGGACTTACCCGTGGAGGTTTTACACTGGTAATCCCATGGTTTCCTACATATAAAAAAGAAAAAAGATAAAGGGCGACATTTAAGTATAATTATAACCACAATTGAAGTATATATAGATAGAACTACAATGATTAAATTCAGAAAATAGATAGTCCAAAATGAGTCACAAATTGACAACCAATGGCTAAAATTGAGTGATAACTAAAAATTCACTTTGGATGAAGCAAATAGTGGCAATAATAGTGACGATGGAGAACAACAAAAATAATGTAAAATGTATTTAAACTAATCTAATTTTATTGCATGGGCTCGACTACTTGGTACAAATGTTGTGGATGAGATCAATTATAGCAGGAAATGAGATCTCACTGATACGGTTTTAAACAACCGATATTTATTCCAAAAAAAAATAGGAGAGAGATATTGACCGATATCCTAGATACAACATATCAGCCCGGTCATAAAATATGGGTGAATTTTTTACCCCTGAATTATAGAGATGCAATGGCCCAATGGGCCCCCACAAAACAAAGAATTAATATTAAATGCATGAAGATAAGATAGTGAAAAAAGAAAAAGACTGAAGACATATGATTGGACAACACGTTGACAGGCAGATTAAAACAAAAAAAAACAGTGGGTGGATAAACACATGAATAAGAACTTATGATTATGTTGGAGAATGAATGGCTGTCAATCGCTAGAAGACTTTTACTATGAATACCACGTGAAGCATGAAGAGACGTGATTTTATAAAATTAAGACCTCTTACAGCTATTTTGTATTTAGCAACACAAGTTTGAATGTATTCTCAATTTTATCTTTTTTATAAATAGTAAAATTTTAATGGGTTAATTTTTACTGTTCACGAGGATTTCACAAGTCGATTTGAAATTTAAGAGAGCCGAATTGCACTGTTCATGAATTTTGGCGAGCCGATTTGAAATTTTAGATAGCCGAATTGCACTGTTCATGAATTTTGGCGAGCCGACTTTCAATTTCAGAGAGCTGAATTGCACTGTTCATAAATTTCGGCCAGCCAATTTGCACTGTTCATGAATTTTGGAGAGTTGACTTGCAATTTCGGCGAACCGATTGCACTGTTCATGAATTTTGACATTTTTTTTCTTCGGTAGGCAGGTGGAGGGCAAATTAGGCATTACAGTAAAACCTATGTCTTTATACACAAAATGCCCGTGTGAAGATCGCTACCCAATTAGAATATGTCATTTATTAAGAATCCATTCACATATAAAAATATATAAAAGGATAATATAAAAACTCAAATTATCTTTGAATTCGATCTATGTTATTCAATAGGTGTGGTGAAATCCTATGTTGTGCTGAATAATGGAATTTCGACACTTTTGTTATATATATTAAAGTTTTAATTTTAATTAAAAATAAATGTAGTGTTGATTTAGCAAGTAAATTTTTTTTCTCTCATTTCTTAATTAAATTTTATTATTTCTCATATTAGAAATAGATTCTTTAAAAAAAATCTCATTATTGTAAATCAAGTTTTATTGATTCAAATTTGTAAATTAGCATTGAATTAAAAGGTTTTGACTAAATTTTTTTCAATCACCAAAATTATTGTCCTAGACTATTTTTTTACACAATATACTGATTTTTTTTTTATATTAATATTAAAAAAATTCATCTTATCCCGACTTCGTAATTGAGCTTTTGGATTGAAAAACTTTATTTGAGACTTTTTGACCTCAAAATAATTAAAATTGAAAATAAAATTCAGTATTGAGCTTAGCTAATAATTTTCACCAAGATGAATTTTTTATATTGATGACAACAAAAAAATTCAGCCTATTGTCATGGCAAAAAATTTGGAAAAAAAAAAAAATTGGCCCATTTTTCAGAGTAAAAACTTTCAGTCACAAATTTTCAATCTAAGCCCATTCATTAGATCTCATTTTCTTTCTTTTTCAATATTTGATTTTGTGTTCATTACATCTGATCTTTCTTTCTATGATCCATATCGTTTCAAAATTATCTTTTTCTTGTCTCGGCTTTTGTTCCGGCAATCGGCTGTTTTTTCAACAAAATTATAATTTTCAACTCGGCTGAGGTTGGATTGAAAAATGTTAATTGAAACTTTTAGTATAAAACATAGGCAATTTTTTACTGTGTGTCTTTCTTGGCAATTCTCTTGCTCGCTTGGCTTTAACACTTCTAAAGATCATTTCAATTTTTATCCAATTGTATCTACCAGGTATCTCTCGTGATACATCCAAGGGTGTAAAACCATTTACATTCATGGCATTTACATCCAATCTCTTAGCATTTTCACCGTCAGGGAACAAGAGTTTAATGATCTGTCCAACAATTTCGGGTGGTAATGTTTTGTAAGAAGAAAAGAAAGATTATGGGATTACGAAAAGATTCTTTTGTTCATATCCCACAAAAAGAGAAATGTCATTTTTTCTAGGAAAATGTTTCTGTGAAAAAGGAGTGGCAAGGATCATTTTCTTTATAATTTTTTAATTTGTTCTAAAATTACTGCACAACTATAAGGGCAAGAGAAATTTTTTTTTTTTTTTTTAATTTACGTGTGAAAATTGCGGAATACCCATCATAAAATCCTTATGGGTGAGCCCATTACCCCTAGAGTACACCAAGATTAGGCCATGAGGGCTCAAACTAGCAATCTCCCATTTCCTAAAGCGAGAGACAGCCAGTTGAATTACACCTATATGCGTTATTGATGAGCAACTATTACTTAGGGCTTCATTTGTGTATTTTTTTTATTAAAAGTATCAGTAAAAATTATATTTGAATCCGATTTTGTGTTGGAAAGTGGAAGTTCGACACTTCTATTGAAAAAAACTTGATATATCTTTTCAGCATCCAAATGTAAAATGTAAAAATCCAAATAGAATACATAGTTTCTGTTTTCAACTCTCAATGCAAAATTTAAACAGTGACACAGTAAATTGGCTACGCAGGGTCTTCAAACTTATTCTTACTTTGTTGGAAAGGTTAGTTAACATCTTTGTCATGTTTGTTCAGCCATCGCATCTGAAAATTATATATCTATCTATATATATATATATTAGACAGATTTAATTTCCTTGACCCTAATTTCAAATGCTTAAGAGAACATTGATGTATTTCCTTGTGAGTCATTTTTCTCTTGAGAGACATTAATAATATGAATAATATATTTTTTCTTTTAAATTTTTGGCGATAAATTTATTAGATTGAATTAATTTTATATATTACATCTACTTTTAATAAAAAAGAAATTAGATTTTATCATCTCAATATTACTTTTAATGACCAAGGTATACAGGTCTCACCTATATTAGGACAGGAGATATTTTAACCTGACCAATCCTTGGGGCATCACTTATAGGGATGTTGAGCGTGAATCAAATCCAAGACCTCCTTCTTGAAGGGAGCTTCTCGACCGTCTCGCCAACCCCCTCTTGGATTTATCACCTATATTTGTGCACCGTAGTCTACCATTATTTTCTTGGAGGGGTCAATTCGATGTTTCAATATCAGGTCAATTACGTCGTTCAATAATTCAATGTTTCAATATCAGGTCAATTACGTCGTTCTATTGTTCAATTCATATGGACCATTTCTCATCTAACTTTATCTTAGATAGTTAATGGGAATAAAAGTTAGAAAAAAAATATGATTATGATGGGAAAGAAAAGTTTTTAACGCTTACTTAAGCCATCATGCTACGATAAATTTTAGATTTGAGATTTTAGGACATATTAAGTATTCTAATGATAGAAACTCTAAGAAAAATCAACTCTTATTCCTCATCACTTTCAACAAGAGAAAGATGAAACTAATTTCATAAGGATAAGTTTGACTAAAGAAATTAGGTAAAAAAAAAAAAAATGTCGAATTGTATTCCAAATGTAATGATTTACCCAATTAATTGAGGTCCACAATTAAATGAAAAAATTAAATAATTATATACATGTATGGAACTTAAATCCTTCACTAATTCGATTCGACATTTTTTAAACCTTCTAAGGACTAATTTGATTTTGAAATTGTAATTTACTTAAGAATGGAAAAAATGAAATTAAACTCACCATGCAAAATTAAACCAAAATACTTTAATTAAATTCTATTCTAAAAACAAAAATCTAAATTAAATTCAAAGAACCAAAATAGGATTCACCTCACCAGAAGACTTAAACAAATCCTAAAGCTTCAATTAACTCATCTCAATTGAGCTTGTTAGATACATGACATTGTATGGTAGAGTCCATTTGCATGATACATATACTACTATAAATAGATATATCATTTGCCTATGAATCTAAACTAAACTCTAAGTGTTTAATTAAA
This sequence comes from Chimonanthus salicifolius, assembly GCA_013350335.1. NCBI lineage: Eukaryota > Viridiplantae > Streptophyta > Magnoliopsida > Laurales > Calycanthaceae > Chimonanthus > Chimonanthus salicifolius. The sequence continues at coordinate 60,768,963 of CM023538.1, read as the reverse complement.
TGTCAAGATAACATCTAAAGTTCACTCTTATTAAGCAAGTGTTTCCTTTTAAGAAATTAATTAATGACAAAAAATTGTCTATGAACAATGAGAAGCAGGAGGAAACTATTTGGATCATCTAAATTAATAAAAGTTGATCCATTAAAATTTTAATTCAGTAAATCAGATTAGTTTAGTAGTTTCGTTAAATTTAATATGTTATTAATTTTGTGTCATGTTTAATAAATTATTTATTTTATGTTTTTATTAAATTTCTTTGCCATAAAATTATAAAGTTAAAACAAAGCTTATATGAAAATGTAATTGATAGCGAATGTTACTGGTCCCTTACGGAAATGCAGAGGCAGACTTTTATTATCAATGGGGCCAAATTGATTGCAAATGTCATTGTTCAACTTTCTTTCAGCTTTTTTATTGGATAGCGATTTTCACATGGGTGTTTTGTGTATATAGACATGGGTTTTACTGTGTTTCCCATTTTGCCTTTGGAAATCGGCTTGCCGAACCAGGGATTCTAGTATTATAAGGGTTCGGCGAGCCAATTCAGAGGGTTTGGCTAGCCAATTTCCAAGGGCAAAATGAGAAACACAGTAAAATCTATTAATATAAAAAGATTATTAACATAGGCATAAATTGAAAATAAAACTTTTCTATCATTACATAAATAACATAACATAGGCACTAAACTTATCTTTTTTCTTCATTTCTCATCATCTATATAATAAAAAAATACACTAATATCATTTCTTAACAAAATTTCAAATATGAAAGACATTTTCTATATCAAACTTTTTCCTTACTTTCTCAAACGCAAATCCACTTTTTGAAGCTAAACATTTTCATTTTAAGGATAGTATTTTTCTCCTAAAAAATTCAAAGCCGGGCTTTTTAATGTCATGGTATGTAAAAGTAAAATTACCATAAGCGTGACAAACACCGAAGGCTAGGGGACTCAAGTCATAATCAGTCCTTGTCTTTGTTTCTTCCTAATATCAATAAAAAGTTGTCCACATTGTCCATGTATGATAGGGATTAGTCAGATGAAAAATGTAGACACGTTCGATCATAAAAAAGATGATAGAGATCCTATAGAAAACATAATCAGTCCTTGTCTTTGTTTCTTTCTAATATCAATAAAAAGTTGTCCATATTGTCCATGTATGATAGGGATTAGTCCGATGAAACATGTGGACAGTTCGATCATAAAAAAGATGATAGAGATCCTACAGAAAAAAAAATGCCCGTAAGATTATAAGGCCAAAATGCAAATCACATCTCCATTTTTAAGTTCTGTCATGAATTCAATTTAGTTGTAAGTATTAATAGATGATACTGAAGTTTTTGATATTTAAAACAAATAGGCTTAATTTTCACCATAAAATATATTGGGTAATTTTATATACACCAGCAAAATCTTTTTATATATACCAATTTTCTCTGTTTTCCTATTTTACCCTTATTCTCCACTCAAATGCACTCTCACAATTTTCTTCCATCACAATTTCCCAGTGTTAGTCTGAGGGTTTTTACTTAAAGGTATAAAAGTAATTTTGATGATAACAAAGTATTAACGTACGGTACTAATGCTTTCAATGATGTAAAATTAGAGAACAAATTTCTCAAGAATGCTTCAAAAAAGCAGTTAGACATCTTCAAAGAAGACGAATTAGTCATATTGAGTCATGTATCTTGAGTCTCTTGTATGTAAAGTAAATTTTAGTTTGATTCCTTGGAGATGTAATTTGTATAAGTCTAGTGGTCTGTAAAAAGCTTGTTTGCTATTGGACTTGTTGAGTCATGTATACTTGGTTTTTTTTTTTTTTTTTTGCGGTAACAAGTGTAAATATATTAAGAGGGCAAGAAGAATAATACAGAGAAGGCATCCATGGATCTACAATAGTAAGACCCAAAGAAACCAAATAGAAAGAAGAGGGGAAAATGAAACAAAAAACCCCACCAAAAGCATATACACCACTGAAAAAAAAAAAAAACAATCTCTAAGAGGCCAAAAGCCACCCCTAATGCACCTGAAGGGATATCACAAAGAAAACCAACTCCTTGGGATGCTGTCCAAACACCACAAAAAAGAACAACTACCTCTCCTTCGACTCAGGTAATTGAAACTCTGAAAAATAAGGCACCAAATTTTCCACAGAAGAGCCATCAGTTGGAAACTCTTCGAACTCCCAACCTCTTTCATAGCCTAACCTGTTGGCTACAATGAATAGGGCTAACAATTCTTTTCTTTTTAGAAGATGAGGGAAACAAAGATCTGTCCCTCACTTCTGCCACTTGAATTTCAGAGATAGCTTGATTACTATTAACAATATGAATCTCCAACTTTTTACCAATCTCTAAGATTGATCTACTGACTTCTTTCGAGTAGCCCCTAGTCTTCAGAGAATTTAAATCATCATTCTCTAAATTAGGGGCAGAGCCTTTAATTGCAGAAAATTTGTCAACCTTAGATTGAAGCTGTAAAATGTCATACTCCAATTCAAAACTCAATTGAGGCATGTCAGCTAGATAAACTAGTTTATTGTTCTCAATTGCCATGCACATCTGACTCACTTCCGACTGCAGAGGGGAAGACCATCTCAAACTTTGACTAGCTCCCAATAAAGCTTGAGAAGAGGGAATAGGCCACTGTATTGAATGGAGATGATAATGACTGAACGACTGATGAGAATTAGAAAAGGGTGTCACAGGGAACTGAAGACCTTTGGTCCAAAGAGAAATAAGACTGAGGCCATGGTGGGTGAAAAGAGTATGGGTCCAAAGTTGATCCAAAAGGTTGATCTGATTAGCCTCAATGGATCTAGACAACCTCGAACTAGAACGGGAAAGACCGGCTCTTTCAAACTTAGATTTTCTCTTCTTCCCCGAGCCATCATCAGAAGAAGAGGAGGTGATGCTGTAGGAAGGAAGAGAAGACCTTGCCATTGCTTGTTTGCCGTATTTTCTTAGATTGTAAAAAACATTTTCAGGATTTTCAACATAGATACCTGTGATTCAAATTTCAAACACAAAATAGCATTACTGTGAGAAAATCATTTACTTTTATTGGACTTATATTTCTTCAGCTTCTTTATAGTAAATCTAGAGGAAAAGTGCTAATAGCATCACGATGGTTCTTACTTTTAGAATATCTTAAAATTACTATAATTGTTTTTCATTACTTTAAGATATTATACTTAGTTTTGGTCAACTATATGGTCAAACTTGTGATATGAAACTATTTAAGTTGTAAATAAAGAGGCTTTACCGTCGATAACAAGTATGATAAAGAAAATTGACAGTTTATTTCAACAAGATAACAAGACAAGGTGGATCACAAATTATGTAACATGAAAGATTCCTAGGAAAGTACTCTTAAAATTAAACTTCATAAGATAAGAGCTAAGTGTCATGTAGGCGTGTGTTGAGTCCTACATCAGATGTGTGTTTGGAAGACTTGAATTTATAAGTGAGGTTAAGCAGCACCTATTGTGGCTAGTCATTTTGATATGGCAAACGCTTAAGTCTCTTTTTACTTGTAACATTTAGGCTTGCAATGTAGATGGTCTAGCTGGGCTTTGGTCTTTCAAAGGCCCAGGCTTGGTTTGTATCTGCAAAGAGCCTACATCTAGTCCATGTCCATGTTTGCCAATGTAATTTGAGCCTATACCAGTTCCTATTTGTAAGGCTTGGGCTGACACGAGCATTTGGGCTTATCAGCGAACAAGAAATTTTTCGGCCATAGATGGATTTAGTTTCAATTATGTTATGAAATACTGTACAATTATAAATTATACTCCCCCTGTCTCAATTTAGTTGTCTCATATAGATTTTAGAATTGTCCCATCTATATTGTAGTAGCATAAAGTGTGTTAAAATTGATGAGAATCACCTTTCAGCTGCATGATGGTTTAAAGTCAAATTCAAGTTCTTTAAAAAATACAAATATTTAAAATGAGATAACTAAAATTCTGAGACACAAGTGCCAATAAGGGCCAGAGTTGAGGGGCTTTTAGAAATTCAGTAGTTATGAAAAATCCATTTACTAATAGCTACAATTAATAGAAACAATCCTCTTTTGCCACTGTTTCTCTTTTCTTTTTGCATGCTTACCATATTCATTTGCTTTGTCTCTACGTCAGCAGTGTGATTGGCTGCTGTTTGTCTTTTCTTTTTGCCTGCTTGCCATATCCATTTCCTTTGTCTCTATGTTAGCAGTGTGATTGGCTGCTGATTGGTGAAATAGGTTGTGCCTTTGGGTGGTATCATTGTGAATTCATCAAAATCTAAGTTATTGATTGAAGTAAAGTAGGACTACATCTATTCATGATCATGATTTGACTTGTATAGATCATTCGGATTTGTCGATCTTTGTATGCTTTCACATCCGCAGTTTGCTCTACATCCATGGCACATTAGTCATGTTCTTGGGTCCAATTAAAGTTGTAAGGAAAATGGGAGAGATAATAAAATCACTGTATTATTTTTCTATATATTATTTCGTTGAATTAGATATATTGTCTCTCCCATTTTCCTTTCAACTTTAATTGGACCCAATTTGAGTTCACACTCTTATTACCTAGTAACTCTATGTTCACATGACATATTCCACACAAGAAAAGGAAAAATCCCATATTATAAATGCATTACATCTAAAGGAACCAAATATCTCCATACAAATATTTTCACAAGCCCTTGTTCTCACCTTAGCAATGTAAAAAAGAAACAGAGAAGGATATACATGTGAAAAATACATACCCAACTAATTACATCACACACTTGAACATTAAAACTATAGGTTTTAACATTTAAATACATCTAATCTATTCCATTCTCTCTTATTCTTGAAACAAAAGCACACAAGCTATATCAATAATAATAGATAGGATCCATCCATAGCAGTAGCAAACCGGTTAAAATCAAGGAACCGACGACTCAAACCGGATCTTGTCAACAAGCTGAATCATTTTCGTTCTTACCTTTTGAACTGCACTTACTTGACAGAAAATGCAGAATCCAATTGAATCCATCCTTGATTTTGAAAATGGCCGAGGAAAAGTAATGAATGAAGTAAATCTTGTAGAGAAGCTTCTTGACGACCCGAAACAGTAACGCAGTGAACAGTAGTGTAATGGTCGCCGTCCATCCGACGCCTAAGATAACTACTCCAGCCAAGAGTACTGTAAATCGAGTATCTTCTGTGGCTAGAGCAAAGAAGGAACACCCATAACTTACCAACATTGAAATTGCACAAATCCAAGTGAAGGCAATCATAGTCCGCATCAAGAGCCTTCTTTTGAAGCAAAATTCACTCAGCAGTAGGAGGATGAGCAGAATGGAGTGAACAAAGCCGACAGTGTTGGATATCATGAAAATAGTATATCTTGTAGGAAAATTTTTGGACATAATTGATTGCCCTTGTTTGTAAGTAATGTTGGTGGTCACAGACAGTGTATCCTTGATGGTGGTTTTCACAGACTCTTGTGTATCCTCTGGCAAAACACCACCAGGAGGGTTCAAGGCAGCTTGGTAGGTGATTGTGGCAATCAGTATGGCGACCACCATTAGTGCATCTCGAGTCTTGTTTGTCCATTCTCTTGATCTTTCAACAGAAGGCTTTGAACTACTCTTCCGCCACCGATTGCGAGTTTCTTTAGGCAATTCCCTTGCTCTCTGGGCTTTAACACCTCTAAGGATCATTGTAATTTTCAAACGATTGCATCCCCGCGGTGCCTCTCTCAATAGATCCAAGGCTGTAAAACCATTTGCATTGATGGCATTTACATCCAACTCAAAAATATTGTTGCCGTCAGGGAACAAGAGCTTAATAATCTGCAAAACAACTCTCTGTTCAGATGCTTTGAAATAGAAAAAAACAGAGCCAGTTCTATTCATCCTGTTAGCGTTACGCGCGGAAACAAGAAAAATTTAACGGAAATAAAAACACAGCACAACACAATATTTTAACGTGGTTCGGCCCACCTGGCCTATGTCCACGGAGCGACAGAATATTCACTATAAATGAGAAAATATATATACATGTACAATAATGATGACTCCCTTGAGTCATGAGCCCAAACCCGAAGTCCCGAGCTCCTTTGTACACCCCTGTATATAACACATCAACGTCACCTCTCAGTTGATGTGAGTCTCTCTCATACTCAGAATAGAGAACCCAACTTCTGTGCTCCTCCCTCTACGCTTCTTACGTCCTACGAGCAACTCCCGATATGCTTCTCAAACGCGAGCATCTCCAATGATGGTGTGTCCCACACACACACAGATCTCCACCTTTGCTCTGGCAATGGGGCTTGTCTCTCCAGCCGCACTCCTGCTGGCTGCCACTCACAGATCTGTGAACCCAGATCTGCAGCGGTATTGCACTGTTGCTTCTGCCCTTTTCCAGCCGTCGAGCTGTCCTTCAGACAGTATCAGATCTGCTACTCCTTCTTGAAGGCACATCTCCTTGATGAGAAGCCCACGGCCAAAAGGCCATCCCCTTTTGGTTCTTCTCTCTCAATGCCCTCCTGGGATTCCACACCACACACTTCCAACCCACGACGAGTGCCTGTATATATAAGAAAATACAGTCGGCCCTTTGGAGTCCTTTCTTAGCAATTGCCTATTATTCCAAAACCATGTAAAGCAATTGCCTTCTTCCTCTCTGCATTATATACTGGCAGCCTCTTGACTGTGTAAATAATAGTTTCCTTTTAGGCTTTTGGGCCTTTTTCTAAGCCGAGAAATCCTGACAATATATATAGCAGTTGCTGTCCCTTTTCATAGAGAAAATCTCGGTGGTTATTTGAGCCACCACCTCAACAATCTCCACCTTGACGACAAATCCACCAACCTCCGAAGAAGATGTTCCTCCCTCTACGTCCGTGCTCACAAGCACTTCTCCACCAATCTGCAACTCATGATCAACACCTTGCTGATCTGCTTTATGTAAAAGACTCTTTTACTTGGCTGCCTCAGAACTGCCTGCTTTTCCTTCTGCTGAGATCTCACACATGTTGTATTAGCGCTGCCTGTGTATGCCAGATCGAGTAGAAAACCCCTCCAGTCTGTATACTACCGATCTAACTGGCTGCCCCTTCTCTGCTGTCCACCGCAAGACTTAACCAGTTTTCTGCACGCTGGTTGTATCTTCTTCTGGCCTTCCATACAGCAGCGCCTCTGCTTGTACAGACCATACACCCTGCATTACAGCCATGCATTCCCTCACTAGAATGCATGCAGTAATTGCACGTTGACATGTAGTCAACATTGCTGAGACTTCCTCCATGGCAGCCAACGAAAAAACACACCATGTTTCATGGCTGCCTCTTCCTTGCCATTGATGTGAAGCCCATCACTATGTGCAGGGTGTCCCCTTCAACGTGGCAGCAATCCCTTCGTGAACAGTAATGGCACTGTTCTGCTATGCCTGCTTGCGCTGATGTTTGCAACCGACACTCCACCTTGAACTTTGTGCTCAGCACTCCTCTCAGGATTCTGCTGCAAGTCAAGATGCCTGCCTATGGGGTTTCAGCACTGCAAGGCAACCTACTTCCTAGTCTCAGATGTGCACCAATCTGAAAATCTCAAGTGCCTTCTCCAATGCTTGCTGTCTGAAAACCCAAAACCTCCAACGTCACATGTATTGTTTGTATGCTGACAACACAAATCAACCATACGTTTGTGCTATGTACGGTCAACACCAAGGCTATCCCATGCATTCAATCCCAAGTTGACCACGACTGTATATCCTTATCTTAAAAGGTCTCTAATATACAGTCGTGTTCCATCTGTCTGCTACAGCTGTTGTTGTATATATCCATCCTTCTCATGCAATGACCAGCACCCACAATACACCTTTGTATTGTCCAGTTTGTGTGTCTTCCGCAAACCGCTGCACCGCCTCATCTCACTCTCTCTCTAATCCCTCTTCTCTGTGTCTTACACAGGAATACAATAATATATAAGTCACCCTATTGGGCCTAAGCCCAATAGGCCCATTAGTGGGGCTGGCCCACAACAATCTCCCCCTCCAGCCCCAGGAGGAGGAGAACACTCTGACATGGATGTTATCTTCTGTAGAGGCCAGATGCCCCTACGCAGAACTCAAACTTTTTCTTTGAAAGAACTTTGGTGAATGCTTGTGTTGGATTGTGCTTTTTTTATTCCGTTCGATTATTCTTGTTTATCACGCTGTAAGCGCTAACGCATCCTTCTGTGCAAATGAAACTCCAAACTCTCCTAACCCAACTAGCAACTGAATGGAAGAGCACTTGGGACCTTCCATTAGACTTGGCAATGCTCGAGTTGGGTTTTGGTGGATGTTAAGTATATTTACCTTGTAACTAAAAACAGAGCAATCATGTCGTTACATAAATTTTATTTGGCACAAACGATCAGGTGTAGGAGATACGACGATGATAAGGTCGCCTATTTGAAAACTCCTAAAATTTAAAAATTCAAGTTTCAAAAATGAATGGTAAAGATGGAATACTGGACCATATTATGATCAGTCTCATTCATTATATCAATTTTTTATGAAAAAATATACATACAAATATGCATTTACTTAAAAATTAATTAATATAGTGGGAGATCTAGTGATTTATAAAATACTTGAATTACTTCAACTAATAGACTAGTTTTTTTGACTGACTACCCAAGTCCTAACAAATGATATCAAAGTCCGATCTCAGACTATCTTATAGTGATCCGTTAGGTGAATGAGATGGCTGGTCTTGTTTGAGGGAGGGATTACTGGAGCTAGCTGTGGATGAGTCTTATATTGGAAGTGTAGAGAGATATCTAAAAATTTATAAATAATTTTAATCACTCCACCTAATCGACTAGTATGTTGAGATGAATACTCCGTTCCTAACAAATTGGAAGGAATCAGAAATTTAATTGACATACCTTATACTGTCTCTTGGCTGTAAGGAGGTGGAGTATGGTGTTCTCTTCATCGTCTTTCTGGCAAATGAACACTTTATCCATTGTCTTTTCTTTATCATCAGGATCCACTGTCTTTTCTTTATCGCCCTTCTTGTTCACGGACTCTTTGTTACCAATTGTCATCTTTATTAGCATCTTAGCAGCCTCAAATTGGTCATGGTTCAAGCACAAGTGTAAGAGCGGTTCACCTCTGTGGGTCTTCATCAGTTTCGCGACTTTCTGCTCATTCACCAACACTTCCAAGACTTGGACATGCCCTTTGATTGCTGCAATATGGAGAGGAGTCCATCCTTCTCGGTCACGAATGAAGCAAGCGTCTGCATCCAACCTCAGGAGCTCTTGTGCTACGTCTTTGTGTCCCTCTGCTGAAGCCAGATGCAGTGGACTTTGTTCTTGGCTGTTTAATTTGCTGGTGAATTCGGGTTTTCGATTTATGATCTCTTTTACGAAGTTCACATGCCCAAATTGAGCTGCTATGTGGAGAGGAGTCTCCTTAGGAGCATCACCTGCAAAAACTTTATCAACAATGTCGCCATCTTTCTCAAGCAGTTCATTCAAGAAACTCACGTTTCCTGTAAGTGCTGCATCGTAGACTCTCCCAGCCATCCTCTATCTCACTCTCTCTCACGCGGGTGTAGCAAATGAAGTAATGAACTGATGAGGGGGATGAAATTTACTGGCGTATTAGGTCTTAAATAGATTCTTCAAGTTGATTGAAGGCATTGTCTGTGCAAAGGGACCAGGGGTTTAAAACGCTTTCTCTCTCCTCTAATTTTTTTTTTAATTTAAAAAAAATAGAAAATCTAGGGTGAGAATATTCTCTTAAAGTAACGGTCATTTTCTTTTGGTATAGTTTTAGATCATTAAAATATAAATTTCGATACTAATATAAAATTTATATTCTCAAATACTCATAGTGACATGTATCTCATATTATATTTCAATTTTTAAAATTTTGTAAAAAATTCAGAATATTAAAAAATTAGACAAAGATTTGTTTAGATTCTACCCATCATATTTAGAGCTATTTATTTTATTTTAGAAACATTTTTACATCATTTTATTCATTTTTTGACAAGAAACTTGAAAATAAAAAGTATCTTATAAATTTCAGCATTTATCAAATTTTCAGAATTTTTTTGAAAATCACACAAGCACCTTATGTCTTAAATAATGAACTGAAGAGAGGGATGAAATGTACAGGCGTATTATGTCTTAAATAGCTTCTTCAGGTTCTAGAAATGATTGAAGGCATTCTTTATGCGAATGAGGGCAGCTCTTCTGTGTAAGAAAATCAAGTGAGGGAGAAATGATCTTAACATGTTAATTGCATAAAATTATGATAAGATTTGAATTAATTATATTAATTACATCTACTTTTAATAAAAAAAAAAAGATTTTGTCATCTCGATATTATTTTTGAAGACCAAGTGTCCAAGGATTCATCTGTATTGAAACAGAGGACATTTTAGCTCAACAAGACTTTGGGGCATGTGCCACACACCAAGTAAGCAACTATAGAGAGTGACCTAAAAGAGTGTTAAGTGTGAATCAAACCCAAAACTTCTTTCTTAAAAGGAGCTTCTCGACCGTCCGACCAACTCCCTCTTGGATTTATCATCTCCATATTATTGTTAACAGGTTATAATATGAGAACTGATTTGTGCACCGTGAGATTTACTCACAGTTGCACCAAATTAATATTCTTGTTTCATTTTTTTTCTTTTTCACCTTTCAATTGATATTTACAGAAATGCCATTTTCCTTTCCCTATTCTCTCAATTCATTGCCCGTACATGCAGGGGAGCAAACGAATTTCCCCACTTTTAACATGGGTTTTAAATAAAGAAAAATTAGAATACAAAGTTAGTATTAGTAAAAGAAATTATTGTCTGGATTTTTTTTTATTTCCGTGTTATATAGACTTAATGGTCATTTGGGAGACTTAAAAATTAGTTAAAATGGATTAAATTCTTAGTCTTTACATAATTTAAAGGAACGGAAATGTGGCAATATTTTCACCAATACTATCGATTTGCAATCGTCTTCCAAATATCTAATAAAATTTGATATTTTAAAATATTCATTTTCCAGTAGAGTGGAAAATTTTTAAATTCAAAATATTGGACTTTGGCCAATTCCTTTTTAGAAAAATATGGTTAACTTAAGGATATTAAGGAAAAAAAAATGGAGAAAAGCTTTTAGAACAATTCATTAGAGTAGTGATTTTTGCACTACCACTTTTTTTTATAAACGAGGCGCACTCTCAAAGAATTTAACGGAGCCAGTATCTCGTGGTTCTCTCTATTATAAGAAAAAGGATAAAAATTAATTTTTTATTAAAAATAGTGCACCGCAAAAAAGGTCGTGATAAAAAATCACTACGCATTCAATTACCATGCAATAATTGAGTTTCACTTTCCAGCCAGGTTAAAAATAGGTGGGCTTGTATGGTCGAATGATCCAAGAAAGCTAACATGGATAATGCTGACAGCATGTTTGCTGACGCTTCTTGCGTGACACCATCTTTGCTGATCACTAGAAAAATAAACTTGAAAAAACATATTTGAAAAATATTGCAAATGAATATAAATTTTAATAGGAGATGTTTCGACTAAAAATAATTAATAAGATAGAAGAAATGTTGGCAAAATTTAAAAGAATCTTTAGAGTTTTTTGTGTTTGATAGAGTAAAGTGTTGACAACTAAAAAATGATAAATAGAGAAATTGAAGACATGTATGCTACTTTTGATGAACAGATTAACTTTAAGGAATAAAATTGGAATCGAATATATTATGGATATTTTTGAAATAATTCAACTAATTTGAGAGAAACTCATTTTAAATTTTTTGGCCATGTTAATAGAGCATAAAACATAATGTCAATTAGTTTATTTGAGAATTTACATATCAAAGGCACTGGGAGAAGAGGTCGATCACTGAAAATTTCTAAGGAAGAGATAAAGAAAAATATAATAGATTATTGAGTGACTCATGTTATGACTTATGATGGAGTCAATTAGAGAAGAAGAACTTGTAAAGCTGATAGTAAATTGATATTTTTTTTGCATTTGATGATGATAAAATTTAAATTTTTATATAAAAAGGTAATACTTATCTTAAAATAAATTTAAAACTTATATAAAAAATTACAAAGTGCAGTAATTGAGTGTAATAATGTCAATCCCTCATCTTCATTCTCAATTAATAAAATTTTAAATTTTAAAATAAAAAAATTCTTAAAATAGATGATAGATATAAGAGGCTTAACTTTAATCTCCTACACTTAATCATTTCTCAACTCAAATACTCAAGATAAACCAAGTATCACTCATACGCATGAGAGGTTCTTTCGAAGAGTTTGAGAAGCATTATTTGAAGAGGTTTATGAACATATTATTTATTTGTCTAAAATCCGCACCTATTTCCTCTCAAACTTACTTGATACATGCGATTTGCAAGTGCTTTCGTGTATCCTTAAGATTAGTCTCATTCTTTTCATTTATAAAGTGAGATTCTAACCATCAATTATTAGTGTGGGGACTTCTAGATACTGATTAGGTTCCCACTTTATCAGCTAGATAAGATAGGCTAGCAATCTAATATTATTATTAAAAGGAGATGCTATGCTTACTTTATAGATATTATTGTTTTCACTCAGCTGTAAGCAAGCTTGATTATAAATTTAATTGAGTAATGAAAATTATGAAGAATTAACCTAAACTTTAGCTTGAGGTTAGAGGTTGATTTTTAATAGCTTTGATACCAAATGATCAAAGAGATGAAAATTAAGTTTTACTTACAACTAAGAAGGAAAACAATGATATTTAGAAAGTAAATCTTCTCGTAATAATCTACTAAATTGATAAAATAACCCTAAAGCACTTTATTATCTTGTTAAAGCATTATATAACTCATACTTGTGCAATACATTTTCCAAAAAAATTAAGGATACCGAGTTTACATACTCTCTTTTTTATATCAATAGGTAGCTGATTCATCATCACTATCATCATATAAGCTATAATTTCATCTATCACGAGTCGATTTTATTATTCTTCGCAACTAATTGATCTTATCATAAACCATTACTCTATAATCTAACAAATCAGTTTTTATCCATTTTCTCTTTGTTTTGCTTTTTCTTATAAGTGAAAGTTATAAGTAATGCATCAATCACATATCAAAAAATATTTTCATAACATGCTTTGCACAATATTAGCATAAAATTTTTAAATTGAACAACGCTAAGAAAACAACCGTAATATCAACATACAGACTGATGTACAAAAGACCCCATTGAATCTGAATGAGCATAAATCTAAAGGAGCTGCAAGACTATGTTGGTAGGACAAGGATCAAATCTTTTTTATCAGCTTATAGCATCATAACTTATCATAGACAAAGATCACCATATGAGATTGTCAAATATGTAAGATTGAATTGATCAGAACTACGATCAAAAACAAAAATAGATAGATACAAAAGTTGTCAAAAATTTGTGAGAAGTAAAAGAAGACAAAGGTCAACTCGTTGTCTCCCGTCTCAGAAAGTGAGAGGTTGCGATTTCAAGCTCTCATAGCCTAACCTTGGTGTGTGCTGTAGGGGTAGTGGACTTACCCGTGGAGGTTTTACGCTGGTAATCCCGTGGTTTCCTACATATAAAAAAGAAAAAAGACAAAGGGCGACATTTAAGTATAATTATAACCACAATTGAAGTATACATAGATAGAACTATAATGATTAAATTCAGAAAATAGATAGTCCAAAATGAGTCACAAATTGACGACCAATGGCTAAAATTGAGTGATAACTAAAAATTCACTTTGGATGAAGCAAATAGTGGCAATAATAGTGACGATGGAGAACAACAAAAATAATGTAAAATGTATTTAAACTAACCTAATTTTATTGCATGGGCTCGAGTACCTGATACAAATGTTGTGGATGAGAACAATTATAGCAGGAAATGAGATCTCACTGATATCGACTGATACGATTTTAAACAACCGATATTTATTCCAAAAAAAAATAGGAAAGAGAGATATTGGCCGATATCCTAGATACAACATATCAGCCCGGTCATAAAATATGGGTGAATTTTTTACCCCTGAATTATAGAGATGCAATGGCCCAATGGGCCCCCACAAAACAAAGAATTAATATTAAATGCATGAAGATAAGATAGTGAAAAAAGAAAAAGACTGAAGACATATGATTGGACAACACGTTGACAGGCAGATTAAAACAAAAAAAAACAGTGGGTGGATAAACACATGAATAAGAACTTATGATTATGTTGGAGAATGAATAGCTCTCAATCGCTAGAAGAATTTTACTATGAATACCACGTGAAGCATGAAGAGACGTGATTTTATAAAATTAAGACCTCTTACAGCTATTTTGTATTTAGCAACACAAGTTTGAATGTATTTTCAATTTTATCTTTTTTATGAATAGTAAAATTTTAATGGGTTGATTTTTACTATTCACGAGGATTTCACAAGCCGACTTGAAATTTAAGAGAGCCGAATTGCACTGTTCATAAATTTTGACGAGCCGATTTGAAATTTTAGATAGTCGAATTGCACTGTTCATGAATTTTGGCGAGTCGAGTTTCAATTTTAGAGAGCCGAATTGCACTGTTTATAAATTTCGGCAAGCCGATTTGCAGTGTTCACGAATTTTGGAGAGCCGACTTGCAATTTCGGTGAACCGATTGCACTGTTCATGAATTTTGACATTTTTTTTTCTTCGGTAGGCAGGTGGAGGGCAAATTAGGCATTACGGTAAAACCTATGTCTTTATACACAAAATGCCCGTGTGAAGATCACTGCCCAATTAGAATATGTCATTTATTAAGAATCCATTCATATATAAAAATATATAAAAGGATAATATAAAAACTCAAATTATCTTTGAATTCGATCTATGTTATTCAATAGGTGTGGTGAAATCCTATGTTGTGCTGAACAATGGAATTTCGACACTTTTGTTATATATATATTAAAGTTTAATTTTAATTAAAAATAAATGTAGTGTTGATTTAGCAAGTAAATTTTTTTTCTCTCATTTCTTAATTAAATTTTATTATTTCTCATATTAGAAATAGATTCTTTAAAAAAAATCTCATTATTGTAAATCAAGTTTTCTTGATTCAAATTTGTAAATTAGCATTGAATTAAAAGGTTTTGACTAAATTTTTTTCAATCACCAAAATTATTGTCCTAGACTATTTTTTTACACAACATACTGATTTTTTTTTATATTAATATTAAAAAAATTCATCTTATCCCGACTTCGTAATTGAGCTTTTGGATTGAAAAACTTTATTTGAGACTTTTTGACCTCAAAATAATTAAAATTGAAAATAAAATTCAGTATTGAGCTTAGCTAATAATTTTCACCAAGATGAATTTTTTATATTGATGACAACAAAAAAATTCAGCCTATTGTCATGGCAAAAAATTTGTAAATTTTTTTTTTTTTCAGAGTAAAAACTTTCAGTCACAAATTTTCAATCTAAACCCATTCATTAGATCTCATTTTCTTTCTTTTTCAATATTTGATTTTGTGTTCATTACATCTGATCTTTCTTTCTATGATCCATATCGTTTCAAAATTATCTTTTTCTTGTCTCGGCTTTTGTTCCGGCAATCGGCTGTTTTTTCAACAAAATTATAATTTTCAACTCGGCTGAGGTTGGATTGAAAAATGTTAATTGAAACTTTTAGTATAAAACATAGGCAATTTTTTACTGTGTGTCTTTCTTGGCAATTCTCTTACTCGCTTGGCTTTAACACTTCTAAAGACCATTCCAATTTTTATTCGGTTGCATCTACCAGATATCTCTTGTAATACATCTAAGGGTGTAGAACAGTTTACATTCATGGCATTTACATCCAATCCCTTAGTATTTTCACCATAAGGGAACAAGAGTTCAATGATATGCACAACAATTTCGAGTGGTTCAGTTTTTTTTTCAAATAAGAAAAGAAAGATTATGGGATTTCGAAAAGATTCTTTCACTCATATCCCACATAAAGGGAAATGCCATTTTTTCTAGGAAAATGTTTCTCTGAAAAAGGAGTGGCAAGGATCATTTTCTCTATAATTTTTTAATTTGGTCTAAAATTACTGCACAACTATAAAGACAAGAGAATTTTTTTTTTTTTTTGAATTTATGTGCGGAAACTGCGGGATATCCAGCGTAAAATCCCTACGGGTGAGCCCACTACCCCAAGAGCATAGCAAGATTAGACTATAGGGGCTCAAACCAGCAATCTCCCACTTCCTAAAATTAGAGACAACCAATTAGTTACACCTATATGGGTTATTGCTGAGCAACTACTACTTAGGGCTTCATTTGTGTATTTTTTTTTATTAAAAGTATCAGTAAAAATTATATTTGAATCCGATTTTGTGTTGGAAAGTGGAAGTTCGACACTTTTATTGAAAAAAATCTTGATATATCTTTTCAGCATCCAAAGGTAAAAATCCAAATAGAATATATAGTTTCTGCTTTCAACTTTCAGTGCAATATTTTAACAGTGACACAGTAAATTGGCTACGCATGAAACACGAGGGTCTTCAAACTTACTCTTACTTTGTTGGAAAGGTTAACATCTTTGCCATGTTTGTTCAGCCGTCGCATCTGAAAATTAAAAAAAAAATATTAGGCAGATTTAATTTCCTTGACCCTAATTTCAAACGCTTAAGAGAATATTGATGTATTTCCTTGTGGAGTTAATAATATGAATGATATATTTTTTTCTTTTAAATGTTTAGCGATAAATTTATTAAAATTAAATTAAACAATTAAAATAGACAGATGATAAAAAAAAAAAATGATGTTTCAACACTAACACCTATTCTGCTTAAATTCTGCACTTTTTAAATGATTCTTAGTTTTTGTGCGGTTTTTCAAAATAAGTCATTCAAAGAAGTCTCTAAAATGAGCTCCATATAAATAGATCCTTATTTCTTTATCACTGTTCATTAGCTCCTTATTTTATAAATTTAATTATTAAATTAAAATCTTTCATCGTTAATTATTAATTTAAAATTATCATATTAAGAATTAGGAATTGATTTTCATTAGCTCCTTTGCAGTCTATCTCTGTCGCACCTCAACAATTCTCTGTCACTTTCTGCCACCTAATTAAAGCATTATTTATGCAGGACTCAGTCACGCTTGACTTCATATTCACCTGTACAGTAGTCATGTTAAACACTATTTATTAAATAATTTTTGAAAATCAAGAAATTCATTGGACTCACCCGAAATTTTCTGAATTTTTGAAGGCCACTCATTCTAAAATGGGTAAAATCGGTTAGAAGACACGTGATGGAGTGAAATTATCATTTTATCTCTAACGGTGTACCGTTCATCAAGTAACGGTGCACATTTCTTCAAGTTACGGTGTACTGATAACATGTTGCTCTACATGTATATGTTATACATATCGGTACACTGATACTTGATGAGCAGTACACTGGAATGGGTAAAATAAGAATTGCACTTTACCCTATGTTTCTTAACAAATTTTGCCCGTGTTAGAATAAACATCCATTTCCTAAATATGAATAATTGTTAGGGCTTGTTGTTAAAATGCAAAGGTTGTGAACTTAAATCCCATGAGTCTTGAATAAGGCTCCAAATGAGATTAATAATTAAGATGGTAATAATGATTATGATTATATTTAGTGTTATTGAGCACATGTGAGTATATCTACACATGTCTGTTATTGTATGACGCAGAAGGTGGTATCGAATCTGATTTGGATAGGAGACTCGATTGATTGTAAAAATACAACCGTAGAGATAGAAAGAAGACTTAAAAATAAAAAAATGGTAAAACCGTATCTCAAAAGTCAATCTATGGCCACTTGATCTTAATGGTTAAAGTCACAGACGTCATCTTTCCAAAGACGTTTGCCAAATTTGACTATCAAGATCAATTGGCTACAAATTGTATTTTGGTTTGAAATTTTACATGATGGTAAATATTTAAGTATAATTTCAATCTGTATGGTTATATTTTCAATTTACATAATAAATTACTTTATAAAATAAAAAACAGTATCAAATGCAAAATACTCAGGCTTAATTGGACGAGCTCGAGCTTCGGTAAAAATAATCAGGTTTGGGCATTTTTTATTGAAGCCCAGCCCGAGCTCAATTGAGGAACACCTCTAATTATTTATAAATTTTTTTTAATTCTGTCTAGAATTAGTTCACAACTATAACATTAAGAGAATTGGAGAGCAACTATTACTTAAGGCTTCATTTATCTATCTTTTAATTTTTTTTTTTTTTAGCACTAAAGAAGAAATTTCATTAAAAGAAGAAAAAGAACAAGGCAAAGCTATAAGGCACAAAAGACCTACGAGGATTAGGCCCAAGAAAACAAAAACGCAATGGAACCAGAACCACACAACCACAGAAACTTAGCTATAACAGAAAAATGCTTAAAGTCGGTCCTTCAACACCATTCTTAGCGAAAAAATCCACCACACCATCTGCTAAACGACTAATCTGATTGATTGAAACCTCCATGCCCGAGAGTAGCCTCTTAATCTCCCTAACAGTTGCGGTTAATTAAAAGTAAGTACACAGTAAAAATTATCTTTGAAATGGTAATGGAGCCGCCTCAATTAACATTTTTTTTTTTTTTTGATTAATGTGTGAGAAATTCAGACACAGTCATACTAAAACTCCCATAAATGAGCTCATTACCCCTAAGGTACATCAAAATTAGACAATGGAGGCTCGAATTTTAACATTTTTACATTTAGAAAATCAATATAATGAAATTTGACACAACAATATTGTTCAACAATCAATGGTTTCTTTTTCAACTTTCATTCACACTATGAGGAATGGTCCCAATAAATTGAACTATTGAATTACGTAATTGATCCCCACAAGAAAATATCAAATTGACCCCAAGAAAATATCAAGTCTACCCCTCTCAAGGTGTACTGCATAGAATGTTGCATAACTAAAACACGTATAGAGTTGAAATGTCAATCATGACCTAAATTACTTGACTTAGACATGTACAGTAATTAGACTCTAATCATATTTAAGACCAAAAATCCTGGCTGATCATCCAATCCTATTTCGCCAAATCACATGTTAATTTATTTTTTTACCCTTTTTTGACAAAAACCTCTACCTAGTAGAAAAACATGGATAGTGAAATTTATAATCATCTTTCAAGGATAAAGTAAACTAGTAAAGCTTTCAAAAGCAAATCAATTCAATTTACATTAGATAAATAAAAATGTTGTTTATGTAATATCTTAAATAAATTTTATAAATTTGTTTGATTAGCAAGTGCACGGCAGATTCATTATTAATCCATGAATTAATTATCAACTATAGGTCATCTAAATCAAACTTGTAAACTTAAAATACACAGTTATAATACAGACAATTTAGAAAGACCTACACTCTTTTCACTCTTTTCATAGGTCTCTATATGTCTTATAGGGTCAGAACTCAGAAAGATGTTACTTACATTCAACTAAAAATTGAGACGGTTAAGGAAGTGGGAGGTTGCAGGTTCGAACCCCCATGGTCTAACCTTGGTGTGCCTTACGGGTAGTAGGCTCATATGTGGGGGTTTTAGTATGACTGTTACTGAATTTCCCACACAGTAATCTCAAAAAAAAAAAAAAAATTGAGGTGGCTCCATACCATTTCAAATGAAATTCGTGAGGTAGAGAGTAGAAAAAAACCAATGTGGAAGAGATACGGATTTGCCCTTTGGCTTTAGAAGAAATTGAGAGGAAAGATCCAGAAATGGGAAGAACAAGAACAATAAGTAGAAAAGTAGCTAGTTGTATTACTGAAGGAAAAAGTTTGAATATTTAATATAATGTCGTGAATGGTGATATTGAAAATAACTCAAATGAAGATAAATTTTAATGGGAGATGTTTCTCGACATAAAGATAATTAATAAGACAAAAGAAATGTGGGTAAAATGTAAAAGAGTCCGTAGAGTTTTGTGTGATTAAAGAGTTTTTCTTTATTTAAATAGACAATTGTCAAACAATTAATATTCATAAAATTGATCATAACTAAAAAAATTCAAATACACAAAGTAAGTTGGATGGAGCAAATAGTGGCAAAGATAGTGACGATGGAGAGCAAAAAAAATGATGATGGTGTCAATGGTCCTCGTTACTGATGGTTGGGGTAACACAAATAATGTAAAATATTATTCAAATTAGTTTAATTTTATTGATGGATAAACAAAGCGGTGAATGGGCTTGGGTACTTAGTGAAATGATTGTGGGTTTCAAAACTTGAGATAGATCAGATCAGGGTTTAAATATCGGCTTCTATGCATGCAGAAAAGAATTGATAAATTATAGAGATACAATGGCCAGATGGTCCTCGGCAAAAGCAAAGAATTGATTGTAGATGCATGGAGATAAGATACTGAAAAAGAAAAGAAAAAAAGATTGAAATGGATGTAAAGAATGGACAAGTCATTGAAAAAGTAAAAGATTGAAATGGATGTAAAGAATAGATGAAGATAATGAAAAAATAAAAGATTGAAATGGATGTAAAGAATGGACATGATAGTGAAAAAGTAAATGATTGAAATGGATGTAAAGAATGGACAAGATAGTGAAAAAGTAAAAGATTGAAATGGAATTAAAGAATCGACAAGAGATAGTGAAAAAGTAAAAGATTGAAACGGATGTAAAGAATGGACATAATGAAACAAATCTCATTTTTCAAATTTTCATGTTCTTTTATATATTTTATTAGTTAAAAAATGATAAACAAATAATAAATAATTACACCCTAAATTGAGTGTGGATTGTTGGGGTACATGTACATCGTGATTATTTTGTAACCACAGAGATGACTTTTCTCGTGTTTACCAAGTTTATTATCACTAAAATGAGTCAATGAATAAAATAATCCTTAATTAAAATCTTAACAAATTTCTATTGATTACATTGAAAAATGCATACAGCTCGTATGCCAAACGATCTCCTCAGTATATATATTATTTATAGAGGTGTTCAGTTGTCTGGCCCGAGTCTGGCCCTAGCGACATAAATAAATGAGCTCGGATAAATATTTTTCTCCAACGAATTAGACTTAGGTTTTAATTTAAAGTCTAGTTATTGTTGTATAAATTAAAAATATAACGGTAGAGATTGAAAGAAGACTGAAAAATCGAAAATATGCTAAAACCGTATCTTTAAAGTCAATTTCTAACTAGTTGATCTTAATTGTCACACTCAGAGGTGTCATCTTTTCAAAGACGTTTTCCAACTTTGACAATCAAGACCAATTGGATAAAAATTATACTTTAGGTTGAAATTTTACGTGATGGTAAATATTTAAGTATAATTTCAATTTGTATGGTTAGATTTTCAATTTACAAAATAAATGATTATATAGATAAAAAACAATATCAAATGCAACATAATCGGGCTTAATTGGATGGACTCGGGCTTGGGCATCTTTTATTTAAGCCCAGCCCGAGCCCGACCGAAGGACACCCCTAATTATTTATACTTTTTTTTAAATCAGTATAGAATTAGTGCTCAACTATAACGATAAGAGAATTGGAGAGCAACTATTACATAAGGCTTCTTTATCTATCTTTTAATTAAAAGTAATTACACAGTAAAAATTATCTTTGAATTAGATCTATGTTATTCGGTAGGTGTTGTAAAGACCCGACTCGAAAAATCTGGGCTTAGGGCTTGGGTCAGCAACAAATTGTACGCTTTGGGCTCACACGGGTTTGGATTGGGGCCTAACCCAACTTGTAGGCCTCAAAACACGTCTTGCTGATTGTGGAGGGGCTGCCACTTATAAACTCCATGTGAAAATCCCTCACTTCTGATGTGGGATCCTTTCTTTCCCACACTCCCACTCCCAATTAGCATTTTACTTAGATTAACCTTCGTGGACTCGGCTGTCTGGGCCAGGTCAGGGTCTTACAATCCACCTCCTAAAGCCCAGAGCCATCCCCGGCTCGACCCAATGAATCCAGTGGAAGGCCTACACAGTCCGAGTGCGAAACTCAGCTCTGATACCATTTGTAAATGCCCTGACTTAGAAAATCTGGGCTTATAAAAAGCAAAAGCTCTCATTTTTTTTTTCTTTTCAATGTTTGATTTTCTGTTCACTGGTTCTGATCTTTTCTTTCTATGATCCATATCCTTTCAAATGTTGTTTTCCTTGTCTCGATTTTTGTTCTTAAACTCCGCCGTTCTTTTCAACGACATTTTAATTTTCAACTCGGCTGAAATTTATAAATGGGCTTGGATTGAAAAATCTTTACTGAAACTTTTAGTAAAAAAAATAGAGAATTTTTTATTTTGAATTTTTTCTCATGACAGTCCATTGAAATTTTTTGTTGTCATCAATAAAGAAATTTATCTTGGTCAAAATTTGTAGTTGAGATCAAAATTGAATTTTGTTTTCAATTTTAATTATTTTGATCTCAAAAGTTTCGGCTAAAGTTTTTTGGTCCAAAAGCTCAGTTACAAATTCTGACAAGATGAATTTATCGATTGTCAAAAAAAGCTAGGACAAAAGCACTTAGAAATTTCAATTACTTATATATAAATTTCAATCAAAATAATTTCTCAACCAGTTATTAAGAAGAAAAGGTAAATAATAAAAAATAAAAATCTAATATGGATGAGAATAAAATAATTAATTCTAAAAATATAAAATCCCATATTGAAATTGAATTCAAAAGTCTCAACTACACAAACTGAAAAACAACAATACATAGCATAAAATACATAGCCAGCTAATTATCAACATAGCCCTTAAAAAGAAGAGTAATATGGGATTTAGCATGATAAGATTACTACTGATGAAGACATCTTCATCAGCTATAGTTGAGTGGCAAGGTCATGAGGATCTTCTCTAAGAGCTGAAGCCATCTTGTTTTGAACCAATCCTTTATTGACTTTGAACATGGTCCACCAAAACAAATGAACGATTCCAATCTTGTTGAGAAACCTGTTGACATGATTAAAAAGACATACGATGCCGAACAGAACTAATGACAATCCACACCCAAGAGAGAGGATGACCATGCTAAGAATGGACATAGTGAATATGCGGTGTCCGACATAAGTTGTGTAGGATAGAGTGGAGAAGGCACACCCATAAGTAATCAACATTGAAATGGCACAGATCCAAAGGATAACTATCAAATACTGCATCAGTCGCTTACTTTTGAAAGAGAATCCACACACCAGCAGTAAGATTAGTAGTATGGAGTGGATAAAGCCTACAGAGTTTGATATTATGAAAATTATGTATTCCTTAGGAAACTGATCAGACATAATTGCTTTTCCTGCTTTGTGAAAACCTTCGTAAGCTGAGCTACAATTGACATGGTGGGAAACATCAGGTTTTGATGTGTGATTGAAACACTCATCTTGTTGCCAAACACCTCCAGGAGGGTTTATCATAGCTTGGAAAGTCACCGTTGCTATCAGTATGGCCACCACTATTAGCGTATCTCGACTTCTATTGGTCCATTCTCCTGATTTATCAACCGATACCTTCAAGCTCTGCTTTCGGACTTGATTGCGTGTCGATTTGGGCAATTCTCTTGCTCGCTTGGCTTTAACACTTCTAAAGACCATTTCAATTTTTATCCGGTTGCATCTACCAGGTACCTCTTGCAATACATCTAAGGGTGTAGAACCGTTTACATTCATGGTATTTACATCCAATCCCTTGGCATTTTCCCCATCAAGGAACAACAGTTTAATGATCTGCACAACAATTTTGGGTCGTTCAGATGTTTTGTAAAAAGAAAAGAAAGAGGCAACACTGTTGATTCTTTCAATCCAGTTCGCAATTGAACGATTATTAGTTTTCAAAAACATTCTTTTATTCATATATCCCACAGAGAGGGAAATGCCATTTTTGCTAGGAAAATGTTTCACCGGAAAAAGAGTGGCAAGGATCATTTTCCTGCCCTCAAGTGTTTGGCTGTGAACTCTTTGTTTTGTATTTCTAGTGACAGATATACAACCATTCCATGTTGCGATCTTATCAACCACAAAATGGAGTTTTCCAATGAATCATATCCCTCAGGACTAAGAAAGTAGAAAGCAAACTCTAGGGTAATGAGCTTCAACAAGAAAATATGAAACCGACATGCCTAACTTTGCCCACAAATACTTGGAAGGACTAAATAAAATACCCTTCTACATGAAAAAAAAAAAATTAAGATTTCTTCAGTGAAAAATGATCTAACAAGGAAGCACAACAACAGTAGGGGAATAAGAAGGAAGAAAGCAATCTTTAGAGTCTGTTTGTCAATTTCTATTAGAAAACCAATTCTGTGTCGAAAAAACATATTATATTTTGGTTCAGGTGACATCATCTAACTAGTGATGTGAAGTCCCTTGGGATGGAGTAAGGAAACTCAATATTTTTATGTTTGCTTCAAAGTTTTAATTTTTTTTTTATAAAAAGGAAAATATTGAATTGTCAAGAGAAATCTTCCTGTTTTCTTTGTTGAATTTTATGATTCCCTATGCCACAATAAGAGATTGATTCTTTGAAAAAAATAGGAAAATGTCTTCTCATTGTTTACTTTTAAGATATAGAAAATGAAGAGCCTAGAAAATGAGACCCTCTCTTTTCTTCCATTAAATAAGAGCTTCTTGTGAAGAATGAAAATAAAATAAAAAATAAACCATTTTCTTCTTCTTACGAGTTATCCATTTTCTAGAGGGGGGATTGGAGGTTAAAAAATTTATTGGCAAGAGGAGAGTTTCTGATGCAGCGGGTCAGGCTCGGGTTTGGATATGGATGGATGGTCCGACTAAACAAATAAAGAATGGGCATTAAATAGGTTTAATAAATGGGGTCTAAAGTGTTTAATGGAAATAATGGGTTAATTAGGTAATTGTCACGAAATGGTGGGTTCGGTTAACTATCTATGGTCAAGGAATTAAAGATGAGTAATAATAAAATAATAAGGAAAAGAAAGGGTCACTAAGGTGGAGTGGATAAATAAAATAATAACAAGGCAAAGGGTGTGCTACATCAGTTTCCTCGCTGTGATGAAAGGACATTTTCTGATAAAAATGAAGGTTTCAATGCAAATAAATAAAATATTGGGTTTTAATGGTCCGACACTGTGTCAAATTTTATGATGCATGTTAAATGATATAAGTTGAGATAATAAAATTTAATGACAGAGAGAGATTTTTCTCACTTTAACGAGATAATATTTTTTATGCAAATAACTGAAATATTGGATTTTCGTAGCCTGACACTGCGTCAAATTTTATGATGCATAATGAATGATGTGAGTCAAACTTTAATATAACTTTTTTAACATTGAAAATATAGTCCTGGCCTACGTCAATATTTCTTTTTTTTTTAAAAAAAAATCAATAGAATCGAATATCGGCAATATAGGCCGATATTCCTATAGTACGATCGATACATTTCGTATCAGTCGGGATTAATTTCCCTGCTATTATCTTTAAATTACTAAATAAGGATAATGAGTAGTGTTATTCCATTACTGTAATAGGGGCCAATCTTAGTACAAATGCATTGTATTTACCGTTGCTCAATGAAGGACGTTATGATAGGTTCCATGGTCTCTCATGATCCATTTTTTTAAAAGAAATTTCCAAATTTGCCCATATTTTTTTCCTCCACTCTATTCTCCTCTTTTTTAAAATGACAAATATAGAAATTTCTTTTAAATAAGTGTACTATAAAAAAATATAAATGCAAAAATCTCTTCCCTTAATTTATTCCTGACTCCTATTGATCCAAACATCTTTTGTTATTCTACCATCGTATTGAAAGAAAAGTTCAGCTGTTAGCTTTCCAAGTGGGCCATTGATTGCAACTATACATGCAAGTTTAGCTGTTAGCTTTCCAAGTGAGCATCTTTACGTCTATAACTTCAAATTCGTATCCTTTTGAGGACAATAACGGAGGGTCCCATCTATTATTACATAATTCCACAGTGATAATATGTCAAGTGGTCCACAACTTCACATCTGTATCAAATGATTTTCCTACAATATTTCTTGAATATTTCTTGTTAATTACTTTTCAATTCCATTACATTTTAAACATTTTTAAAAAAAATTATGTACTTGGAAGCCCTTAAGAAATGTGAATAAATTCTATGAAAAATAATATCTCTCCGTCAGGGGTTAAAGGCGATATTAATATATCGGCTAATATATGATTGATAATTTTACTCTTTTCAGATTTTTATTTTTATTTTTCAAAAATTCAGAAAAATAAAGAAAATTATGACTTTGATAATAATCTATGAAACCTTTGATAATGCAGCCTTCAAATTAATGATTGGTCAGTGTGAAATTGGCATCTCATATGTTATAATAAATCATCTTATTAAATGAAGTTATTAATAATTTTAAAATATTATTAGATGACTTTAGTTAAAAAAATTGAAGACAAGTCTTGAATGGATTGAACAGGGGTGAAAACTTCACCTACGCCAAAATATCGGCCGATAAATTTCTCTCTCCTCTTTTATATTTTCTTTTAAATATTGGTATTTTTTTTATTTTTTATTTTTCTGAATTAAAAAATAAATAAAAAATCTAAAAGAAAGCTGATTCCTTTTTAAAAAAAAATGAGATATCAATCATGGGCTCAGGCCGATATGTCAGCCGATATTCACGTATATCAGGCCGATGAGCCCAAATTACGCATTTCTCTATCAAGTGCATACATCATACATTGAGAAGATAGTCAATTCATCCAAGAGTAGTTTTGTCTTGATTCTTTACCAGCAAGCGAAAACCACCCTGTTCATCCATCTTTCAAACCGTGCTTCCATTCGTTGTATCATGATCATATGGAGTTTTCAATCTGTGGAAGATCCTTGAATTCCACCCAAATGCTTTGGTAAAGCCGCCCAACTTGACCATAGAAAACCATTCTTGATTCTTGACCCAATGATAGCTATCTCCAAGCATGGCTGTTGTCTTACGGAGGAGAAATCAGAAAAATGCAGCTACATATCCAATCACTGCTATTAGAACCGCAAACATCATATGGAAAAGCATATACTCCCGTCAAAGATGCAATCATAATCCAAGTAACAGTTACCCATGCCCTTCTTGAACCTTTTCCATGAAAAGTGAATCCACTGACCATTAGAATGATTAAAAACAAAGAAGAGATAAACCCAATGGTACTAAACATTCTAATGAAGCGATATTCTCTAGCAATCTCGAATATTGTATATCTCATCATTCTCACTTGTATTTTTAGTATGTGGCCGCTTTGGTCTTCCCTTTAGAGGTCTACCAATTGTTATTAATGATCTTTTCTTTTGTGCTGTGACTACAATGCGTTTAAGTACCCTTTTGTTTTTCCCATGTTTTCCATCCAAGCCGGTAAAACCCTGCACATTCTTGGCATTCATGTCCAATTTTGTTTTATCAACCAAAAACTTTATGACCTGCACCATATTTACATCTTTTATACTCTAAAATGAGAAGCATCATGAATCTTACAAATTTTGATGGTTAACACTAAGGATTCATTTGCATGATAAGTAAAATTTTCAAAGATTTCCCTTGAATATGAGTTTCTTTTAAAAATCAGTAAATTTGATTATCTCTTGAAGAGAAGGGGTTTTCAAATTTGTGTTAAAGAGGAGAAACTTGAAATTTTCTATTCTCTCTCCTTCGTTACCAAATAGGGGCAAATGAGAATTACCCTAAATTAAGAGTATCTAGTCTATAAATCCATTGGGCCATTGCTTGATTGAAAAATATAACAAAGTATAGTATCTTTATATTAAAAAATATTTATTTAATTCAGTTAAAATCATCAAATCGTTGAAGTAAAACGTAGTTCTTGCAAAACTGAGTCACTACGACGATTTTAAACCCAAGATGAAGAATAGGTATAAGAAAAGAAATTGTTATAGCCCATGTCACATGACTAGGATCATCAAAAGATAAGGGGTCATTTTCCATCTATCTTTCTAAATTGTAACATTTACCATTCAATTTTATAGGATCTAGGCCACTTTAATGTCATTTTTTGAAAATTATAGAAATTTGAGAAAATTTTAATATAAATTGTGCAGAACAATGCTACTCGGTGTCTCTCACAAAATAAAGACCCAATTTCATTTATTTATAATAAAACACATCAAGATAAAGATAAAATTCTAAAATTAGATAAATTCTAATTTAAATAGAAGATAATGAAGATAATTAAATAATGCTAATTCTAAGAGATTCTATTTAAATTAAGGGACGGCTGCAGAGGCGACGTGCACATCTAAGATGCACAGAACGAGGGATGAAGAGGTGCTTGCAGGCGTGGAAGGCAGGGCTTAACAGCAGAGATGACGAGGTCCGTCGTGAACCAGGGAAGAACAGAGAGCGTGCATCTCTGCTTGAGGGAATTTCTTTTTTCTTTTTTTTTATTACATGGTAGGAACGGAAGGTATTTGTGGGTTTTTTTTAATCTAATCAACAGATAATCAATACGGGAACAAGGAAGAAAACGGATAAAAAAAAGGATTGATTTTTTGTGGAGAAGGGGTTTAACTAGATTGCTCTTTTCCATATTCACCCTCCCAAAAGAGTCATATTTTTTATTTTCTTTAAAAAAAACTTCATTCTCTTGAACCCTTCTCTCTCTCAAATTTATAAATCAGGTCCAATCTGAGCCAGTAGGACAGTAGTTTTATTTTAAATTCCATTTAGAATTTTAACATTTTTTTTTTGAATTAATGTGTGAGACATTCAGACACAGTCCTATTAAAACCTCCATGGATGAGCTCACTACTCCTAAAGTACATCAAGATTAGACCATGGACGCTCGAATTTTAACATTTTTCCATTTAAAAAATCAATATAATGAAATTTGACACAACAATATTGTTCAACAATCAATGATTTTTTTTCCAACTTTCATTCACACAATGAGGAATGGTCCCAATAAATTGAACTATTGAATCACGTAATTGATCCCCACAAGAAAATATCAAATTGACCCCAAGAAAATATCAAAGTCTACCCCTCTCAAGGTGTACTGCATAAAATGTTGCATAACACGAGGTGAGCTTGACTTGAGAGTCAATAGTTGGGCATTGTTGTTGGGACTAACTAAAACATGTATAGAGTTGAAATGTCAATCAAGACCTAAATTACTTGACTTTAGACATGTACAGTAATTAATTAGACTCTAATCATATTTAAGACCATATTATAAATACTCTATAAAAATATACTACACCAAAAATCCTATTTCGCCAAAGCACATGTTATTTTATTTTTTTACCCTTTTTTAAAAAAAACCTCTACCTAGTGGAAAAATATGGATAGTGAAATTTATAATCATCTTTCAAGGATAAAGTAAACTAGTAAAGCTTTCAAAAGCGAATCAATTCAATTTACATTAGATAAATAAAAATGTTGTTTATGTAATATCTTAAATAAATTTTATAAATTTGTTTGATTAGCAAGTGCACAGCAGATTCATTATTAATCCATGAATTAATTATCAACTATAGGTCATCTAAATCAAACTTGTAAACTTAAAATACACAGTTATAATACAGATAATTTAGAAAGACCTACACTCTTTTCACTCTTTTCATAGGTCTCTATATGTCTTATAGGGTCAGAACTCAGAAAGATGTTACTTACATTCAACTAAAAATTGAGACGGTTAAGAAAGTGGGAGGTTGCAAGTTCGAAGCCCCATGGTCTAACCTTGGTGTGCCTTACGGGTAGTAGGCTCATATGTGAGGGTTTTAGTAAGACTGTTTCTGAATTTCCCACACAGTAATCTCAAAAAAAAAAAAAAATTGAGGTGGCTCCATTACCATTTCAAATGAAATTCGTGAGGTAGAGGTAGAAAAAAACCAATGTGGAAGAGATACGGATTTGACCTTTGACTTTAGAAGAAATTGAGAGGAAAGATCCAGAAATGGGAAGAACAAGAACAAGTAGCTAGTTGTGTTACTGAAGGAAAAAGTTTGAATATTTAATATAATGTCGTGATATTGAAAAAAATTCAAATAAAGATAAATTTTAATGGGAAATGTTTCTCGACATAAAAATAGTTAATAAGATAAAATAAATGTGGGTAAAATGTAAAGAGTCCGTAGAGTTTTGTGTGATTAAAGAGTTTTTATTTATTTAAATAGACAATTCTCAAACAATTAATATTCATAAAATTAAGTCATAACTAAAAAATTACAAATACACAAAGTAAGTTGGATGGAGCAAATAGTGGCAAAGATAGTGATGATGGAGAGCAAAAAAAAAAAAATGATGATGGTGTCAATGGTCCTCGTTACTGATGGTTGGAGTAACACAAATAATGTAAAATATTATTCAAATTAGTTTAATTTTATTGATGGATAAACAAAGTGGTGAATGGGCTTGGGTACTTAGTGAAATGTGTGTGGGTTTCAAAACTTGTGATTGATTAGAGCAGGGGTTTAAATATCGGCCTCTATGCATGCAGAAAAGAATTGATAAATTATAGACATACAATGACCAGATGGGCCTCGACAAAAGCAAAGAATTGATTGTAGATGAATGAAGATAAGATAAGTAAGAGATTGAAATGGAGGTAATGAATGGATGAAGATAGTGAAAAAATAAAACATTAAAATTGATGTAAAGAATGGACAAGATAGTGAAAAAGTAAAAGACTGAAATGGATGTAAAGAATGGACAAGATAGTGAAAAGTAAAAGATTGTAAATGGAATTAAAGAATGGACAAAGATGGTGAAAAAGTAAAAGATTGAAATGGATGTAAAGAATGGATGAAGATGGTGAAAAAATAAAAGATTGAAATGTATGAAGATGGTGAAAAAGTAAAAAATTGAAGAGAATTAAAGAATGGACAAAGATAGTGAAAAAGTAAAAGATTGAAACGGATTTAAAGAATGAACATATGAAAAAAATTCTCATTTTTCAAATTTTCATGTTCTTTTATATATATATTTAATAGTTAAAAAATGATAAACAAATAATAAATAATTACACTCTAAATTGAGTGTGGATTGCTGGGGTACATGTACATCGTGATTATTTTGTGACCACGGAGACGACTTTCTCATGTTTATCAAGTTTATTATCACTAAAATGAGTGAATGAATAAAATAATTGTTGTGCAAATTTTAAATTTATAACTCGCAAGCGCACGAACCATTTACATAGTATAGTGATTAAGTGCGAGGTCGAACCCATCGGAACTTAGAAAATATATCCATGAAAATACACTATTGAATTAGATATTTTAAGAACTTTGAGAAGTATGGAGATTAATCATAAATATGAAATAATTTATCTAATCTATGAGTTTTAATATTAATTTAGAAACATTCTAGATTTAAACATAGAATCTAACAATTTAACTAATTTTAATTAAGATGGTGGATTAATATAAAAATATAAACAATCTCCATTTAATTTAAAATACAGAATTAAGATGCAATTAAATTATTTCCAACCTAGTTCATCAATTTCACGAGTTTTTGGATTTATAAACAAAAATAAAATTTAAAACACCTAAACTACCTCTGTACATATTTACAGTGGAACTGGGTCAAAGAATTATGGAGGGTTTATTTTCCATATTTTAAAAATAATATCAAGGCCTAAAATACGGAGCTCACATTTATTATTTATCATGTACTCAAATTCTTCATCTATTAAAATCCTCATTATGAAATTTATGAAATCAATTAAAATAAGAAAATTCAAATCCGGCCTTAGGCTAAATAAAATTTAAACTTGCAATTTCGAATCTAAAAGTTTTTCTGCTCTTAAAAAGAGCCTTAGACTGAAAAAATCAAGTTCTATTTATCCTAAAGATTTTTTCTGCTTTCATTGAACAACTTAAAATAATCTCTAACATAAAACCATAAAAAGAATTAAAATAAAATCAAACTTTCATCATACAAAAATAAATAAGTGGAAAACCATATTTCTAAGGGTTTTTCTGCCTTTTAATTATTAATAAAAATTTGGAATTAAGAATTATAATGCATTGAAATTTTGGAATAAAGACATAAGAAAAATACAATGGAAATCAAAATCCACCAACCTTAGAACCCAATGTGGATTGAAAATCCCACAGTCTTTCTCCTCCTCTTCTTCCTCTCCTCTCCTTTGCTTCAATGTCCAAGTTCAGTTTTCTCAATGGGAGAGGGCTAGTATTTATAGATGAAAGAAGGTGGAATGAATGGATTGGATTCAAAGATTTAAATAAAGCAAGTGACACATGGAGGGCGGATTTGATTTGTGCTAAATATGGAATGACTTAAAAGAGGCAAGGAGCTAAATTTGTATAAGGAAAGTGGGTGTAGAATCCCGTTTTTTACACATATACCATCTTGCAGCTCAGTTTTGACCTTGTTAATGTCCGAATCAGGAAAGTCGTAAACTAAAAAGTTGTAGATCTTGAAGTCTTCTTTCTAACGCAAAAAGAATCAAAGAAATCTGACATCGGAGTAGAAATTTAAGACCAAAATACCAAACATGTATCAAACCTTCCTTATTTTTCTCCCTTCCTTATTTTCTCTCTTTCCTTAATCCACTTGCCAAATTCGAAAATCCTCTTATATTGACTTCTAAATTTCGAATTTCCTCTTGAGATGATGAAAATATTATTCACACATGTGGATTTCTTCATGGGTTTTTCTTAATAGGCTCAATAATTGGGCTTGAGGTCCAAAATAACTCATAATGGGCCCAGACTTTATATTTAAGAATTTTTCCTGTCATCATCACTTTTAAACCTGCAAAACACAAAATTATACTAATTAGATAAAATTAAATAAAATGAGATACTAACAATAATAAATTTAGGAGTAAAATATGTATTTATTTTGCACTCATCAATAATCCTTAATTAAAATCTTAACAAATTTCTATTGATTACATTGAAAAATGCATACAGCTCATATGCCAAACTTTCTCCTCAGTATATATATTATTTGTAACGGTGTTCATTTGTCCCGCCCGAGTCTGGCCCTATCGACATAAATAAATAAATGAGCTCGGATAAATATTTTTCTGTTTATTGTTGTAAAAATTAAAAATATAACTGTAGAGATTGAAAGAAGACTTAAAAATAGAAAATATGCTAAAACCGTATCTTTAAAGTCAATTTCTAACTAGTTGATCTCAATTGTCAAATTCAGAGGTGTCATCTTTTGAAAGACGTTTTCCAACTTTGACTATCAAGATGAATTGGCTACAAATTATACTTTAGGTTGAAATTTTACGTGATGGTAAATATTTAAATATAATTTCAATTTGTATGGTTAGATTTTCAATTTACAAAATAAATGATTTTATAGATTAAAACAATATCAGATGCAAAATAGTCGGGCTTAATTGGATGGACTCGGGCTTGGGCATCTTTTATTTAAGCCCAGCCCGACCTCGTCCGAAGAACACCCCTAATTTTTTATACTTTTTATTATTTCAGTATAGAATTACTGCTCAACTATAACGATAAGAGAATTGGAGAGCAACTATTACATAAGGCTTCTTTATCTATCTTTTCATCAAAAGTAATTACACAGTAAAAATTATCTTTGAATTAGATCTATGTTATTCGGTAGGTGTTGTATAGACCTGAGTCGAAAAATCTGGGCTTAGGGCTTGGGTCAGCAAGAAATTATATGTTTTGAGCCTGCACACGGGAGCCCGTACGGGTTTGGATTGGGACCTAACCCAACTTGTACGCCTCAAAATGCGTCTTGCTCATTGAGGAGGGGCTGCCACTTATAAACTCCATGTGAAAATCCCTCACTTCTGACGTGGGATCCTTTCTTTCCCACACTCCCACTCCCAATTAGCCTTTCCCAATTAGCCTTTCACTTAGATCAACCTTCATGGACTCAGCTGTCTGGGCCGGGTCAGGGTCTTACAATCCACCTCCTAAAGCCCAGAGCCGTCCCCGGCTCGACCCAATGAATCCAATGGAAGGCCCACATAATCCGAATGCTGAACCCGGCTCTGATACCATTTGTAAAGACTTGACTCGGAAAATCTGGGCCTATAAAAAGTAACAGCTCTTTTTTTTTGTTTTTTCTTTTCAATATTTGATTTTCTGTTCACTAGTTCTGATCTTTTCTTTCTATGATCCATATCTTTTCAAATGTTCTTTTCCTTGTCTCGGTTTTTATTCTTAAAATTGGCCATTCTTTTCAACAACATTTTTAATTTCAACTCGGCTGAAATTTATAAATGGGCTTGGATTGAAAAATCTTTACTAAAACTTTTAGTAAAAAAAATCGACAAATTTTTATTTTGAATTTTTTGTCATGACAGTCCATTGAAATTTTTTGTTGTCATCAATAAAGAAATTTATCTTGGTCAAAATTTGTAGTTGAGATCAAAATTGAATTTTGTTTTCAATTTTAATTTATTTGGTCTCAAAAGTTTCGGCTAAAGTTTTTCGGTCCAAAAGCTCAGTTACAAATTTCTGACAAGATGAATTTATCGATTGTCAAAAAAAGCTAGGACAATAATTTTTGTGATTAAAGAAATCACTTAGAAAATTCAATTACTTATATATAAATTTCAATCAAAATAATTTCTCAACCAGTTTTAAGAAGAAAAGGTAAATAATAAAAAATAAAAATCTAATATGGATGAGAATAAAATAATTAATTCTAAAAATATAAAATCCCATATTGAAATTGAATTCACAAGTCTCAACTACACAAACTGAAAAACAACAATGCATAGCATAAAATACATAGCCAACTAATTATCAACATAGCCCTTAAAAAGAAGAGTAATATGGGATTTAGCATGATAAGATTACTACTGATGAAGACATCAGCTATAGTTGAGTTGCAAGGTCTTGAGGATCTTCTCTAGGAGCTGAATCCATCTTGTTTTGAACCAATCCTTTCTTGACTTTGAACATGGTCCCCCAAAACAAATGAACAATTCCAATCTTGTTGAGAAACCTGTTGACACGCTTAAAAAGACATGCGATGCCGAGCAGAATTGATGACAATCCACACCCAAGAAAGAGGATGGCCATACCAATATTGACCACGCGGTAATCGCCAGGTCGTTCGGATAGAGTGAAGAAGGAACACACATAAGTAATCAACATTGAAATGGCACAGATCCAAAGGATAACTATCAAGTACTGCATCAGTCGCTTACTTTTGAAAGAGAATCCACACACCAGCAGTAAGATTAGTAGTATGGAGTGAACAAAGCCAACAGAGTTTGAAAATATGAAAATTAAGTATTTCTTAGGAAACTTATCAGACATAATTGAATTTCCTGCTTTGTGAAAACCGTTGTAAGCTTTGTCACAACCAATGGAAACATAAAAGTTTCCTGTGTGATTGAAACACTCATCTTGTTGCCAAACTCCTCCAGGAGGGTTTATCATAGCTTGGAAGGTCACCGTTGCTATCAGTATGGCCACCACTATTAGCATATCTCGACTTCTGTTGGTCCATTCTCCTGATTTATCAACCGATGCCTTCAAGCTTTGCTTTCGGACTTGATTGCGTGTCGATTTGGGCAATTCTCTTCCTCGCTTGGCATTAACACTTCTAAAGACCATTTCAATTTTTATCTGGTTGCATCTACCAGGTATCTCTTGTAATACATCTAAGGGTGTAGAACCATTTACATTCATGGCATTTACATCCAATCTCTTAGCATTTTCACCATAAGGGAACAACAGTTTAATGACCTACACAACAATTTCGGGTGGTTCAGATGTTTTGTAAAAAGAAAAGAAAGAGCCAACATGTTAATTCTTTCAATCAAGTTCGTAATTGCACGATTATGGATTTTCAAAAACATTCTTTTATTCATATCCCACAGAAAGGGAAATGCCATTTTTGCTAGGAAAATGCTTCACCGGAAAAAGAGTGGCAAGGATCATTTTCCAGCCCTCAAGTGTTTGGCTGGGAACTCTTTGTTTTGTATTTCTAGTGACAGATATACAACCATTCCATGTTGTGATCTTATCAACCACAAATGGAGTTTTCCAATGAATCATATCCCTCAGGACTAAGAAAGTAGAAAGCAAACTTTGCCCACAAATACTTGGAAGGATTAAATAAAATACTCATCTACATGAAAAATAAATAAATTAAGGTTTCTTCAGTGGAAAATGATCTAACAAGGAAACACCACAACACTAGGGGAATAAGAAGGAAGAAAGCAATCTTTAGAGTTGTTTGTCAATTTCTATTAGAAAATCAATTCTGTGTCAAAAATTATATTATATTTTGGTTTAGGTGACATCATCTAACTAGTGATGTGAAGTCCCTTGGGATAGAATAAGGAAACTCAATATTTTTATGTTTGCTTCAAAGTTTTAATTTTTTGTAAAAAAAGAAAATATTGAATTGTCAAGAGAAATCTTCCTCTCTTCTTTGTTGAATTTTATGATTCCCTATGTCCAGAGAAATCTTCCTGGTTTAATTATGTTTGCTCTTTTTTTTTTTTTTTCATTCTTCACAAGAAGCTCTTATTTGACGAGACAATATTTTGAAGCAAATAATTGAAATATTGGATTTTCATAGCCTCACTAAGTCAAATTTTGTGATGCATACTGAATGAATGATGTGCGTCAAACTTTAATATAACATTTTTAACATTGATTTTCTAAAAAAAAAGTTGACAAACAAATTTTTGAAAAATACAATTTGAATAAGAAAATATTAAACAAATTTTCCTTGCCACAAATATTTGGAACAAAAAAAATGAAAATTCCCATTGTACATAATAGAAGGAAACTCACTTACAGTAATTCAAGCATGGAAATTAGGGCTAAGGAAATTGTATTCGTCTAATATTTGAACTATTTTTCTGTATTTTTTGAACACGTGGGACGTGATGAAACAACTATTCAGGACAAGTTTTTGACAAATTAGAAATCAAAACATGCAAAAGAAAATTGAAAGTAATAAAATAATAGAAAGAAAGTATTCAGATGAATACGTATTAGATGAAAACATGCCTTGTACTGTCTCTTGGCTGCAAGGAGGTGGAGTAGAGTATTTTCTTCTTCATCTTTCAAGCTCATGAATTCTCTATCATCACCTGCTATCTCTATCAACGTCTTTATAGCCTCAAATCGATCATGTTTCAGGCACAAGTGCAAGAGAGGCTCCCCTCCATCTGTCTTGATCAGTATCGTAACTTTCTTTGCAATCACCAACTCTTTCAAGGCCTCTACTCTGCCTTTGACCGCTGCTAGGTGGAGAGGAATCATTCCATCTCCGTCACGAACAAAACATGCCTTCTTATCCTTCTCTAAGAGGGCTTTCACTACCGCTGTGTGCCCCTCCGCCGATGCCAGATGCAGTGGAGTTCGATCTTGAAAGTTCAATTGACAAGCAAATTCCGGCCTTCGTTCTAAGATCTCTTTCACGATCTCCACATGCCCAAACTGTGCTGCTATGTGAAGAGGAGTCTCTTTACCACCTTCCCCGACCAAAACTCTAAGCGTTCCATCTTCTTCAAGCAAGGAATGCAGCAATTCTACATCACCAGTTACTGCTGCTTCGTACAGCCTATCGTCCATCTCTCTCTCTCTCTCTCTGTTCTCTGTTCTTCTTCTTTCTTCTCTCTCTCTCTGCACTCTCCCACCTATATTTGAAGATCTTCTTCTTTCTTCAATGTCTTCTCAAACCAATTTATACATTTAGTTCTTCTCCCTTTCGTAGAAATTCATACAATGGACGTGTCGCATGCCAATTTGCCGTTTATTTGTGTGTAGAATGGTTTACTTTCACTATTGAGGCGGCTAGAGACAGAATCTATTAGATTTAATTATTAACGCTAGGTCTAAGGAGAGATCACATCAGAATCAAAGGTTACTAAGATATAATCAGAGTCATTGAGAAATTCAAACCTTTTTCCTCCAGTAATACAACAACCGACTTTTCTACTTAGTTTTCGTGCAGAAGGTTTGAAAATGAGAAGTCAGCTCTTTTTCCAAGGAAAGACCTTCCCCGTATAAATTATATTTAACGTGATAGAAGACAATTTCTTGTGTACATTTACAAGTATAATATTAATGTGCAACTTGAAATATTAAATTTGAAAGTGATTTTTTTAATTGATTCTCTCATCATGATATAATTGATTCAATAGTTACATACCATCTGATTGTTTTTACAAATCATATAACATTTGACATGATGGGTCCAATGATCCTATAAAAAAAAATTCAATATAAAAATTTAAAAGAAATCAATCTTATTAATGTTATAGCCACTTAATCCATTTAAATGATAAAGTAAGTTCTAAACTGAGAAAACAAGATGTTCACTTAATTAAGAATGTTTTCAAGAATCTCCTTAATAAATAGCGTGATAACATGGTATACTAAGAGTTGAGATTCCACACTGTCAAATTATTATATAAAGAAAAAAAGTATAAAGAAATACATGAGAAAAACTCCTTCTACAAATCTCAGTTGCATCAGATTACATGTTTGAATTTTGAAGTAAAGCTGTTTTTTTCTTTTAACTAAGGTTTTTAGACATTTCACCTCTGATTAATCCTCGGCGCATATATAAACCTCTCAATCAACACAGATCGATAAGTTCAACCCCTGCTTTCTTAGGCAAAATTTTCAGTGTCGACGAGCATATATTGGTGTTAGGTATTTTTGCCAAGCTTTCCAAGCCTCTTAGAGCACCTAATTAATCTTTGAGAATTGAAATATGTGTAAAAATAATATAAGTCGGTCTAAATTTTTTAAATTTTAATAACTTTAAATTATTTTTATATTTTTTGTTTTCACCCATATGCGAGATCTATTTGAACTAAAGTGGTAGTCTATTGTAAATGAGTATACATAAGGATGAGACTCACCAATAATCTCCTTAACCAGCTAACTGAAACTATATAAAGGATTAAGAAAAACATTTAACTTTGGCCATTACATTTCTACTTTTCGATCAAATGGTTAAAAAAAATTATGTGGTCTTTTATTTTCATTAGAAAAAAAATACAGACAGAAGGTTAGTTAATTTGGCGGGGTTTATATTCCAAAATTATGTAATATACTTTATCTTTTTAATATTTTAAAATATTACTCAAAAATGAAAAAGTCTCGTACACCAAAGCTTTCCCTTTAAATACCGTGTAAGATGGGCAGGTATCCCACCCTTTAGATGTGAAAGATTTTAAAAATGATAAGTTAATTGGATTTTTAAATTAAATTTAATATATTATTTCCATTTTACGAAATAGTGATATTGAAATATTTAATAGACTAATATAAGTTTTATTAGTACGTTTTAATAGACAAATATCATAATTATGAGGTTTGTAGAGTATACAAAACAAAATAATCCATTTACATACTTGGTTTAAAATTCCAGCTTCATTTAATTTTCTATCCATCTTTTGTAAGCTTTGAATTGAATGGTATTGCAAATGATAGTCATTTTATTATGTAGAAATTGGTCAAGATTTTAGCCTCAAGTCTTAAAAAAAGTTGAACCGGTCACTTTTTAGAAATATTTCGTCCTAGCACCTTTGGATTGTTTTCATAATATTAAAAAAAACTAAAAGTATAAAAATTATATATTTTTATTAAGGAGAAATCACTTAATATGTATGTTATTCTAATTCAATATTAGGATGAGAGTGAAAAGAATTTAATTCAATTTTTTTAAGATCAAGGTGTCGAGGTCTCTTAGATCACATAACTAATCTTTGAAGATGTGCATAAATCCCTATCCACACACACCAGATAAAATTATATATTTATTATTAAGGAGAAATCACTTAATATGCATGTTATTCTAATTCAATATTAGGATGAGAGTGAAAATAATTTAATTCAATTTTTTAAAGATCAAGGTGTCAGGCCTCTTATAGCACGTAATTAATCTTTGGAGATGTGTATAATTCTCTATCCACACACACCGGATAAAATTAAGGAGAGTGATTTTTTTAAGGAAGTGGGAATTAAACTCAAGACCTCCCCTCTTTCAGAGAAGGATTATGGCCATCATTCCAACCCCATGGGATTAAGAATAATTAAAATGAATTAAAGTCTTAATTTTTTTTATATATTCATTTTCATAAAATTGCATCCAAAATTCCAAATAATTTCACAAACATATTTACATAGTCTCACAATCATCACATGTGGTGATGTGGAACATACGTCCCCATCTAATTATTGCATATAAAAGGTCCCATACATTCCAACCAAACTGAACCCACAAGTCTAAGTACACAAACTTAAAACAACAATACATCCATAAGATGTCTTGCCTTTAAACAGAAGAGTAATATGGCATATATCATGATAAGATTACTTAGTGATTTAAATCAACTCGTGATGACAATACCCAACCAAGAACGAAGGCGATTATGCCCAAAATGAGCACATAAATACTGCAACCATCTGTGGTTAGAGCGAAGAGGGAACACCCGTAAGAAATGAACATTGAAATCACACAAATCCATGTGATAACTACCAAATGCAGCATCGGTAGCTTCCTTTTGAAAAACAGTAAGATTAGTAGCAGGGCGTTGACAAACCCTGCAGTGTTCGATGTCATGAAAATTACGTATTGAATTGGAAACTTTATAGACATAACTGCCTGTCCTGCATGTTTGTGATTTAATGTTGTAATATGAGTGCGGCAGAGTATAAATAGACGACACGTCCATTTGAACGATAGAGGTTATTTCTGATATGCCCACTTGGGTTATATAGTACATTTCTAGTTTGTCATTTTCTTTTTATAGGAGATGTTTGATTAATAAGATATAAGAAATGTGAGCAAAATTTATTAGTCTTTAGAGTTTTGTGTGAATAAAGAGTTTTCCTTTATGTAAATAGAATAAAGTGTTGGTAACACTTTTTCATATTTATTTTTCTATAAAAGTATTAAAATATTTTTTGCTGACAATATTTTAATATAACTTAATGAGTAATAAAGATATATTTTTCTCCTCTTAATTTTCATGCTACTAACAATTTTAAAATGCTCACTTTAAAAATATAGTTTTATCAATCTAATTAAAATAATTTTTATAATATATTAAAAATAACATTCATTGTAATCTTCATTGTTTCTAAGAAGAAAAAGAAGTTAGACAGAATGGTTCAAGTTATCAGCTCACCTGATTTTGAAGTTTGAACCACTCACATGTCCAACACTTAAGAATGGTTCAATGCAATGAAAGAGGACAAAATAGCATTAAAGAGAACCCCCACGAACGGTTCAAACTTCTTTTTTCTCATTTTTGGTTCTGTTTAAGTAGCGTGCTTAGCTTTACTCTCTTTTTTTCCACAGCGGTTGACACCATTTCACACCCGCAAAAGTCATGTGGTGATCCATTTTCCACAGTGGAAGCAAGAATCAAGATGATATGTTGAGATGCAACTTTTCTAAGGAATTAAAAAGGGCTACTTTTGTGAGAATGAAAAGTTAGGAGAAGGGGTCTAAAATTGGATTGATACGTTATTTCGGATTTTGGACTCCCAAGATATCTCGATCGATTCATCTTGTCGAGAATTGGCCCAAAAGAGAAAGAAAGAGTAATATCGGCCGATATTATGGAATCGAAATATTGCCACCGAATTTTGAACCCCTAGTTAAGAGTTGGGTAGAGTTGGGTATCAACTCAAAAGGCTAACTCGGTAGAGTGACACAAGTTTTGTTATAAAAAGGGTTAGAATCTGATCTCTCTCTCTCTCCTTTTTTTTTGGGGAAAATATCGGGTATTTTTTATATTTTATTTTTTTCTAATTTAAAAAAATAAAAAATGATAGGAGTCCCGATTCCAAAATTGAAAATATCGTCCTGGGCCCACTGTCGATATTTCCTTTTCTTTTAAAAATAAAACCAATAGAATCGAATATCGACGATATCGGCCGATATTCCTATAGTACAACCGATACATATCGTATCGGCCGAGATTAATTTTCCTACAATTACCTTTAAACTACCAAATAAGGATAATGAGGAGTGCTATTCCATTAATAGGGGTCAATCTTAGTACAAATGTATTGTATTTACTGTTGCTCAATGAAGAATGCTTCCATAGGCTTCAAGGTCTCTCATGATCCACCTCTTTAAAAAGAATTTCTAAATTTGCCCATATTATTCTCCTCCGCTCTATTTTCCTCCTTTTTAAAATGACAAATATAGAAATTTCTTTTAAATAAGTGTACTATAAAAAAAATATAAGTGCAAAAATCTCTTCCGTTAATTTATTCCTGACTCCCATTGACCCAAACATCTTTTGTTATTCTACCATCGTATTGAAAGAAAAGTTCAGCTGTTAGCTTTCCAAGTGGGCCATGTGTTGGACTAACATAAGGAGAGAACTTTAAGCATCTTTACGTCTGTAACTTCAAATTCGTATCCTTTTGAGGACAATAACGGAGGGTCCCATCTATTATTACATAATTCCACAGTGATAATATGTCAAGTGGTCCACAACTTCACATCTGTATCAAATGATTTTCCTACAATATTTCATGAATATTTCTTGTTAATTACTTTTCAATTCCATTACATTTTAAACATTTTTAAAAAAATTATGTACTTGGAAGCCCTTAAGAAATGTGAATTAATTCAAAAATCCAAACTCAAATTTAATCCATTATCAAAATCTGTCTATATTACATTCTCTAATTGGGGGTTTTATAAGAAACCCAAAAACCAAAATAAGAAACAAAATCAAAACGAAAATCAAACAACATAGAAAGAAAATAGAAAATAGAAACAAGAATAAAAAAGAAAGAAAGAAATCAAAGATGGAATTTGCTTCTCTCGGTGAAGTGCTGTAACCGACGATACGGTCGGTTCTTGGGTAGGAATCTTGCTTGAAGAGGGAAACTTGCTTTCTCTTGTTTGGAAAGGAAAGGGCAAGGGAAGGTGTTTCCTAAGGCCGGCCCTAACTATAGACGAAGTAGGCGGTCGCCTAGGACCCCAAATAAATAGGGCCCCTAAGTCCATAAGCTCCTTTACTATATGTTAAATAATTAATAATGCATAACTAAAGCACAAATTCATTTTGGTCCAGTCAGTTAGAATGGTTCCTTTATAAATAGGTTCAAATCCGGGCTGCATATAATAATTATTTTTATTTTTATCGAGTTATTTAATAATAATAATAATTTGAATTAATACTGCTTGAAATCATTTGACTATTTTTAAATATTTCGAATTTAGAACACTCAAAATTGAAAATTTATGTATTGATAATTTTCTACCAATTTAAAGCATAGGTTTCTTAAAAAATTAAAATAATGATAGTAACAATCATAATAATTATTATTATAATCATCATTTTATTGAGTTTAATAATAATAATAATAATAATAAAATAATTTTAATTAATAAAGAATCTTTTAAAATATATCTATCATCTAAATAAAGAGAGAGAAATCTATATTGAGTTGATAATTTTGAATTAAAAATAATTTAAAGCTTTTAAAATTTAAGGAGATGAAAAAACATAGCTTTATTCATTTGATCAATGTAGATTTTATCAGAAATAATATACAAGTATAAATTATTATAATTAATATAATTCTTAAATTTAAATTTTTTAAAAAATACAGAAAAATTGAAAAATTAAAAATATAATAATATCTTCGTTTCAAATGAGAATTTGCATTAGCGTCACACTCGAATATGATAAAAGATGAAGTACCAAAAGAATGAATTGTCAAATTATATAAACAGAATAAATTGTTATTTTCTAAATGCATGAATTGCTTAAACAATAATGTTAATTATACCAGTTACAGTTACCTATGCAGAAATAAGTTTTTCAAAGTTAAAATTGATAAAATCTTATCTTCGGTCTATAATGCCAGAAGAAAGATTGAATGGATTAGCTATCTTATCTATTGAAAAATAAATGTTAAAAAAACTTGAATATAATAATTTAATTAGTAATTTTGCATCTCAAAATAAGAATAAATTTTAAATAATACTTTGTTATAAATTTGATTACGATATTTTATTTAGTTTCACACATTGTAAAAAAAAATTATATGATTTTAATTTTTGTGAGTATATAAAGGCCCCATCTTAAAAACTCGCCTAGGACCCCTGAAATCTCAGGGCCGGCCTTGATTAGAAGGGCAGTGGAGAAGAAGGATCAATCGCACGATTTACTCGAGATGAGAAATATGCGATTAATCACAAAATCCTATGAGGTCAATCGCACGATCGTATACGCTTCAGATTGATTGATCGAAGCGAAAATGTGATACCTGTTCGTTCAGTCGATTTCATGCAAAAGGACAGAATCGTAATTTCAACTCCCAATTTGAAATGCAGTGTCTACGGATAGATTTTA
Organism: Chimonanthus salicifolius; assembly: GCA_013350335.1. Taxonomy (NCBI): domain Eukaryota; kingdom Viridiplantae; phylum Streptophyta; class Magnoliopsida; order Laurales; family Calycanthaceae; genus Chimonanthus; species Chimonanthus salicifolius. Next base: position 60,724,650 of record CM023538.1, on the reverse strand, counting down.
GAGGTGTCTAAATGTCGAGCCTGTAATTAAATGTGTAAGTACCGATGAAAATAATTTCAATCGACTTTTGAAAAAAAAGTACGTAGAAAAAGATTTCCCATCCATAATTAAAGTGTAAATGTCCCTACACTTTCAAAGTCTCCTCAGGAGAAGACTTGACTAGCAACAGTCTTCTCTTGGGGGTTGGGCCCATTTCAAGAAACTTTTATGCCATTCTTAATAAATGATGGTTACTGGCATCCACACATCTCTCACTTGTCTGGAGAAGACTTGACTGGCAGCAGTCTTAATAGGTGGGCCCTGGCCCTGGCCCATTTTAGAAGACTTGTATGCAAAAGTAAATAAATTGAACTTACTGCCATCGACACATCTCGCACTTGTCTGACATTACCCTCCTACCCTACTTAGTCTACCAATTTTGACTGGGTAACGTTGAGTTGATCCATCCATCACTCATGTGCTGGGTAAGATAGACACCATGTTCGATTCCTTGAGCGAAAATCAATGCGGTTTAAGACAAACCGTTGATTTTAGATGGTAAAATCCAAGTCTCTTAAGCAGTGAGAATTAATTGAATGAATTTATTTTAAACACACTCACAATTGGTTGGTTCCAGGGTCGGCTCTGGCCATAGACAAAATAGGTTGTCGCCTAGGGCCTCCAAATAAATAGGCCCCCCAAGTCAGGGGTCAAAATATCGGCCGATACTGTGCGTATCGGCCGATATAATTCGGTTTTTCAACCACCGAATTATATCGGCCGATACGTATAGTATCGGCCGTACAAAAAAAAATTCGGCCGATATGTCCGAATTTTTGACCGAATTATCGGTCATCATATCGGCCGAATTTTAAAAATTCGGTTTTTTGTTTTTTTTTTAAAAAAAAAAAACTTTTTTTTTCATAATAAATATCGGCCGAGATGACCGATATATCGGTCCAAATCTCGGCCGAATCTGGGCCGAATCGGCCGTTTTTTCCCCCTGAAAACAGTAAATCTCGGGCCTGGGCCCAACTCAAGTTCGGCGATATTTTGCCGATATATCGGACGATATCTCATGTCCGATATATCGGACGAGATCTCGGACGAGATCTCACCTGTCAACCAATTTCTCCCCATCACATCTCTGTGTACAGCGGACTGCAGGATTCGGCTGGTCCGGCATGCCTGAATATTTTATTATTTTTTTTAAATCCAAAAAATCGAACCGGTCCAATTTTTTCCTATAAATACCATTCACCTACATCTAAAATTTCACACCTTATTTTCAAAGAGAAAATCAGATTTTACTATTTATCTTTCAAAAAAATTGCACTCTTCATTACTTGATTTAAGTAAGTTCTAAACGACCCGGATTTGTTTGAAACCGAACGATCCAGACCGTTCAAAGGTTTCTTCATTTACAGATCTACTGATCTTGTAAGTTTTGTAATTTATTTCAATTTATCTGTATTTTATTTTAATTTTTTTAGCCAAAAATAACATAAAAGAAGTTAAAAAATGCTTGAAGTTAAATAAGATATGTAGTAATAAAAGCTTTATATAGGTATTATAATTTTTTTTCCATCTTAATGTATCTGTAGTTAGTTTTTGTGTACTTTGTTAGTTACTATTTTTTTTCATTTATTTATTCATTTTTGTTAACTATTTCAACATAAAATAGCATAAATGAAAAAAAAAGTTAGAAAATGATAATACCTATAAAATAATAGATGAACATTTTTCATTTGCTCTTAGTTACTGTTACTAACATGTTAAAATTTACAGCAACATTTTTTACATTCACTTACTCCTTATTTTAATTATTTCATTATTATCTATGGACTATGATATATAAATGTTAGTAAATGGTAAAACCTATAAAATAATACATGAAATTTTTTTATTTGTTGTTATTTAATGTATACTAACTTCTTTTACAGGGATGAAATTTTTTCCTTTTATTTTATTTCTTTTTGTAATTATTTCATTATTATCTATGGACTATGACATATAAATGTTAGAAAATGGTAAAACCTATAAAATAATACATGAAATTTTTTTATTTGCTGTTATTTAATGTATACTAACTTCTTTTACAGGGATGAAATTTTTTCCTTTTATTTTCTTTATTTTTGTAATTATTTCATTATTATCTATGGTCTATGATATATAAATGTTAGAAAATGGTAAAACCTATAAAATAATACATGAAATTTTTTTATTTGCTGTTATATAATGTATACTAACTTCTTTTACAAGGATGCAATTTTTTCCTTTTATTTTATTTCTTTTTGTAATTATTTCATTATTATCTATGGACTATGATATATAAATGTTAGAAAATGGTAAAACCTATAAAATAATACATGAACTTTTTTTATTTGCTGTTATTTAATGTATAATAACTTCTTTTAAAGGGATGCAATTTTTTCCTTTTATTTTATTTCTTTTTGAAATTTCACCATTTTATTACTATTTATATAATTTCCCACTATCGTAACTTCAAAAATATATTAGAAGATGTAAATGTCCGATATTTTATGAAAAAATTACATATTCAATAAGTTCATAATTTTCTGCATTTGCTGTAATTTTTTTGGATTTTTTTTTTTTTTAAAAAAAAAAAAAAAAAACGGGGAGGAGAGAGAAAAAGTTCGGCCGATATATCGGCCGAACCGATATATCGGCCGATATGAAAAATCGGCCGGGATAACGGCCCGGCCGATTTTTTTACCCCTGCCCCAAGTACATAAACTCTTTTGGTATATATTAAATAATTAATAATGCATATAAAAGTGTAAATCCATTGTTGTCTACGTTGGTCAGGTTTCAAATCTCGGTGTATACATTAATAGTTTTTATTTTTGTTGAGTTTAATAATAATAATGAAAATAACAATGATTTTAATGAATAAAGAATCTTTTAAAATATATGTATCATCTTTTAATGATAGTAACAATCATAATAATAATTATTATAATCCTCATTTTTATTGAGTTTAATGATAATAATGAAAATAATAATAATTTTAATTAATAAAGAATCTTTTAAAATATATGTATGATCTAAATAGAGTGGCCTTCAAATCCCAACTAATCCCGTTTATGACTTTTAAGTTACTACCACTTGAAATCATTTTACTATTTTTAACTACTTCGAATTTAAAATACTCAAAATTGGAAATTTATATATTGATAGTTTTTCTACTCAATTTAAACTTAAAAAATTAAAATAATGATAGTAACAATCATAATAAAAATTATTATAATCCTCATTTTATTGAGTTTAATATTAATAATGAAAATAACAATAATTTTAATTAATAACAAATATTTTAAAATATATGTATCATCTAAATAGAGCGAAAGAGAAACCTATATTGAGTTGGTAATTTTGAATTAAAAATAATTTAAAGCTTTTAAAATTTGAAGAGATGAAAAACATAACTTTATTCATTTGATCAATGTAGATTTTATTAGACGTAATATGCAAGTATAAATCATTATAATTAAGATAATTTCTAATTTTTTTAAAAATTCAGAAAAATTAAAAAATTAAAATAATAATAGTATCTTCGTTTCGAATGAGAATTGACATTAGTGTTGGACTCGAATATGATAAAAGATGCAGTACGAAAAGAATTAAAAGAAACAATTGAAGTGCTAAATTATATAAAAAGAATGAATTGTTATTTTCCAAATGCATGGATTGTTTATAGAATAATTTTGACTACAGCAGTTACAGTTACCTCTGCAGAAAGAAGTTTTTCAAAGTTAAAACTGATAAAATCTTATCTTCGGTCTACAATGTCACAAGAAAGATTGAATGGATTAACTATATTATCTATTGAAAAAAAAATGTTAAAAAAACTTGAATATAGTAATTTAATTAGTAATTTTGCATCTCAAAATCATAGAAGAATAAATTTTAAATAATACTTTGTTATAAATTTGATTATGATGTTTATTTAAATATTTCATACTTTGTAAAAAAATATATATGATTTTATTTTTTGTGAGTGTGTAAAAGGCCCATTTTTCAGAGTTTGCTTAAGGCCCCTGAAATCTCAGGGCTGGCCTTGGGTGTTTCACACGTTGTGCCTCGGGTCCGACGTGTGTGCTACATCAGTTTCCTCGCTGTGATGAAAGGACATTTTCTGTTAAAAATGAAGGTTTCAATGCAAATAAATAAAATATTGGGTTTTAATGGTCCGACACTATGCCAAATTTTATGATGCATGTTAAATGATATAAGTTGAGATAATAAAATTTAATGACAAAGAGAGAGATTTTCCTCCTCACTTTGACGAGATAATATTTTATTCCAAATAACTGAAATATTGGATTTTCGTAGCCTGACACTACGTCAAATTTTATGATGCATAATGAATGATGTGAGTCAAACTTTAATATAACTTTTTTTACATTGATTTTCTTAAAAAAAAACTGACAAACAAATATTTGAAAAATACAATTTGAATAAGAAAATATTAAACAAATTTTCCTTGCCTTTTCCATTGTACATAAAAGATGAATGTTTCTACCGTGGAAAATGACCCAAGAAAGAAACTCACTTACAGTAATTCAAGCATGGAAATTAGGGCTAAGGAAATTGTATTTGTCTAATATTTGAACTATTTTTCTGTATTTTTTGAACACGTGGGACGTGATGAAACAACTATTCAGGACAAGTTTTTGACAAATTAGAAATCAAAACATGCAAAAGAAAATTGGAAGTAATAAAATAATAGAAAGAAAGTATTCAGATGAATAAGTAGTAGACGAAAACATGCCTTGTACTGTCCCTTGGCTGCAAGGAGGTGGAGTAGGGTATTATCATCATCATCTTTCAAGCTCATGAACTCTCTATCATCACCTGCTATCTCTATCAACGTCTTTACAGCCTCAAATTGATCATGTTTTGGCATTTGATGATGATACAATTTAATTTTTTATATAAAAAGGTAATACTTATCTGAAAAGATAAATTTATAACTTAAATGAAAAATTATCTAGTATAGAAGATTTATTGTGATAATGTCAATCCCACATCTTCATTCTCAATTAATAAAATTTTAAATTTTAAAATAATTTTTTCTTCAAATAGATGATAGATATAAGAGGCCTAACTTTAATCTCCTACACTTAATCATTTCTCAACTCAAATACTCAAAATAAACCAAGTATCACTCATACACATGAGAGGTTTTTTCGAAGAGTTTGAGAAGCATTATTTGAATTGATTTATGAACATATTGATTATTTGTCTAAAACCTGCACCCATTTTCTCTGACTTACTTGGTACACGCGATTTGCAAGTGCTTTCGTATATATTTGAGATTAGTCTCACTTCCAATGTTGAATGGAGAAAAAAAAAATTAAGAAAGATAAAAAAGATTTTGATATCGTCCTTTTCATTTATAAAGCGACATTCTAACCATCAATTATTAGTGTGGGGACATCCTTGATTAGCTTCCCACTTTATCACCTAGATAAGGTAGGCTAGCAATCTAATATTATTATTAAAAGGAGATGCTATGCTTACTTTATAAATATTATTGTTTTCACTCAGCTGTAAGCAAGCTTGATTATAAATTTAATTGAGTAATGAAAATTATGAAGAATTAACCTAAACTTTAGCTTGAGGTTAGAGGTTGATTTTTAATAGCTTTGATACCAAATGATCAAAGAGATGAAAAATAAGTTTTACTTACAACTAAGAAGGAAAACAATGATATTTAGAAAGTAAATCTTCTCATAATAATCTATTAAATTGATAAAATAACCCTAAAGCACTTTATTATCTTGTTAAAGCATTATATAACTCATACTTGTGCAATACATTTTCAAAAAAAATTAAGGATACCGAGTTTACATACTCTCTTTTTTATATCAATAGGTAGCTGATTCATCATCACTATCATCATATAAGCTATAATTTCATCTATCACGAGTCGATTTTATTATTCTTCGTAACCAATTGATTTTATCATAAACCATTACTCTATAATCTAACAAATCAGTTTTTATCCATTTTCTCTTTGTTTTGCTTTTTCTTACAAGTGAAAGTTATAAGTAATGCATCAATCACATATCAAAAAATATTTTCATAACATGCTTTGCACAATGTTAGCATAAAATTTTTAAATTGAACAACACTAAGAAAACAACCGTAATATCAACATACAGACTGATGTACAAAAGACCCCATTGAATCTGAATGAGCATAAATCTTAAGGAGCTGCAAGACTATGTTGGTAGGACAAGGATCAAATCTTTTTTATCAGCTTATAGCATCATAACTTATCATAGACAAAGATCACCATATGAGATTGTCAAATATGTAAGATTGAATTGATCAGAACTACGATCAAAAACAAAAATAGATAGATACAAAAGTTGTCAAAATTTTGTGAGAAGTAAAAGAAGACAAAGGTCAACTCGTTGTCTCCCGTCTCAGAAAGTGAGAGGTTGCGAGTTCAAGCTCTCATAGCCTAACCTTGGTGTGTGCTGTAGGGGTAGTGGACTTACCCGTGGAGGTTTTACACTGGTAATCCCGTGGTTTCCTACATATAAAAAAGAAAAAAGATAAAGGGCGACATTTAAGTATAATTATAACCACAATTGAAGTATATATAGATAGAACTACAATGATTAAATTCAGAAAATAGATAGTCCAAAATGAGTCACAAATTGACAACCAATGGCTAAAATTGAGTGATAACTAAAAATTCACTTTGGATGAAGCAAATAGTGGCAATAATAGTGACGATGGAGAACAACAAAAATAATGTAAAATGTATTTAAACTAATCTAATTTTATTGCATGGGCTCGACTACTTGGTACAAATGTTGTGGATGAGATCAATTATAGCAGGAAATGAGATCTCACTGATACGGTTTTAAACAACCGATATTTATTCCAAAAAAAAATAGGAGAGAGATATTGACCGATATCCTAGATACAACATATCAGCCCGGTCATAAAATATGGGTGAATTTTTTACCCCTGAATTATAGAGATGCAATGGCCCAATGGGCCCCCACAAAACAAAGAATTAATATTAAATGCATGAAGATAAGATAGTGAAAAAAGAAAAAGACTGAAGACATATGATTGGACAACACGTTGACAGGCAGATTAAAACAAAAAAAAACAGTGGGTGGATAAACACATGAATAAGAACTTATGATTATGTTGGAGAATGAATGGCTGTCAATCGCTAGAAGACTTTTACTATGAATACCACGTGAAGCATGAAGAGACGTGATTTTATAAAATTAAGACCTCTTACAGCTATTTTGTATTTAGCAACACAAGTTTGAATGTATTCTCAATTTTATCTTTTTTATAAATAGTAAAATTTTAATGGGTTAATTTTTACTGTTCACGAGGATTTCACAAGTCGATTTGAAATTTAAGAGAGCCGAATTGCACTGTTCATGAATTTTGGCGAGCCGATTTGAAATTTTAGATAGCCGAATTGCACTGTTCATGAATTTTGGCGAGCCGACTTTCAATTTCAGAGAGCTGAATTGCACTGTTCATAAATTTCGGCCAGCCAATTTGCACTGTTCATGAATTTTGGAGAGTTGACTTGCAATTTCGGCGAACCGATTGCACTGTTCATGAATTTTGACATTTTTTTTCTTCGGTAGGCAGGTGGAGGGCAAATTAGGCATTACAGTAAAACCTATGTCTTTATACACAAAATGCCCGTGTGAAGATCGCTACCCAATTAGAATATGTCATTTATTAAGAATCCATTCACATATAAAAATATATAAAAGGATAATATAAAAACTCAAATTATCTTTGAATTCGATCTATGTTATTCAATAGGTGTGGTGAAATCCTATGTTGTGCTGAATAATGGAATTTCGACACTTTTGTTATATATATTAAAGTTTTAATTTTAATTAAAAATAAATGTAGTGTTGATTTAGCAAGTAAATTTTTTTTCTCTCATTTCTTAATTAAATTTTATTATTTCTCATATTAGAAATAGATTCTTTAAAAAAAATCTCATTATTGTAAATCAAGTTTTATTGATTCAAATTTGTAAATTAGCATTGAATTAAAAGGTTTTGACTAAATTTTTTTCAATCACCAAAATTATTGTCCTAGACTATTTTTTTACACAATATACTGATTTTTTTTTTATATTAATATTAAAAAAATTCATCTTATCCCGACTTCGTAATTGAGCTTTTGGATTGAAAAACTTTATTTGAGACTTTTTGACCTCAAAATAATTAAAATTGAAAATAAAATTCAGTATTGAGCTTAGCTAATAATTTTCACCAAGATGAATTTTTTATATTGATGACAACAAAAAAATTCAGCCTATTGTCATGGCAAAAAATTTGGAAAAAAAAAAAAATTGGCCCATTTTTCAGAGTAAAAACTTTCAGTCACAAATTTTCAATCTAAGCCCATTCATTAGATCTCATTTTCTTTCTTTTTCAATATTTGATTTTGTGTTCATTACATCTGATCTTTCTTTCTATGATCCATATCGTTTCAAAATTATCTTTTTCTTGTCTCGGCTTTTGTTCCGGCAATCGGCTGTTTTTTCAACAAAATTATAATTTTCAACTCGGCTGAGGTTGGATTGAAAAATGTTAATTGAAACTTTTAGTATAAAACATAGGCAATTTTTTACTGTGTGTCTTTCTTGGCAATTCTCTTGCTCGCTTGGCTTTAACACTTCTAAAGATCATTTCAATTTTTATCCAATTGTATCTACCAGGTATCTCTCGTGATACATCCAAGGGTGTAAAACCATTTACATTCATGGCATTTACATCCAATCTCTTAGCATTTTCACCGTCAGGGAACAAGAGTTTAATGATCTGTCCAACAATTTCGGGTGGTAATGTTTTGTAAGAAGAAAAGAAAGATTATGGGATTACGAAAAGATTCTTTTGTTCATATCCCACAAAAAGAGAAATGTCATTTTTTCTAGGAAAATGTTTCTGTGAAAAAGGAGTGGCAAGGATCATTTTCTTTATAATTTTTTAATTTGTTCTAAAATTACTGCACAACTATAAGGGCAAGAGAAATTTTTTTTTTTTTTTTTAATTTACGTGTGAAAATTGCGGAATACCCATCATAAAATCCTTATGGGTGAGCCCATTACCCCTAGAGTACACCAAGATTAGGCCATGAGGGCTCAAACTAGCAATCTCCCATTTCCTAAAGCGAGAGACAGCCAGTTGAATTACACCTATATGCGTTATTGATGAGCAACTATTACTTAGGGCTTCATTTGTGTATTTTTTTTATTAAAAGTATCAGTAAAAATTATATTTGAATCCGATTTTGTGTTGGAAAGTGGAAGTTCGACACTTCTATTGAAAAAAACTTGATATATCTTTTCAGCATCCAAATGTAAAATGTAAAAATCCAAATAGAATACATAGTTTCTGTTTTCAACTCTCAATGCAAAATTTAAACAGTGACACAGTAAATTGGCTACGCAGGGTCTTCAAACTTATTCTTACTTTGTTGGAAAGGTTAGTTAACATCTTTGTCATGTTTGTTCAGCCATCGCATCTGAAAATTATATATCTATCTATATATATATATATATTAGACAGATTTAATTTCCTTGACCCTAATTTCAAATGCTTAAGAGAACATTGATGTATTTCCTTGTGAGTCATTTTTCTCTTGAGAGACATTAATAATATGAATAATATATTTTTTCTTTTAAATTTTTGGCGATAAATTTATTAGATTGAATTAATTTTATATATTACATCTACTTTTAATAAAAAAGAAATTAGATTTTATCATCTCAATATTACTTTTAATGACCAAGGTATACAGGTCTCACCTATATTAGGACAGGAGATATTTTAACCTGACCAATCCTTGGGGCATCACTTATAGGGATGTTGAGCGTGAATCAAATCCAAGACCTCCTTCTTGAAGGGAGCTTCTCGACCGTCTCGCCAACCCCCTCTTGGATTTATCACCTATATTTGTGCACCGTAGTCTACCATTATTTTCTTGGAGGGGTCAATTCGATGTTTCAATATCAGGTCAATTACGTCGTTCAATAATTCAATGTTTCAATATCAGGTCAATTACGTCGTTCTATTGTTCAATTCATATGGACCATTTCTCATCTAACTTTATCTTAGATAGTTAATGGGAATAAAAGTTAGAAAAAAAATATGATTATGATGGGAAAGAAAAGTTTTTAACGCTTACTTAAGCCATCATGCTACGATAAATTTTAGATTTGAGATTTTAGGACATATTAAGTATTCTAATGATAGAAACTCTAAGAAAAATCAACTCTTATTCCTCATCACTTTCAACAAGAGAAAGATGAAACTAATTTCATAAGGATAAGTTTGACTAAAGAAATTAGGTAAAAAAAAAAAAAATGTCGAATTGTATTCCAAATGTAATGATTTACCCAATTAATTGAGGTCCACAATTAAATGAAAAAATTAAATAATTATATACATGTATGGAACTTAAATCCTTCACTAATTCGATTCGACATTTTTTAAACCTTCTAAGGACTAATTTGATTTTGAAATTGTAATTTACTTAAGAATGGAAAAAATGAAATTAAACTCACCATGCAAAATTAAACCAAAATACTTTAATTAAATTCTATTCTAAAAACAAAAATCTAAATTAAATTCAAAGAACCAAAATAGGATTCACCTCACCAGAAGACTTAAACAAATCCTAAAGCTTCAATTAACTCATCTCAATTGAGCTTGTTAGATACATGACATTGTATGGTAGAGTCCATTTGCATGATACATATACTACTATAAATAGATATATCATTTGCCTATGAATCTAAACTAAACTCTAAGTGTTTAATTAAATGTCAAGATAACATCTAAAGTTCACTCTTATTAAGCAAGTGTTTCCTTTTAAGAAATTAATTAATGACAAAAAATTGTCTATGAACAATGAGAAGCAGGAGGAAACTATTTGGATCATCTAAATTAATAAAAGTTGATCCATTAAAATTTTAATTCAGTAAATCAGATTAGTTTAGTAGTTTCGTTAAATTTAATATGTTATTAATTTTGTGTCATGTTTAATAAATTATTTATTTTATGTTTTTATTAAATTTCTTTGCCATAAAATTATAAAGTTAAAACAAAGCTTATATGAAAATGTAATTGATAGCGAATGTTACTGGTCCCTTACGGAAATGCAGAGGCAGACTTTTATTATCAATGGGGCCAAATTGATTGCAAATGTCATTGTTCAACTTTCTTTCAGCTTTTTTATTGGATAGCGATTTTCACATGGGTGTTTTGTGTATATAGACATGGGTTTTACTGTGTTTCCCATTTTGCCTTTGGAAATCGGCTTGCCGAACCAGGGATTCTAGTATTATAAGGGTTCGGCGAGCCAATTCAGAGGGTTTGGCTAGCCAATTTCCAAGGGCAAAATGAGAAACACAGTAAAATCTATTAATATAAAAAGATTATTAACATAGGCATAAATTGAAAATAAAACTTTTCTATCATTACATAAATAACATAACATAGGCACTAAACTTATCTTTTTTCTTCATTTCTCATCATCTATATAATAAAAAAATACACTAATATCATTTCTTAACAAAATTTCAAATATGAAAGACATTTTCTATATCAAACTTTTTCCTTACTTTCTCAAACGCAAATCCACTTTTTGAAGCTAAACATTTTCATTTTAAGGATAGTATTTTTCTCCTAAAAAATTCAAAGCCGGGCTTTTTAATGTCATGGTATGTAAAAGTAAAATTACCATAAGCGTGACAAACACCGAAGGCTAGGGGACTCAAGTCATAATCAGTCCTTGTCTTTGTTTCTTCCTAATATCAATAAAAAGTTGTCCACATTGTCCATGTATGATAGGGATTAGTCAGATGAAAAATGTAGACACGTTCGATCATAAAAAAGATGATAGAGATCCTATAGAAAACATAATCAGTCCTTGTCTTTGTTTCTTTCTAATATCAATAAAAAGTTGTCCATATTGTCCATGTATGATAGGGATTAGTCCGATGAAACATGTGGACAGTTCGATCATAAAAAAGATGATAGAGATCCTACAGAAAAAAAAATGCCCGTAAGATTATAAGGCCAAAATGCAAATCACATCTCCATTTTTAAGTTCTGTCATGAATTCAATTTAGTTGTAAGTATTAATAGATGATACTGAAGTTTTTGATATTTAAAACAAATAGGCTTAATTTTCACCATAAAATATATTGGGTAATTTTATATACACCAGCAAAATCTTTTTATATATACCAATTTTCTCTGTTTTCCTATTTTACCCTTATTCTCCACTCAAATGCACTCTCACAATTTTCTTCCATCACAATTTCCCAGTGTTAGTCTGAGGGTTTTTACTTAAAGGTATAAAAGTAATTTTGATGATAACAAAGTATTAACGTACGGTACTAATGCTTTCAATGATGTAAAATTAGAGAACAAATTTCTCAAGAATGCTTCAAAAAAGCAGTTAGACATCTTCAAAGAAGACGAATTAGTCATATTGAGTCATGTATCTTGAGTCTCTTGTATGTAAAGTAAATTTTAGTTTGATTCCTTGGAGATGTAATTTGTATAAGTCTAGTGGTCTGTAAAAAGCTTGTTTGCTATTGGACTTGTTGAGTCATGTATACTTGGTTTTTTTTTTTTTTTTTTGCGGTAACAAGTGTAAATATATTAAGAGGGCAAGAAGAATAATACAGAGAAGGCATCCATGGATCTACAATAGTAAGACCCAAAGAAACCAAATAGAAAGAAGAGGGGAAAATGAAACAAAAAACCCCACCAAAAGCATATACACCACTGAAAAAAAAAAAAAACAATCTCTAAGAGGCCAAAAGCCACCCCTAATGCACCTGAAGGGATATCACAAAGAAAACCAACTCCTTGGGATGCTGTCCAAACACCACAAAAAAGAACAACTACCTCTCCTTCGACTCAGGTAATTGAAACTCTGAAAAATAAGGCACCAAATTTTCCACAGAAGAGCCATCAGTTGGAAACTCTTCGAACTCCCAACCTCTTTCATAGCCTAACCTGTTGGCTACAATGAATAGGGCTAACAATTCTTTTCTTTTTAGAAGATGAGGGAAACAAAGATCTGTCCCTCACTTCTGCCACTTGAATTTCAGAGATAGCTTGATTACTATTAACAATATGAATCTCCAACTTTTTACCAATCTCTAAGATTGATCTACTGACTTCTTTCGAGTAGCCCCTAGTCTTCAGAGAATTTAAATCATCATTCTCTAAATTAGGGGCAGAGCCTTTAATTGCAGAAAATTTGTCAACCTTAGATTGAAGCTGTAAAATGTCATACTCCAATTCAAAACTCAATTGAGGCATGTCAGCTAGATAAACTAGTTTATTGTTCTCAATTGCCATGCACATCTGACTCACTTCCGACTGCAGAGGGGAAGACCATCTCAAACTTTGACTAGCTCCCAATAAAGCTTGAGAAGAGGGAATAGGCCACTGTATTGAATGGAGATGATAATGACTGAACGACTGATGAGAATTAGAAAAGGGTGTCACAGGGAACTGAAGACCTTTGGTCCAAAGAGAAATAAGACTGAGGCCATGGTGGGTGAAAAGAGTATGGGTCCAAAGTTGATCCAAAAGGTTGATCTGATTAGCCTCAATGGATCTAGACAACCTCGAACTAGAACGGGAAAGACCGGCTCTTTCAAACTTAGATTTTCTCTTCTTCCCCGAGCCATCATCAGAAGAAGAGGAGGTGATGCTGTAGGAAGGAAGAGAAGACCTTGCCATTGCTTGTTTGCCGTATTTTCTTAGATTGTAAAAAACATTTTCAGGATTTTCAACATAGATACCTGTGATTCAAATTTCAAACACAAAATAGCATTACTGTGAGAAAATCATTTACTTTTATTGGACTTATATTTCTTCAGCTTCTTTATAGTAAATCTAGAGGAAAAGTGCTAATAGCATCACGATGGTTCTTACTTTTAGAATATCTTAAAATTACTATAATTGTTTTTCATTACTTTAAGATATTATACTTAGTTTTGGTCAACTATATGGTCAAACTTGTGATATGAAACTATTTAAGTTGTAAATAAAGAGGCTTTACCGTCGATAACAAGTATTATAAAGAAAATTGACAGTTTATTTCAACAAGATAACAAGACAAGGTGGATCACAAATTATGTAACATGAAAGATTCCTAGGAAAGTACTCTTAAAATTAAACTTCATAAGATAAGAGCTAAGTGTCATGTAGGCGTGTGTTGAGTCCTACATCAGATATGTGTTTGGAAGACTTGAACTTATAAGTGAGGTTAAGCAGCACCTATTGTGGCTAGTCATTTTGATATGGCAAACGCTTAAGTCTCTTTTTACTTGTAACATTTAGGCTTGCAATGTAGATGGTCTAGCTGGGCTTTGGTATTTCAAGGGCCCAGGCTTGGTTTGTATCTGCAAAGAGCCTACATCTAGTCCAGGTCCATGTTTGCCAATGTAATTTGAGCCTATACCAGTTCCTATTTGTAAGGCTTGGGCTGACACAAGCATTTGGGCTTATCAGCGAACAAGAAATTTTTCGGCCATCAATTATGTTATGAAATACTGTACGATTATAAATTATACTCCCCCTGTCCCAATTTAGTTGTCTCATATAGATTTTAGAATTGTCCCACCTATATTGGAGTAGTATAAAGTGTGTTGAAATTGATGAAAATCACCTTTCAGCTGCATGGTGGTTTAAAGTCAAATTCAAGTTCCTTAAAAAATATAAATATTTAAAATGAGATAACTAAAATTCTGAGACACAAGTGCCAATACGGCCCAGAGTTGAAGGGCTTTTAGAAATTCAGTAGTTATGAAAAATCCATTTACTAATTGCTACAATTAATAGAAACAATCCTCTTTTGCCACTGTTTCTCTTTTCTTTTTGCATGCTTGCCATATTCATTTGCTTTGTCTCTACGTTAGCAGTGTGATTGGCTGCTGTTTGTCTTTTCTTTTTGCCTGCTTGCCATATTCATTTCCTTTGTCACTATGTTAGCAGTGTGATTGGCTGCTGATTGGTGAAATAGGTTGTACCTTTGGATGGTATGATTGTGAATTCATCAAAATCTAAGTTATTGATTGAAGCAAAGTAGGGCTGAAATCAGGTCGGGTCGGATTTTAAAATATGGAATCCGACCCCAACTTTTGACCCGAAATTCTCGACACCCGAATTCTAACTCGACTCAACCCAAATTCTGACCCGACCTGCATTTTGAACCCATTTTAGCTTAATTTTAGTCGGGTCGATTTGGGTCAGGTCGGGTTAACCTGAAAATCCTTCAACCTGACCCGACCCGAATTCCATGAGAGTTTCTTCCTTCTCAACCCACATGATTTCTTGACCCGACCCGAGTTTCACCCCTAAAGCAAAGGTTGTTCAATTCTATAGCCAAACAAGTCGATAGACTTTTTGCACTGAGTGTTTGCTTGCTTATTTCTTTTAGAAAAAATAATTTTATGCTAAAATTTATACGTAAATTCAATTTATGCTATTCAACAATTGGTGTAACATCTAGTCTCGTATCGAGTTGTCGAAATGTGAAGTTTTTGTTCTTTGATTAAAGATCGTAATTTTTGTTGAAAATGAATTAAGCATTGCTGTGATAGGTAAAAAAGACTTTTCTCTTTTCCCCATTAAATTTTACTTTTACTATCTCCCTTATGAAAGAAAAGAGAAGGGTCTTATTTTCCATCATCTTTATTTTATCAATTGAAAAATGGCAAACATCTCCAAAATGAAAAATCCTAGAGAAAGCTAATTGATCTCTAAGATTGCAATAGTGACACAACTTAGCTTATGCTCTAATTTTCTTATATTCGTTTGTACTTATTTAATTTTCTTGTAAATGAACTTGTGTTCACAACTTTCCCATGACAAGAGTGTTCAATTCATTGATTATTTATTTTAAGATGTAAACTCGGTATGGGAGATTTTCTTTTTTTTTTTCTTTTTTCTAATTGTTTAGTTTATGGCTGGTGTGGTATGTAAACCGATATTGGTAACCCACTTAAAACCCATACTCGAAATTTGGATTCATATGGGACCCACACGGATTATTATTCACAGATTTAAGAGGAGATCTTTTAGGATCTGTCACCTACTTTGAGGCACTCACGTTTATGGATTGATTTATGAGACTTGGGTACTAAGTCTAATCATTTATTAACGCCCAAGTTTCAATCCAAATCGTGTAAATATTCCAACATGGTACTTGCATGTTCGACATTGATTAAATCCCATGTAAATTGTGATTCACCGATAAGGTCTCGTTGAAATGTGCAGTGTGTGTAGAATTATGAATTTTGTAAAATGTCTTAGTGAGTGATGCGAGAATATATTGTGAATATTTGTGTGGCTTAATTATAGCATGCTATGATTTATCTCTTGATTGTGTTGTTGGAAGAACTATGTTTAAAAATTAATAGAATTAGAATATTAGCAAGCAATGTCTTCTCCTAATAATAGATTAACGATGCACCAAACTTGAAAAAAGAAATATAGATCAGATAAAGCACTAAGGGAAAGTATTCTGGTCTATTTTGCATGGAAAAAATGTAAAATATGTCTTTGGCAAAAGCACTTGTTTCATTAATTTCAACTAAAAATATCACTCCCTCCGTCTTAAAATACTTGTCTTATACATATTTTGTAGATCCATATATTTTCTTTCTATGATCCATATCTTTTCAAATGTTCTTTTCCTTGTCTCGGTATTTGTTCTTAAAATTGGCCGTTCTTTTCAACAACATTTTAATTTTCAACTCGGCTGAAATTTATAAATGGGCTTGGATTGAAAAATCTTAACTGAAACTTTTAGTAAAAAAAATAGACAATTTTTTATTTTGAATTTTTTATCATGACAATCCCTTGAAATTTTTTGTTGTCATCAATAAAGAAATTTATCTTGGTCAAAATTTGTAGTTGAGATCAAAATTGAATTTTGTTTTCAATTTTAATTATTTTGATCTCAAAAGTTTCGGCTAAAGTTTTTCGGTCCAAAAGCTCAATTACAAATTTCTGACAAGATGAATTTATCGATATCGATGTCAAAAAAAATTCAATCAATTGTCAAAAAAAGCTAGGACAATAATTTTGGTGATTAAAAAAAGCACTTAGAAATTTCAATTACTTATATATAAATTTCAATCAAAATAATTTCTCAACTAGTTATTAAGAAGAAAAGGTAAATAATAGAAAATAAAAATCTGATATGGATGAGAATAAAATAATTAATTCTAAAAATATAAAATCCCATGTTGAAAAAAGAAATTTTTTTACTTGGGAGAGGGAAAAAATTTCAGCGTATGGATGAGAGTGCAGCTCTCCATTGTGTGAGAGAGAGAGTGTAGAGTTGATCAGGCAAGATGCGAAAATAACCGTGATGTAAAAATCATTTACCTACAGACTAGGATATTAAATTTGGATTTAATTAATTAACAGCCGAATAATCTACAATATTTGTTATATACTTTTAAAATCAGATGAAAAGAAGCATGAATATGGCCTCTCAAGTAATTGGCTTTTGATTCAATTAACCTACAACAACTTACTATTTTCACAAAATGTTTTCTCTACTTTTCTCCCTTCTAAATCAAATAAAATTCCCTACTTCAAATGAAAGTGTATAATCAAGTTTCCTCATCTCAATTTCACAAAACATATTTACCTAGTATCACAATCATCACATGTGGCGTTGATCAACACATAACTCTATCTATTTTTTTGCTTACATACATAGTAGAAGAAAAAAGGTCTTATGTTTGTCACGAATGCATAGTACTAAAATTTTTCATATATTCCAATCCAATTGAACTCACAAGTCTCAAGTACACAATGAATTGACTGTAGATGAATGAATATAAGATAAGTAAGAGATTGAAATGGATGTAAAGAATGGATGAAGATAGTGAAAAAGTAAAAGATTGAAATGGATGTAAAGAATGGAAAAGATAGTGAGAAAGTAAAAGATTGAAATGGAATTAAAGAATGGACAAAGATTGTGAAAAAGTAAAAGATTGAAATGGATGTAAAGAATGGATGAAGATGGTGAAAAAATAAAAGATTGAAATGGATGAAGATGGTGAAAAAGTAAAAGATTGAAGCGAATTAAAGAATGCACAAAGGTAGTGAAAAAGTAAAAGATTGAAATGGAGGTAAAGAATGGACATATGAAAAAAATACTCATTTTTCAAATTTTCATGCTCTTTTATATATATTTAATAGTTAAAAAATGATAAACAAATAATAAATAATTACACTCTAAATTGAGTGTGGATTGCTGGGGTACATGTACATCGTGATTATTTTGTAACCACAGAGACGACTTTTCTCGTGTTTACCAAGTTTATTATCACTAAAATGAGTGAATGAATAAAATAATCCTTAATTAAAATCTTAACAAATTTCTATTGATTACATTGAAAAATGCATACAGCTCGTATGCCAAACGATCTCCTCAGTATATATATTATTTGTAACGGTGTTCATTTGTCCCGCCCGAGTCTGGCCCTAGCGACATAAATAAATGAGCTCGGATAAATATTTTTCTCCAACGAATTAGACTTAGGTTTTAATTTAAAGTCTATTTATTGTTGTATAAATTAAAAATATAACCGTAGAGATTGAAAGAAGAGTTAAAAATCGAAAATATGCTAAAACCGTATCTTTAAAGTCAATTTCTAACTAGTTGATCTTAATTGTCAAACTCAGAGGTGTCATCTTTTGAAAGACGTTTTCCAACTTTGACTATCAAGATGAATTGGCTAAAAATTATACTTTAGGTTGAAATTTTACAGGTGCAAAATAGTCGGGCTTAATTGGATGGACTCGGGCTTGGGCATCTTTTATTTAAGCCCAACCCGACCCCGACCGAAGAACACCCCTAATTATTTATACTTTTTATTATTTCAGTATAGAATTACTGGTCAACTATAACGATAAGAGAATTGGAGAGCAACTATTACATAAGGCTTCTTTATCTATCTTTTAATCAAAAGTAATTACACAGTAAAAATTATCTTTGAATTAGATCTATGTTATTCGGTAGGTGTTGTAAAGACCCGACTCGAAAAGTCTGGGCTTAGGGCTTGGGTTAGCAAGAAATTGTACGCTTTGGATCTGCACACGCGAGCCCGCACGGATTTGGATTGGGGCCTAGCCCAACTTGTACGCCTCAAAACGCGTCGTGCTGATTGAGGAGGGGCTGCCACTTATAAACTTCATGTGAAAATCCCTCACTTCTGATGTGGGATCCTTTCTTTCTCACACTCCCACTCCCAATTAGCCTTTCACTTAGATCAACTTTCATGGACTCAACTGTCTGGGCCGGGTCAGGGTCTTACAATCCACCCCCTAAAGCCCAGAGCCATCCTCGGCTCGATCCAATGAATCCAATGGAAGGCCTACACAGTCCGAGTGTTGAACTCGACTCTGATACCATTTGTAAAGACCCGACCCGGAAAATCTGGGCTTATAAAAAGCAAAAGCTCTTATTTTTTTTTCTTTTCAATATTTGATTTTCTGTTCACTACTTCTGATTTTTTCTTTCTATGATCCATATCTTTTCAAATGTTCTTTTCCTTGTCTCGGTTTTTATTCTTAAAATTGGCCGTTCTTTTCAACAACATTTTAATTTTCAACTTGGCTGAAATTTATAAATGGGCTTGGATTGAAAAATCTTTACTGAAACTTTTTGTAAGAGAAATAGACAAATTTTTATTTTGAATTTTTTGTCATGACAGTCCATTGAAATTTTTTGTTGTCATCAATAAAGAAATTTATCTTGGTCAAAATTTGTAGTTGAGATCAAAATTGAATTTTGTTTTCAATTTTAATTATTTTGATCTCAAAAGTTTCGGCTAAAGTTTTTCGGTCCAAAAGCTCAGTTACAAATTTCTGACAAGATGAATTTATCGATTGTCAAAAAAAGCTAGGACAATAATTTTTGTGATTAAAAAAAGCACTTAGAAATTTCAATTACTTATATATAAATTTCAATCAAAATAATTTCTCAACCAGTTATTAAGAAGAAAAGGTAAATAATAAAAAATAAAAATCTAATATGGATGAGAATAAAATAATTAATTCTAAAAATGTAAAATCCCATACTGAAATTGAACTCACAAGTCTCAACTACACAAACTGAAAAACAACAATACATAGCATAAAATACATAGCCAACTAATTATCAACATAGCCCTTAAAAAGAAGAGTAATATGGGATTTAGCATGATAAGATTACTACTGATGAAGACATGAGCTATAGTTGAGTTGCAAGGTCATGAGGATCTTCTCTAGGAGCTGAAGCCATCTTGTTTTGTACCAATCCTTTCTTGCCTTTGAACATGGTCCGCCAAAACAAATGAACGATTCCAATCTTGTTGAGAAACCTGTTGACATGATTAAAAAGACATGCGATGCCGAGTAGAACTGATGACAATCCACACCCAAGAAAGAGGATGAACATACCAATACCGGCCATGTTGTATGTGGCACCAGGTCGGTTGGATAGAGTGGAGAAGGCACACCCATAAGTAATCAACATTGAAATGGCACAGATCCAAAGGATAACTATCAAATATTGCATCAGTCGCTTACTTTTGAAAGAGAATCCACACACCAGCAGTAAGATTAGTAGTATGGAGTGGACAAACCCAACAGAGTTTGAAAATATGAAAATTAAGTATTCCGTAGAAAAGTTATCAGACATAATTGCATTTCCTGCTATGTGAAAACTGTCGTGAGCTGTGTCACAACCAACGGAAACATCAAGGTAATCATTGGAACCATTAACGGCTTCTATGAGATTGAAACACTCATCTTGTTGCCAAACACCTCCAGGAGGGTTTATCATAGCTTGGAAGGTCACCGTTGCTATTAGTATGGCCACCACTATTAGCGTATCTCGACTTCTGTTGGTCCATTCACCTGATTTATCAACCGATGCCTTCAAGCTCTGCTTTCGGACTTGATTGCGTGTCGATTTGGGCAATTCTCTTGCTCGCTTGGCTTTAACACTTCTAAAGACCATTCCAATTTTCATCCGGTTGTATTAACCAGGTACCTCTCGTAATACATCTAGGGGTGTAGAACCATTTACATTCATGGCATTTACATCCAGTTCCTTAGTATTTTCACCATAAGGGAACAACAGTTTAATGATCTGCACAACAATTTGGGGTGGTTCAGATGTTTTATAAAAAGAAAAGAAAGAGCCAACATTGTTGATTCTTTTAATCAAGTTCGCAATTGAACAATTATGGGTTTTCAAAAACATTCTTTTATTCATATCCCACAGAAAGGGAAATGCCATTTTTGCTAGGAAAATGTTTCACCGGAAAAAGAGTGGCAAGGATCATTTTCCAGCCCTCAAAGTGTTTGGCTGGGAACTCTTTGTTTTGTATTTCTAGTGACAGATATACAGCCATTCCATGTTACCATCTTATCAACCACAAAATGGAGTTTTCCAATGAATCATATCCCTCAGGACTAAGAAAGTAGAAAGCAAACTCTAGGGTAATGAGCTTCAACAAGAAAATATGAAACAGATATGCCTAACTTTGCCCACAAATACTTGGAAGGACTAAATAAAATACCCTACTACATGAAAAAAAAAATTAAGGTTTCTTCAGTGGAAAATGATCTAACAAGGAAACAATCTTTAGAGTCTTTGTCAATTTCTGTTAGAAAACCAATTGTGTGTCAAAAAAACATATTATATTTTGGTTCAGGTGACATCATCTAACTAGTGATGTGAAGTCCCTTGGGATGGAATAAGGAAACTCAATATTTTTATGTTTGCTTCAAAGTTTTAATTTTGTTTTTTTTATAAAAAGGAAAATATTGAATTGTCAAGAGAAATCTTCCTCTTTTCTTTGTTGAATTTTATGATTCCCTATGCCACAATAAGAGATTGATTCTTTGAAAAAAATAGGAAAATGTCTTCTCATTGTTTACTTTTAAGATACAGAAAATGAAGAGCCCAGAAAATGAGACCCTCTCTTTTCTTCCATTAAAAAAGAGCTTCTTGTGAAGAATGAAAAAAAAAAAAAACCATTTTCTTCTTCTTACGAGTTATCCATTTTCTGATGCAGCAGGTCAGGCTCGGGTTTGGGTATGGATGGATGGTCCGACTAAACAAATAAAGATTGGGCATTAAATAGGTTTAATAAATGGGGTTTAAAGTGTTTAATGGAAATAATGGGTTAATTGGGTCATTGTCATGAAATGGTGGGTTCCGTTAACTATCAATGGTCAAGGATTTAAAGATGGGTAATAATAAAATAATAAGGAAAAGAAAGGGATGTCACTAAGGTGGAGTGGATAAATAAAATAATAAGAAGGCAAAGGGTGTTAGGAGTTGGGCGGTGCTCTGTTCTGTACGAACAGGAACTGGGTGTGATGGCTTGGTTGAGATCTGGGTTGAGTGAAGGTTGGTGAAGGATGGCCGGAATATGAGTTGGATTGGGGCGAACCTGATCTGTGGGGCTGAAGAGGCTGAGGCGTGGACGGATCTGGAGGAGGTAGTAGGGATAGATGGATGGAATGGAATCAGACCCGTGTCGGGTCGTTTGGAAAACCAAACCAGAGGAATACGACGGGCGGCAAGCAGTCCCGATGATTCGGGTTTGGGAAAGGCTCAACCTCCTGCTTGCAGGCAGGGGAGGAGATCAAAACTTCAGAGTTGCTGACGAACGCCAGCGACAATAGGAACCTTAGAGGAAGAACAACACCGTCGACCTCCACCGAGGAAGAAGAAGATAAACAAGGTAAAAGCCAAACTCGAATTTAATCCATTATCAAAATCTGTCTATTGGATTCTCTAATTGGGGTTTTATAAGAAACCCAAAAACCAAAATAAGAAACAAAATCAAAACGAAAATCAAACAACATAGAAAGAAAATAGAAAATAGAAACAAGAATAAATAAGAAAGAAAGAAAGAAATCAAAGATGGAATTTGCTTCTCTCGGTGAAGTGCTGGAACCCACGATTCCGTCGGTGCTTGGGCAGGAATTTTGTTTGAAGAGGGAAACTTGCTTTCTCTTGTTTGGAAAGGAAAGGGAAAGGGAAGGTGTTTCACACGTTGTGCCTCGGGTCCCACCTGTGTGCTACATCAGTTTCCTCGCTGTGATGAGAGGACATTTTCTTCATTTTTAACAAAAATGAAGGATTGTCAAATTTTATGATGCATGTTAAATGATATAAGTTGAGATAATACCTGAAATTTAATGACAAAGAGAGAGATTTTCCTCACTTTGACGAGACAATATTTTGATGCAAATACATGAAATATTGGATTTTCGTAGCCTCACACTACGTCAAATTTAATTTTATGATGCATAATGAATGATGTGAGTCAAACTTTAATATGACTTTTTTAAGATTGATTTTCTTAAAAAAAAATTGACAGACAAATATTTGAAAAATACAATTTGAATTAGAAAATATTAAACAAATTTGGATATTTGGAAGAAAACATGAAAATTCCAATTGTACATAAAAGATGAATGTTTCTACCGTGGAAAATGACCCAATAAGGAAACTCACTTACAGTAATTCAAGTATGAAAATTAGGGCTAAGGAAATTGTATTTGTCTAATATTTGAACTATTTTTCTGTATTTTTTGAACACTTGGGACGTGATGAAACAACTATTCAGGACAAGTTTTTAACAAATTAGAAATCAAAACATGCAAAAGAAAATTGAAAGTAATAAAATAATAGAAAGAAAGTATTCAGATGAATAAGTATTAGATGAAAACATGCCTTGTACTGTCTCTTGGCTGCAAGGAGGTGGAGTAGAGTATTTTCATCTTCATCTTTCAAGCTCATGAATTCTCTATCATCACCTGCTATCTCTATCAACGTCTTTATAGCCTCAAATCGATCATGTTTCAAGCACAAGTGCAAGAGAGGCTCCCCTCCATCTGTCTTGATCAGTATCGTAACTTTCTTTGCAATCACCAACTCTTTCATGGCCTCTACTCTGCCTTTGATTGCAGCAAGATGAAGAGGAATCATTCCATCTCGATCACGAACAAAACATGCATGTGTATCCTTTTCTAGGAGTGCTTTTACCACTTGTATATGCCCTTCTGCCGAGGCTAGATGCAGTGGATTTCGTTCTTGAAAATTCAATTGGCTAGCAAATTCGGGTTTCTCTTTCAAGATCTCTTTCACAAAATCCACATGCCCAAACTGGGCTGCTATGTGGAGAGGTGTCTCTTTAGCAGCCTCACCAATCAAAACACGATCAAGAATATTGGGGTCTTCACTTAGCAGTGAAGACAGTGAGCTTACATTCCCAGTTATTGCTGCTTCATGGAGTCTCTCGTCCATCTCTCTCTCTCTCTCTGCTTCGTTCGTCTGTGTAAAATGCAGGGATCTTCATCTTTCAAGCTCATGAAATCTCTATCATCACCTGCTATCTCTATCAACGTCTTTATAGCCTCAATTCGATCATGTTTCAGACACAAGTGCAAGAGAGGCTCTCCTCCATCTGTCTTGATCAGTATCGTAACTTTCTTTGCAATCACCAACTCTTTCATGGCCTCTACTCTGCCTTTGATTGCAGCAAGATGAAGAGGAATCATTCCATCTCGATCACGAACAAAACATGCATGTGTATCCTTTTCTAGCAGTACTTTTACCACTTGTGTGTGCCCTTCTGCCGAAGCTAGATGCAGTGGATTTCGTTCTTGAGAGTTCAATTGGCGAGCAAATTCGGGTTTCTCTTTCAAGATTTCTTTCACAAAATCCACATGCCCAAACTGGGCTGCTATGTGGAGAGGTGTCTCTTTAACAGCCTCACCAACCAAAACACGATCAAGAATATTAGGATCTTCACTCAGCAGTGAAGACAGTGAGCTTACATTCCCAGTTATTGCTGCTTCATAGAGTCTCTCGTCCATCTCTCTGTCTGCTTCGTTCGTCTGTGTAATATGAACCATTTCAAAAAAAAATTATGAGTGCGGCAGACTATAAATAGATGACCCGTCCATTTGAATTATAGAGGTTATTTCTGATATGCCCACTTATGTTATAGAGTACATTTCTGGTTTGTCATTTTCTTTTAATAGGAGATGTTTGATTAATAAGATATAAGAAATGTGGGCAAAATTTAATAGTCTTTAGAGTTTTGTGTGAATAAAGAGTTTTCCTTTATTTAAATAGAATGAAATGTTTAGTAACGAAGGAATGATGAATAGACAAATTGAAGACGTAAGAAATATGTATGTTACTTTGGAGGAGCCGTTTAACTTTAAAAAGTAGAATTAGAAATGAATATATTATGAATATTTTAAAATTAATTCAAATAAATTAAGAGAAATTCATTTGTAATGGTTTGGTCATGTTAATAGAAGATTAAGCGCAACCTCAATTTCTAGACTTGAGACGTTACATATTAAAGGTACAAAAAAGAGAGGCCGATCACTGAAATGTTTTAGAGAAGAAATAAATAATATAATTGATTATAAATTTACTCATGATATAAATTATGTTAGAGTTAATTGGAGAAGAGGAATTTGTAAAATGGATCCTAAATAGAGGAGATTTCAGCATTCGATGATAATTATAATGATAAAATTTTAATTTTTATATAAAAAAAAGGTATAGTGAAATAAGGGTGTGTATAAAACTTGAGAAAGGTTGGAGTGTCGCACCCGGTTAAATTGGGTACAAATGTTGTGGGTTGGATCAATGACAGAGATGTAATGACCAAATGGGCGGAGGGACAAAAGTAAAGAATTGATGGTAGGTGTCAGCGAAAGTCGTCATGCTTAACTATCACTGAGTCTCTAAACATTGAAATATTTTGTATCAAAAATTAAAAAAAAATCTCAATGGATTCAATAATTTGCCTTTTGGTAATAGGTTATTTTTTTTTTTAGATTTACGTGTGAGAAACACACAATTTTACTAAAATCTCTACATGTGGTACATCTACCTCTTAAGAATCAGCAAAATTAGTCCGTGAAGATTGCACCTGACACTTTTCACTTCCTGAAATGCAATAGGCTATTTATCACTCTCTTTGAATGAGATATTCAAAAGGGAAGAGATATTCAAAAGGTTGAAGAGCACCTAAGATTAAAAAATAGTCTTCTGTGAAAAAAAAGTTATTAAATTTAATTAGATTGTTTTCTTATTTTTGATACAAAATATTTTTTTGTACGTCAGAAATATGTGATAAATGATTTAAATAGAGATTGAAAAGTGTAACTTTTTATAATTTTTACAGGTATATGTATGTTAAAAAGGAAGGTATTTTCTTGCTAAGCACTTTTTCATATTTATTTTTCTGTAAAAGTATTAAAATATTTTTTGCTGATAATATTTTAATATAACTTAATGAGCAATAAAGATATATTTTTCTCTTCTTGATTTTCATGCTACTAACAATTTTAAAATGGTCACTTTAAAAATATAGTTTTATCAATCTAATTAAAATATTTTTTATAATATATTAAAAATAACATTAATTGTAATCTTCATTGTTTCTATGAAGAAAAAGAAGTTAGACAGAATGGTTCAAGTTCTCAGCTCACGTGATTTTGAAGTTTCAACGACTCACATGTCCATCTCTTAAGAATGGTTCAATGCAATGAAAGAGAGGACAAAAATAGCATTAAAGAGATCCCCCACGAACGGTTCAAACTTCTTTTTTCTCATTTTTGGTTCTGTTTAAGTAGCGTGTTTAGCTTTACTCTCTTTTTTTCCACAGCGGTTGACACCATTTCACACGCGCAAAAGTCATGTGGGGATCCATTTTCCACAGTGGAAGCAAGAATCAAGATGATATGTTGAGATGCAACTTTTCTAAGGAATTAAAAAGGGCTACTTTTGTGAGAATGAAAGGTTAGGAGAAGGGGACTAAAATTCAGTCGATACATTATCTTGGATTTTGGACATCTGAGATATCTCGATTGATCTATCTTGTTGAAATTTAGCCTAAAAGAGAGAGAAAGAAAGAGTGATATAGGCCGATATTATGAAACCGAGATATCGCCACCGAATTTTGAACCCCTGGTTAAGAGTTGGTTATCAACTCAAAAGGCTAACTCGGTAGAGTGACACAAGTTTTGTTATAAAAAGGGTTAAACTTTGAGATCTCTCTCTCACCTATTTTTTATATTTTATTTTTTTCTAATTTAAAAAAATAAAAAATGATAGGAGTCCCGATTCTGAAAGCAAAAAAAATGAAATTTAAAATATAGTCCTGGGCCCACATTGATATTTCTTTTTCTTTAAAAAAAAAAAACCAGTAGAATCGAATATCGACGATATCGGCCGATATTCCTATAGTATGACCGATACATATCGTATTGATTGAGATTACTTTTAAATTACCAAATAAGGATAATAAGGAGTGTTATTCCATTACTGTAATAGGGGCCAATCTTAGTACAAATGTATTGTATTTACTGTTGCTCAATGAAGAACGCTTCGATAGGCTCCATGGTCTCTCATGATCTACCTCTTTAAAAGAAATTTTCAAATTTGCCCATATTTTTCTCCTCCACTCTATTTTCCTCTTTTTTAAAATGACAAATATAGAAATTTCTTTTAAATAAGTGTACTATAAAAAAATATAAGTGCAAAAATCTCTTCCCTTAATTTATTCCTGACTCCCATTGACCCAAACATCTTTTGTTATTCTACCATCGTATTGAAAGAAAAGTTCAGCTGTTAGCTTTCCAAGTGGGCCTTTGATTGCAACTATAAATGCAATTGCAAACGATGTGTTGGACTGATTGCAACTATAAATGCAATTGCAAACGATGTGTTGGACTACATAAGGAGAGAACTTTCAGAGCATCTTTACGTCTGTAACTTCAAATTCGTATCCTTTTGAGGACAATAAGGGAGGGTCCCATCTATTATTACATAATTCCATAGTGATAATATGTCAAGTGGTCCACAACTTCACATCTGTATCAAATGATTTTCCTACAATATTTCATGAATATTTCTTGTTAATTACTTTTCAATTCCATTAAATTTTAAACATTTTTAAAAAAATTATGTACTTGGAAGCCCTTAAGAAATGTGAATAAATTCTATGAAAAATAATATCTCTTCGTCAGGGGTTAAAGGCGATATTAATATATGGGCTAATATATGATTGATAATTTTTCTCTTCTGTTTTCAGATTTTTATTTTTATTTTTCAAAAATTCAGAAAAATAAAGAAAATTATGACTTTGATAATAATCTATGAAACCTTTGATAATGCAGCCTTCAAATTAATGATTGGTCAGTGTGAAATTGGCATCTCATATGTTATAATAAATCATCTTATTAAATGAAGTTATTAATAATTTTAAAATATAATTAGATGACTTTAGTTAAAAAAATTGAAGACAAGTCTTGAATGGATTGAACAGAGGTGAAAAATTCACCCAGGCCAAAAATCGGCCGATAAATTTCTCTCTCCTCTTTTGTGTTTTTTTTTTTTAAATATCGGTATTTTTTATTATTTTATTTTTTCTGAATTAAAAAATAAATAAAAAATCTAAAAGAAAGCTGATCTTTTTTCTAAAAAAAAAAGATATATCAATCATGGGCTCAGGCCGATATCTCAGCTGATATTCACCTATATCGGGCCAATATGGGCCCAAATTACGCATTTTTCTGTCAACCACATACATTGAGAAGATAGTCAATTCATCCAAGAGTAGTGTTGTCTTGATTCTTTACAGCAAGTGAAAACCACCCTGTTCATTCATCTTTCAAACCGTGCTTCCATTCGTTGTGTCATGATCATATGGAGTTTTCAATCTGCGGAAGATCCTTGAATTCCATCCAAATGCTTTAGTAAAGCCGCCCAACTTGACCATGGAAAACCATTCTTGATTCTTGACCCCATGATAGCTATCTCCAAGCATGGCTCTTGTCTTATGGAGAAGAAACCAGAAAAATGCAGGTACATATCCAATCACTACAATTAGAACCGCAAACATCATGATAGGCCAAAACCTGTACTCATCTACAACAACTCGGCGGATGGTATCATATGCAAAAGCATATACTCCCATCAAAGATGCAATCATAATCCAAGTAACAGTTACCCATGCCCTTCTTGAACCTTTTCCATGAAAAGTGAATCCACTGACCACTAGAATGATTAAAAACAGAGAAAGAGATGAACCCAATGGTACTAAACATTCTAATGAACCAATATTCTCTAGGATATAGGGAACCCATTATTGGTTCCCCTAATTCCTTGTTTTCCAAAGAAATGGTCGAGTCATTAGGAACAAACACTATTCTCTTGCCAAATCCCACCAGGAGGGTTTGTAATAGTTTGCAAGGTCATAGTTGTTATTAGTATGGCCACCACCAGCAATGCCTCTCAAATATTGTATATCTCATCATTCTCACTTGTATTTTTAGTATGTGGCCGCTTTGGTCTTCTCTTTAGAGGTCTACTAATTGTCATGACGATCTTTTCTTTTGTGCTTTGACTGCAATGCGTTTAAGTACCCTTTTGTTTTTCCCATGTTTTCCATCCAAGGCTGTAAAACCATGCACATTCTTGGCATTCATGTCCAATTTTGTTTTATCAACCAAAAATTTCATGACCACCAAATTTACATGTTTTTATACTTTAAAATGAGAAGCATCATAAATCTTACAAATTTTGATGGTTAACACTGAGGGTAAAATTGATTATCTCTTGAAGTGAAGGAGTTTTCAGATTTTTGTTGAAGAGGAGAAATTTGAGATTTTCTATTCTCTCTCCTTCGTTACCAAATAGGGCAAATGAGAAAAATATTTTAATGATTTAACTGAACTGAGAAAAATGCTTTTATTTGAGCCAAATTCCTGTTCAAA
Source organism: Chimonanthus salicifolius (assembly GCA_013350335.1). NCBI lineage: Eukaryota > Viridiplantae > Streptophyta > Magnoliopsida > Laurales > Calycanthaceae > Chimonanthus > Chimonanthus salicifolius. The sequence continues at coordinate 60,694,771 of CM023538.1, read as the reverse complement.
ATCATTTTTGAATCAAAGGGAAGTTCACGTGGGGTGTTAGATATAATGAATTTTGAAGTAAACTTTAATTATAATATGTAGATAAGTAAAAAAGGTTATTAAATTTTATATTTTAAGTATATTATAAACATTTAATCTAAGTAATGTGGTTCAATGTATACAACCGTATTTGTGAATCAATTAAAAAAATTCATTTCTTCATTTGTATAAGGAATTGGGCATATATGGAGTTCATTTGATGATGAATGTAAAATTTTTAAAATATTGTTTTTATTGATTTAAATCTAACTTAAATTCATTTTATTTGATATATCAAATAGTTTTTAAATTGAGTATCAAAGGTTAAAAAAAAAATATTTACTTAAATATCTCCCTTAAGCTAATCTAACAAATCACAATTGGTTGACTTTTTGAAAATCATTAAGATACCAATCAAATGATTTTCATTTTCCATTTAATGAGGTTCATTTTTACTAACCCAACATTAAAAAAAAAAAAAAAAAGAGTATAAAAGGGAATTATCATTTTCCATTTAAATCTCGACTTTGACCACTTGAATTGAGATTATTATGTTCTAATGTGGCACAGTACATGGGGTCATTGATCAACTTAAAAAGTAAAATAAGTTCATAACTAGCAATTCAATATATGGTAAAATTTGGCACAAATAATTAAGACTTTGAGAATGATTTGGACTGTCTATTGATAACTAATAGATAACGATTGAGATATGCAATTAATTTTTATGCCAATATTTCTATAGGGCTATCTGATCCCACTTGAAAATTTTGAAATACTTACATTTTGGAGTTCAACTGAACTGGGAAAAATACTGAACTAAATATTTTAATAGATTGTTATAAAAATTAGCCAACCATAGAATCCAAAATATCTAAAATCATTGTCCTAAAATGGGCCCACCAACGAACGAGAGGAAGATTACTAGTTAGTGCTGCTCAAGTCTGTAACAGCCCGGCCCATAAAAAGGGCTTGGGGCTCGGCCCAGCAAGATACTATCCGCTTTGGGCCCACACGCACACACACGTGCACACGCTCGAGCCCACATGGTTTTTGGATCGGACCCGGCCCAAGTCCGGGTCCAAAATGCTCTTGCTGGAAGAGGAGGGCAAGGCTACTTATAAACCCCCTCTCAAATTCCTCAACTTCCGATGTGGGACCTTAGTTTTCTCTCTCAAGCACACAAATGCACTCCCACTCCATTCTCTTCACTTGGGCCTGGCCCTTAGTGGACTCAGCCGTCTGAGCCAGGTCAAGGTCTCACAATCCACCCCCCTAAGCCCAGAGTCGTCCCCGGCTCTACCCAATGAATCCAGTAGAAGGCAGTAGACCCACATAGTCTGAGTGTTGAACTCAACTCTGATACCATTTGTAACAGCCCGGCCCATAAAACGGGCTTGGGGCTCGGCCAAGCAAGATACTGTCCTCTTTGGGCCCACACGCGCACACACGTGCACGCACTGTTTTTGGATCGGACCCGGCCCAAGTCCAGGTCCAAAACGTGTCTTGCTGGAAGAGGAGGGCAAGGCTACTTATAAACCCCCTCTCAAATTCCTCAACTTCCGATGTGGGACTTTGATTTTCACTCTCAAGCACACAAACACACTCCCACTCCACTCTGTTCACTTGGGTCTGACCCTTAGTGGACTCGGCCGTCTGGGCGGGTCAGGGTCTCACAAAGTCTTCCCTCTCGTTGATGGAGACTTCATAGGGATAGCCACCAAAGAACGTGTATAGAAGGGAATGAGAGTGTGTAATTAATTTTCAAAATAATGTCCATTAAATTGTTGCAATTTTCTACACGGCTATTCCCATCTGTCCCTTTTTTGAGATTTTTTTATTTTTTTGGAATTTTCTTCTACGTTGCATTATACGATATTACGACAATCATAGATGAATAGTAAATTAAAGTTTAATCATTTTTATTTAATACACAATTTCTTGAATTGGGTCAAATTTATGTTTAACTTATCTTCGAATTAATTTTTTAAAGTCTAGACTCAAACAAATCCAATCTAAGAAATCCTATATACCGACCTTTAAAGAAAATGCTCAAGAGTCGAAAAACTGATCGAAGAGAATCTAATATTTTTGATAGATTGTTAAAAGGAAACCCTAACATGGATACCAAAAAATCTACAATAGATCTTTAATTTTTTTTTTTTTTAACATAATTGTATGGAAGAGACATCATTTTATCATCATTAGATACTTAGCTTGACCATTTTGAATTATTTTTATTAATTTTTTGAATTTTAATTTTAAAATATTTTTATTTTGGTTTTTTAATAATTGAATGAAATAATAACAGGTGTTTATGGAATTTAATGAGCCCACCTTAGAAGACCGCTGCTAGTCAAGTCTTCTTGTTGAGGGAGATTTTGAAATAGAAGGACCAGGTAGATAATTATTAAGACAAATGCAACTAAAATGAGACAGTGAAGAGTAAAAATGAAGTGATACACTTATATAGAAAACAAAAATGGGATGGTTGTTTTTATATATAAATTCTTGTAATTCATTTTAATTTTTATAAAATATAATAAAGTACTTTCTTTGAGACTTAATTCAGAAGCTCAGGTGACGCATAGAAAATCTATATTTTAATCTTTGGACCATATCTACTTCTCATCACCTAAATGGTGAAAGAATATACTGACATTCCTTATTATCACTAATGTCTCTATTTATCATAGAATTGCCAGAGGATGCGATAGTAATTAGTTTGGTTAAATTTAGAGAATTTTAAGACCGCTAATCCTTGGTATAATGACTCAATTGATTATTCAAGATCATTAATATTACAAATCCCAAATTTCATATGGAATGGAGCAGCATAAAAAAGTAATATTTTCTTTCAAAAATTTTGTTTAGTAGTTTATTTGAAGCCGTTAAGTGTATCGAGTAATTCCATTGTTGAGATTTATTGATGAATTAAGATAAATAATTTAATTTCAAGCATTTCATTAACTTTAGAACCTCGACGTATTAGTAAAGATTCTAACATTTATATTATTCTCACATACTTTTGGAAATTGAATGATAATATCAATATTATTTAAAATTGATGATGAGTACGTGGTTACATATCTTTGGCTATCTGGTTCATAGCTTATTAGTCTGCATGCAATTTCTATGAAAATGTCCATTGCTCCATTCAAACTTGTAAGTAGAAATCATGATTTGGTACAATTTTTCAAATAAAAGGGCTCCATCGAAATGGAATTGGGCTCACTAAAAGTAAATAGACAGCTGTAAACATCACAGTCAACACCTATAATACAAAAAATGGAAGTCTCCAATACAAATGGCTAAACATGGGCCCACATCTCTCACTCATGATCCATCACATATCTCCATTGGTGGAACTGTTGAATGCACTTAGACAAACTTGTCCTCTTTTTTTGAAAATTTACTTCATACATTATCCTATATTCGAAAGTTACTAAATTGTAACTATTTATATATTCGAAAGTTGCTAAATTGATATATTTTGTACGATGTCTGTTTGATTTTCTAAGCATTTTTTTTAAATAATAATAAAAGTTGAATTTTCGAAAATACTTCAATTTTGAAGTTTCTTTTGAAAAAACTAATGAAATGCTATATAAATATTTTTGGATTAAATAAAGAGTCATTTTGGTGATTGGTATAGTTTTTAAAGTGTTTTTATGACTTTTCTAATATATTCTGCAATTCAGAATTTCTTAAGATAAAAATATTATAAATTGTAACAGAATATAGATCTCACTAGAGATATTAGAGAATATGAATTTCATATTAGATATTTCCTCATATTGATCTCCTATTTTACAAAATCTTTTGACATTTTCTAAATTTTCAGTATCTATTTTATTAGTATTAAATTTTCAACTCTCAAATATCTAATGCTTGATAAAAATGACAATTATTTATTAAAAAAATATACTACACTAAATTTTTTATTATTCTTTAATCTTTCAAAAATTTGAGGAGCGAAAAAACTGTATTAACAATGCGTACCACAATCACAGATTTATTTTGATATTTTGTACTTTCTATGCATACTTGCAAATTGGGAATGGGAATATAGATGACCATATTTTAAGGGGCACTTTTAATATTTATTCACTGAAATTCAACATTTTGCTCACATTTGTCATCCTATACTCCAGTCAAAACAAGAAAATTCATTATTTTTTAATTTTGGTAAATAATTGACAGACCCAAGATGCTTTTAAAATACCCAAATATTGGTATGTTTAGATAAAGAAATATGACATTTTATCTCTATTTTTATTTAAAAAAACAATAATACTGAGTAAAGTAGCCAATATTTTGTCTAAAAAATTGGATCATGATCAAATTATCAATTTCACTTGGACATTTAAAACTCAATTTATGTAATGCTGCTCCTCAAGCAAGGGCTGAAAATTCGGTAGATATTTGATCTCGAGCAAAGATCTTGGTTGAGATTTTGAAGTTTCAACGACTCACATGTCCATCTCTTAAGAATGGTTCAATGCAACGAAAGAGAGGACAAAATAGCATGAAAGAGATCCCCCACAAACGGTTCAAACTTCTTTTTTCTCATTTTTTGTTCTGTTTAAGTAGCGTGTTTTACTCTCTTTTTCCACAGCCTTGACACCATTTCACACGCGCAAAAGTCATGTGGTGATCCATGTTCCACAGTGGAAGCAAGAATCAAGATGATATGTTGAGAAGCAACTTTTCTAAGGACTTAAAAAGGGCTAATTTTGTGAGAATGAAAGGTTAGGAGAAGGAGTCTAAAATTCGGTCGATATGTTATCTCGGATTTTGGACATCCGACATATCTCGATCAATCCATCTTATCGAGATTTGGCCCAAAAGACAGAGAAAGAAAGAGTAATATCGGCCGATATTATGGAACTGAGATATCGCCACTGAATTTTGAACCTCTAGTTAAGAGTTGGGTATCAACTCAAAAGGCTAACTCGGTAGAGTGACACAAGTTTTGTTATAAAAAGGGTTAAAATCTGAGATCTCTCTCTCTCCTCTTTTTTTTTTTGGAAAATATCGGGTATTTTTTATATTTTATTTTTTTCTAATTTAAGAAAATAAAAAATGATAGGAGTCTCGATTCTGAAAGAAAAAAAATGAAATTGAAAATATAGTCTTGGGCCCACGTCGATATTTCTTTTTCTTTTTAAAAAAAAAACCAATAGAATCGAATATCGGCCGATATTCCTATAGTACGACCGATACATATCGTATCGGCCGAGATTAATTTTCTTGCTATTACATTTAAACTACCAAATAAGGATAATGAGGAGTCTTATTCTATTACTGTAATAGGGGCCAATCTTAGTACAAATGCATTGTATTTACCATGCTCAATGAAGAACGCTTCGATAGGCTCCATGGTCTCTCATGATCTACCTCTTTAAAAGGAATTTCCAAATTTGCCCATATTTTTCTCCTCCACTCTATTTTCCTCTCTTTTAAAATGACAAATATAGAAATTTCTTTTAAATAAGTGTACTATAAAAAAAATATAAGTGCAAAAATCTCTTCCCTTAATTTATTCCTGACTCCCATTGACCCAAACATCTTTTGTTATTCTACATTTCTACCATAGTATTGAAAGAAAAGTTCAGCTGTTAGCTTTCCAAGTGGGCCATTGATTGCAACTATACATGCAATTGCAAACGATGTGTTGGACTAACATAAGGAGAGAACTTTCAGAGCATCTTTACGTCTGTAACTTCAAATTCGTATCCTTTTGAGGACAATAACGGAGGGTCCCATCTATTATTACATAATTCCACATTGATAATATGTCAAGTGGTCCACAACTTCACATCTGTATCAAATGATTTTCCTACGATATTTCATGAATATCTCTTGTTAATTACTTTTCAATTCCATTACATTTAAAAAAAAAATTATGTACTTGGAACCCCATAGATGAGCTCACTATCTCTAAAGTATATTAAGATTAAGCCACGGGGGCTTGAATCTTAACATTTTTCCATTTAGAAAATCATATAATGAAATTTGACACAACAATATTGTTCAACAATCAATGGTTTTTTTTCCAACTTTCATTCACACTATGAGGAATGGTCCCAATAAATTGAACTATTGAATTACGTAATTGATCCCCACAAGAAAATATCAAGTCGACCCCAAGAAAATATTAAGTCTACCCCTCTCACGAGGTGAGCTTGACTTGAGAGTCAATAGTGGGGCATTGTTGTTGGGACTAACTAAAACAAGTATACAGTTGAAATGTCAATCAAGACCTAAATTACTTGACTTAGACATGTACAGTAATTAGACTCTAATCATATTTAAGACCATATTATAAATACTGTATAAAAATATACTACACCAAAAATCCTATTTCGCCAAAGCACATGTTATTTTATTTTTTTACCCTTTTTTGACAAAAACCTCTACCTAGTGGAAAAATATGGATAGTGAAATTTATAATCATCTTTCAAGGATAAAGTAAACTAGTAAAGCTTTCAAAAGCGAATCAATTCAATTTACATTAGATAAATAAAAATGTTTTTTATGTAATATCTTAAATAAATTTTATAGATTTGTTTGATTTGTAAGTGCACGGCAGATTCATTATTAATCCATGAATTAATTATCAACTATAGGACATCTAAATCAAACTTATAAACTTAAAATACACAGTTATAATACAGATAATTTAGAGAGACCTGCACTCTTTTCATAGATCTCTATATGTCTTATTGGATCAAAACTCAGAAAGATGTTACATTCAACTAAAAATTGATGGAGCTCAGGAAGTGGGAGGTTGTGGGTTCGAATTCTCATAGTCTAACCTTGGGGTGCTTTACGGATAGTGAGATCATAAGTGGGGGTTTTATTATGACTATATCTGAATTTTCCACACATTAATCTCAAAAAAAAAAAAATATATTGAGGCGGCGCCATTACCATTTCAAATGAAATTCCTGAGGTAGAGGTATAAAAAAAACTAATGAGGAAGAGATACTAATTTGACCTTTGGCTTTAGAAGAAATTGAGAGGAAAGATCCAGAAATGGGACGTAGAAAAGTAGCTAGTTGTATTACTGAAGGAAAAAGTTTGAATATTTAATATAATGACGTGCTATTGAAAAAAATTCAAATGAAGATAAATTTTAATGGGAGATGTTTCTCGACATAAAAATAATTAATAAGATAAAAGAAATGTGGGTAAAATGTAAAAGAGTCCATATAGTTTTGTGTGATTAAAGAGTTTTTCTTTATTTAAATAGACAATTCTCAAACAATTAATATTTATAAAATTTAGTCATAACTAAAAAAATTCAAATACACAAAGTAAGTTGGATGGAGCAAATAGTGGCAAAGATAGTGATGTTGGAGAGCAAAAAAAAAAGGATGATGGTGTCAATGGTCCTCGTTAGTGATGGTTGGAGTAACACAAATAATGTAAAATATTATTCATATTAATTTAATTTTATTGATGGATAAACAAAGCGGTGAATGGGCTTGGGTACTTAGTGAAATGAGTGTGGGTTTCAAAACTTGAGATAGATTAGAGCAGGGTTTAAATATCAGCCTCTACGCATGCAGAAAAGAATTGATAAATTATAGAGATACAATAGGGAGATGGGCCTCGAGAAAAGCAAAGAATTGATTGTAGATGCACGAAGATAAGATACTGAAAAAGAAAAAAAAAAGATTGAAATGGCTGTAAAGAATGGCTCAAGACAGTGAAAAGTAACAGATTGAAATAGATGTAAAGAATGGATGATCAAATGGATGTAAAGAATAGATGATCAGGGCTGATCTTGAGATTTCAGAGGTATTAGGCAAACTCTTAAAATGAGGCCTTTTGTCCTTATATACACTCAAAAAAAAATTATATATTTTTTTATAAAGTGTGAAATATTCAAATAAAATATAAAAAATAAATTTATAACAAAGTATTATTTAAAATTTATTCTTCTCAGATTTTGACATGTGAAATTACTATATTTAAGTTATTTTAAAATATCTTTTTCAATAGACAATATTTTTTTATAAATTTATAGTTTTTTCATATTTTATTATATTTTTTACTTTTTTTTTTTTTGAAACAAAACACTAAACACTCAAAATAGATCTCCCAATCATGAATCAAGTTCTAACGTGTAGTCCATAGGAGTACCAACTATTGTATTTGTCTATTTCACTATTTGTAGTGATTTGATCGTAGTTACAGGGCCATGGAAGTAGCACATGACAGAAAAATAGGAAATGAATCATATTATAAATAACAACAAATCAAAGGAATATCAGATCTACATTTCAAACGCCCATTAAAAATTCAAGATGACGGGATTGATAAAAAAGTACCTGCAAGTCTGAAGTCTGCAACTGAGCAAGCTAAAGGTGAGAGAGAACAACGAGGAGCGGTGAGAGAGACCACGAAGATAGATCAGAGGAGAGTGAGAGAGAGCGCAGTGAGAGCGACTGAGAGAGTAGTGAGATAGTAAAGAGAAGAGAGGTTGCTGCAATAGTCACTTCGAGATTTTATTTAATTAATATTTTCAGATTTAAAAAATAGAAACATCTAAAGGAATGTGTTGGTAATTTTTCAGCGTTTCGAAAAGTGAAACAGTAGAATGGAATACTGATGCAAAAATGCGGAACGAAAGAGGAACCAACGTATAACCACAGAAAAGCCAAATGAAGAAAACTCGGAAATCCAAATGCAGAATGGAACAGCATGCGGAACGCAGAACCGCGCAGAACGCACCGACGCGGAACTCGTTCCTCGCAGGACGCAGATCACGCGGAACAGAGTTCTGCAAGTGGATTCGAGTTTCTAGGCCAGGCGCCCAGGCCTTTTACGGGTTATAGATATTTGGAGGCACTAGGCTCCAGCCTACTTCGCCTATAGGCAGGGCCAGGCCTGTGGATGAAGATAGTGAAAAAATAAGAGATTGAAATGGATGTAAAGAATGGACAAGATAGTGAAAAAGTAAAAAATTGAAATGGATGTAAAGAATGGACAAGATAGTGAAAAAGTAAAAGATTGAAATGGATGTAAAGAATGGATGAAGATAGTGAAAAAATAAAAGATTGAAATGGATGTAAAGAATGGATGAAGATAGTGAAAAAGTAAAAGATTGAAATGGAATTAAAGAATGGACAAAGATAGTGAAAAAGTAAAAGATTGAAACGGATGTAAAGAATGGACATATGAAAAAAAATCTCATTTTTCAAATTTTCATGTTCTTTTATATATTTTAATAGTTAAAAAATGATAAACAAATAATAAATAATTACAGCCTAAATTGAGTGTGGATTGCTGGGGTACATGTACATCGTGATTATTTTGTAACCACAGAGACGACTTTTCTCGTGTTTACCAAGTTTATTATCACTAAAATGAGTGAATGAATAAAATAATCCTTAATTAAAATCTTAACAAATTTCTATTGATTACATTGAAAAATGCATACAGCTCGTATGCCAAACGATCTCCTCAGTATATATATTATTTGTAACGGTGTTCATTTGTCATGTCCGAGTCTGGCCCTAGCCCGACATAAATAAATGAGGTTGGATAAATATTTTTCTCCGACGAATTAGATTTAGGTTTTAATTTAAAGTCTATTTATTGTTGTATAAATTAAAAATATAACCGTAGAGATTGAAAGAAGACTTAAAAATCGAAAATATGTTAAAACCGTATCGTTAAAGTCAATTTCTAACTAGTTGATTTTAATTGTCAAACTTAGAGGTGTCATCTTTTCAAATACGTTTTCCAACTTTGACTATTAAGATCAATTGAATTGAATTGGGAAGAGAGAAAATCTTCTCTTTTCTTTGTTGAATTATGATTCCCTATGCCACAATAAGAGATTGATTCTTTGAAAAAATAAGGAAAAGTATTCTCTTGTTTATTTTTAAGATATAGAAAATGAGATACTCTTTTCTTCCATAAAATAAGAGCTTCGTGAGAAGAATTAACAAAAAAAAAAACCATTTTCTTCTTCTTACAAGTTATCCATTTTCTAGAGGGGGGTTTGGAAGCTAAAAAAAATTATTGGCAGGATGAGAGTTTCCTAACTACGACGAGAGGACATTTTCTTCATTTTTAACAAAATGTTGGATGTCAATGGTCCGACACTATTTCTAATTTCATGCTGCATGATAAAGAGAGAGATTTTCCTCACTTTGATGAGACAAAATGTAAATTTTATGATGCATATTGAATGATGTGAGTCAAATTTTAATATAACTTTGTTAGCATTGACTTTCTCAAAAAAAATTGACAAACAAATATTTGAAAATGTAATTTAAATGAGAAAATATTAAATAAATCTTCGTAGCTAGTCAACGCACTACCACCTTATCCAATTCTCGCAGCCAGTCAGTGCGCTGTCAATTCATTTCTACAGCCTTAGTGCGTTGTCAATTCATTTTTGCAGCCAATCAGTATGTTTCTAATTTATCGTTGCAGTCAATCATTCATGCTCATCTTTTCTCTGCCCAGTCAATGTCAATTTTCGACGTTTTCCAAGCTTCACGTTCTCAATAGTGGCAAAGATAGTGATGTTGGAAGACATCAGCATGACGTATTCGCTTGTCATCCGAATGATGTAAGGACTAGCTAAATGGGTTTAGCCGAACTAAGGTCGATGATGAATAATGGCGAATGGGTAGTGGGTTTTGGTGGTGGAATAATTAAAGGTTGTGGAGCTGTTGAGAGGTGATAGTTTTAGGAATAATGGGCTGTTTGGGTTTTAAATTGAAAGGAAAAAGAAAGAAAAATATCGGAGAGAATCTCGGGCAGTCACTGGTGTGGTTAAAATCTTACAACAACTTTAAGTGCAGTGGATGCTTTGGATGGGGTATGTTTTTTCATCTTTTGTCAAGACAATCAGATTAATACATAGAGCGATGGGGTATACCGATATACAGAACATATACATATAGACCGATGTGTTATCAGTTCACTGGTACTTGATGAACAGTACACTGAATCGAGATAAAATGAGAATTTCACTCTATTTCATGTCTCCTAAAAGATTTTGGCTCTATTAGGATGGGTGCCCAGATGAAAATGGGGAAGGAATACATAGAGTGCAGTGATGTAGATCTTGGTTCAATAATGATGAGAATCATGAATCACATGCATATGAATCTCTGGAGATTAGTGCTTTCCAAAATCTGAATCTGGTGAAATAAATTTTTGCTCAATTAAAGAAAACTAGGAAATCTTTTACAATATGTCACCGAAGAAATCGTATATAAAATTTGGACTTCATAAATTAACAGCCGAAAAATATATAATAGCCGTTATATACTTTTAAAATCAGATTAAAGGAATCATGAATATGGTCTCTCTAAGTAATTAGCTTTTGATTCAATCAAGCTAACAACTTACTATTTTCACAAAATCTGTTTTCTACTTTTCTCCCTTCTAAATCAAATAAAATTCCCTACTTCAAATGAAAGTGTATAATCAAGTTTCCTCATCTCAATTTCACAAAACATATTTATATAGTATCGCAGTTATGCAAAGGAAGAAATCTCGACCGATATGTATCGTTTCGGTGAAGATATGTCGGCTGATACGTTAAGTATCGGCTGTACCATAGGCATATTAGCCGATATAGCCGAGATATCACAGATATATATCGGCCAATATTCGATTTTATCGATTTTAAAAAAAAATGAGATATCAATCATGGGCTCAGGCCGATATCTCAGCCGATTTTTAGAAATAACTCAAATAAATTGAGAGAAACTCATTTGTAATGGTTTGCTCATGTTAATAGAAGATCAAGTACAACCTCACTTTATAGCCTTCAGACGTTACATACTAAAAGTACAAGGAGGAGATGTTGATCATAGATATTTTTTAGAGAAGAGATAAATGGTATAATAAATTATAAAGTGACTGATGATATGACTTATGATAAAGTCAATTGGAGAAGAATAACTCGTAAAGTCAATCCTAAATTATAATTTTTAAGAAAAAGGTAAAGTAAGGGTAAAATAAGGGTGTGTTTAAAAACTTGAGAAAGGTTAGAATGTCAATGGATTCAAACTGGAATGTCAAAAATATCAGCAATATTTTAAAATTTATAAAATACTACTATCACATTGAGTAATTGTAGTATCGTCGATAAGATAATTCTCGATAAATTTGCATTAACAATTATAAATCCACAAACATAATTATTATAAGTGTTGATTTCATTACTTAAGATTCAAAATCTCTGTTGAGAAATTGATTTGATCTTTTGGTGTAACTTGATATACACCATATCATTAAATATAATGGGGATTTAATTGACCCATCAAAACTTCAGAGATTAGTATACAGACAGCTCTAAAATGGCAAAAAAATAGTGATAATGCGAGACAAGAAGAAAATAATCAACAGCTATGTGGGACCACTTTTGGCTCAGAGACAATTGATTGGTCAAAGCAGGGGTGCAAATATCAGCCGATACATATCGTATCGGCCGATATGTATCGGTTTTGGAGTAGTGAATATCGGCCGATATTCACAATATCGGCTGAAATATCGGCCGATATCGGCCGGAGAGAGAAAAATATCGGCCGATAATGATATATTGGTTGATATATCGTTTCGGCTGATATATCGGCCAAAAAAGATTTTTAAACCCCTGGGTCAAAGTATCTTTCATCTCTCTTTAGAGTTTTATTAGTTAATTTTTAAGAAATTACATTTAAGAAGTTCTTAGTAATTTTTCAAATACATGCATACGAACATTTTTCAAAATTTTTAGAGAATGACTTTTTCGTTACTATTCACCATAAATATACACTTCTCTAATATCAAGAAATACATGCACATAAGATCATGAAATGTACATACTGTATTTTAATTTTATTTACACATTTCTCTGGTTTGCTCTAAGGGCAGTGGGTATCACCCGTAAGGGTTTTAAGCTGGGTTTTCTACGATTTTTCACACGTAAATTCAAAACAAAAAAAAATTACGCATTTCTCTATCAAGTACATACATTGAGAAGATAGTCAATTCATCCAAGAGTAGTGTTGTCTTGATTATTTTCCAGCAAGTGAAAACCACCCTGTTCATCCATCTTTCAAACCGTGCTTCCATTCCTTGTGTCATGATTATATGGAGTTTTCAATATGTGGAAGATCCTTGAATTCCATCCAAATGCTTTGGTAAAGCAGCCCAACTTGACCGTAGAAAACCATTCTTGATTCTTGACCCAATGATAGCCATCTCCAAGCATGGCTTTTGTCTTACGGAGGAGAAACCAGAAAAATGCAGCTACATATCCAATCACTACTATTAGAATCGCAAACATCATGATAGGCCAAAACCTGTACTCATCTACACCTTTTCGGCGGATAGTATCATATGCAAAAGCATATACTCCCATCAAAGATGCAATCATAATCCAAGTAACAGTTACCCATGCCCTTCTTGAACCTTTTCCATGAAAAGTGAATCCACTGACCACTAGAATGATTAAAAATAGAGAAGAGATGAACCCAATGGTACTAAACATTCTAATGAAGCGATATTCTCTAGGATATAGGGAGCCCATTATTGGTTCCCCTAATTCCTTGTTTTCCAAAGAACTGCTCGAGTCATTAGGAACACTACTCTCTTACCAAATCCCACCGGGAGGGTTTGTAATAGTTTGGAAGGTCATAGTTGTAATTAGTATGGCCACCACCAGCAATGCCTCTCGAATATTGTATATCTCATCATTCTCACTTGTATTTTTAGTATGCGGCGACTTTGGTCTTCTCTTTAGAGGTCTACTAATTGTTATTGATGATCTTTTCTTTTGTGCTGTGACTGCAATGCGTACCCTTTGTCTTTTCTTTTGTGCTGTGACTGCAATGCGTTTAAGTACCCTTTTGTTTTTTCCATGTTTCCCATCGAAAGCTGTAAAACCATGCACATTCTTGGCATTCATGTCCAATTTTGTTTTATCAACCAAAAATTTTATGACCTGCACCAAATTTACATGTTTTTATACTCTAAAATGAGAAGCATCATAAATCTTACAAATTTTGATGGTTAACACTAAGGGTTCGTTTGCATGACAAGTAAAATTTTCAAAGATTTCCCTTGAATATGAATTTCTTTTAAAAATCAGTAAAATTGATTATCTCTTGAAGTGAAGGGGTTTTCAGATTTGTATTAAAGAGGAGAAACTTGAGATTACCTATTCTCTCTCCTGCGTTACCAAATAGGGGCAAATGAGGATTACCCTAAATTAAGAGTATCTTTTGGGCCTCTTAATTACATCAGACCATAAGACAAAGGTGTAATGAAGGGGTGGTGTGAGTGTCCCCTAAAATGTTAATGTTATATTGAACCCTCTTTATATATAGAAATTTTATTTGATGGATTTTCTCCAAGGAAAATGTTTTGGTTTCATCACTAATCTTAGACATCTACTCTATAAATCAATTGGGCCATTGCTTGATTGAAAAATATAACAAAGTATAGTATCTTTATATTAAAAAATATTTATTTAATTCAGTCAAAATCATCAAATCGTTGAAGTAAAACGTAGTTCTTGCAAAACCGAGTCACTACGACCATTTTAAACACAAGATGAAGAATAGGTATAAGAAAAGGAATTATTATAGGCCATGTCACATGACTAGGATCATCAAAAGATAAAGGGTCATTTTCCATCTATTTTTGTAACATTTACCATTCAATTTATAGAAATTTGAGAAAATTTTAATATAAATTGCGCAGAACTATGCTACTCGGTGTCTCTCACAAAAGAGAGACCCAATTTCATTTATTTATAATAAAATACATCAAGATAAAGATAAAATTCTAAAATTAGATAAATTCTAATTTAAATAGAAGATAATGAAGATAATTAAATAATGCTAATTCTAAGAGATTCTATCACACCCCCACAAGTTGTATCGTGTATGGAATAATACAAAGCTTGGTTGCGTGTATGGAATAATGCAAAGCTTGGAGATGTAGTTTGAAAACTGGCACATTGACAGACTAGAGAAGAGATGAACTTGCAGTACACTGACTGACTGCCAAGATGAGATGAATTGCCAGCACACTGACTGATTGTGAAAAGTGATTGAACCGGTAACACATTGACTAGCTGTGAAAAGTGATTGCACAGCGTTTGGAGCCACAAGGTTGAGGTGGAAGAATAACTGTTGCAGGTGAGGAAGGCCGGGCTTAACAGCAGAGATGACGAAGTCCGTCGCGAACCAGGGAAGAACAGAGAGCGTGCGTCTCTGCTGAGGGATTTTCTTTTTTCTTTTTTTATTACATGGTGGGAACGGGAGGTATCTGTGGGTTTTTTTTTTAATCTAATCAACATATAATCAATACGGGAACAAGGAAGAAAACGGATAAAAAAAAAGGATTGAATTTTTTTGGAGAAGGGGTTTAACTAGATTGCTCCTTCTTGCCGGTGATGCATCTCCTCCGGTAGAGAGAAGAAGAGACTTCTTGAAGAGGGAGGTGATGCATCTCCTCCAAAAGAGGAAGAGAAGAATAGACTTTTTGAATGGACAAAATGAAGAGCTCATTTCATTTATTTATAATCAAATATATTTATCTAAAATTAGATAAATTTTAATTTAAATAGAAAATAATTAGATAATGCTAATCCGAAGAGAATCTGTCAGAATTTTTTACCGCTCAGCACTTTTGAATTAATTAAATCTTATTAAATAAAAAATAAATAAACTAATTTTAGAATCCATTTGAGACAAGCCACAAACTTTTGATTTGCTTCTTCCCAAATGGCCTGAGACCAGAGTGGCGGCCAGGAACAGAGTCAATTCATATTCCTGCCTACTCCTACCCATTGAATGAACTTATGAACTTTTTTTTTTCTTCTTATGTTGAAAAAATCTAAACCTGAAATGAAACCGCAGAGGGGAGATGGTTTCTGCAAGTGAAGTAGAAAGAAAAGGGAACTTTACCTTGATCTGTTTCTTGGCCGCTAGGAGGTGGAAGACGTTATTGTCATCGGCGTCTTTCATGTTCATAAATTCATCATCATTTATCAGCTCTACCAACTTCTTCAAAGCATCAAACTGGTTGTGATTCACACAAAGGTGAAGAAGCGGCTCTTTTCGATCCGTCGAGATCCAAGCAGCTTTGATCCTTGCTCGGACCAACTCCTCCAACACCCCCACTCGCCCTTTTATTGCAGCGACATGGAGAGGACTCCTCCCTTCTTTGTCACGAATAAAACATACATCGGAATTAGTCTGTAAGAGTGCTTTCACTACTTCTTTGTGCCCTTTCTCCGAAGCCAAATGCAGTGGAGTTTCTCCTTGACAATTTAAAATGTTAGCAAACTCTGGCTTTTTAATTAAAACTTTTCTCACAAGATCGACATGACCAAAGTGAGCTGCTACATGAAGAGGGGTCTCTTCTGCAATCCCACCAACCACTATTCTATCTAGAATATCATGATCATCTTCAATCAATCTCAGAAATGAGTCTACATTTCCATCTATTGCCGTTTCATAAAGCCTCGCATCCATATTTCTCTTTCTTGGAAGAATTTATAGAGTGCAATCCCCAATTTATAGAGTGCAATCTTCTGGAGTGCAATTTATAGTGTGTTCGTCGCCTTCTCTCTTCTCTCTTCTCTCTTCATCTTCTTCTAATCCGCCCACCTCTCTGCCAGAACCGATTCACAATTACTCCATCCATTTAATTACCATCAACACCATAGGACCCATTAGCAACTTTAGTCATCCTTTACCCCACTTTGACCGTATTAACCCATCTACTTTCTTGACCCATTAGAACTCCTTGACCCGATTAGCACCAACAAGTCATTAATCCTATTAAACCCCCTTCACTAATCCCCCATTAACTCACCACTACCCATTTAATCAAGTGCCTGTTCACCCCTTCTCGACCAACGTCCCTTTTCTTTTCCTTTATATTTAGTTATTAAAATCCCATTTAAAGCCCATTAATCCCATTTAATTAACCCATGAAATCCATTTAATCCTATTATCATCCCTTTTATTTACCTTTTAATCTAGACTTAACCCATTTAATTTCATTTAATCCCATTATCCTCATTAAACACATTAACCCTTTCAACCCGATCCTACCCGCTGTGTCAATTGGTATCAGAGCAAGGTCTATCCGACTGATTGAAGACTTTCCCTTCCTTATCGGATGAATTTTTTTTTATCAAGTGTCAAAAAAAAAGAGGCCAGAAAATAGGGGGAAAAAACAAAAAAAAAAAAGAGAAAAAAAGACCAAGAAAAAGAAAAAAGGGAAAAAGAGAGAGAGAGAGAGAGAGAAAAGAGAAAAAAGGAAGAAAAAAGAAGAAGTGGATCCCAGATTTAATGGCTTCCTACTCTCATGACTCAAGCGAAAACGATGAGATAGAATATTTCTATATGCGGTGGAGTTATTTTATAGCCTTAATTAGGCAGTATATAATATCTCTTTTCGTGAGAGAGAAGAGAGAGCAAAAATTGTAACATATACAGTCATTTCTTCTTCGTCTTTTTTCCTCTGAGAATAATGGATCTAATTTGAACCTGTGGACGTACCGAAAGAGAATAACGTGAATCCTTGTGTCTTTGTGTGTGTTTTATCTGTGGCTTGTTTTTTCCGATCATTATTTTGTGCGCTTTTATTCACAACCGCCAATAACCTAAGTCCTTCAATTTTTCATAAATGACACTTGTTCATCAATATTCCTTTATATGGTTTTTATTTTTAAAAAAGGAACAAAATCTTTTCTATATTCACCCTCCCAAAAGAGTCATATTTTTTGTTTTCTTTAAAAAAAACTTCATTCTCTTGAACCGTTCTCTCTCTCAATTTTATAAATCTAGAACTGGAGTTAAGGTCCAATCTGAGCTAGTAGGACAGTAGTTTTATTTTTAATTCCATTTACAATTTTAACATTTTTTTTTTGGGATTAATGTGTCAGATATTCAGACACAGTCCTATTAAAACCCTCATAGATGAGCTCACTACCCCTAAGGTAAATCAAGATTAGACTATGGGCGCTCGAATTTTAACATTTTTCCATTTAAAAAATCAATATAATGAAATTTGACACAACAATATTGTTCAACAATCAATGGTTTTTTTTCCAACTTTCATTCACACTATGAGGAATGGTCCCAATAAATTGAACTATTGAATTAGGTAATTGATCCTTACAAGAAAATATCAAATTGACCCGAAAATATCAAGTCTACCCCTCTCAAGGTGTACTGCAGAGAATGTTGCATAACACGAGGTGAGGTTGAAATGTCAATCAAGACCTAAATTACTTGACTTAGACATGTACAGTAATTAGACTCTAATCATATTTAAGACCAAAAATCCCACGAATTGCACTATTCATGAATTTTGGCGAGCCGATTTGCAATTTCGATAAGTCGACTTGTAATTTCTACAAGTCGATTTGTATTATTCATGAATTTTGGCAAATCAACTTGCAATTTCGGCAAGCCGATTGCATTGTTCATGAATTTTGACATTATTTTTTCTTCGGTACGGCAGGTGAAGGGTAAATTGGACATCACGGTAAAACTCGTGTCTGTATACACAAAATGTCCGTGTGAAGATTGCTCCCTAATTAGGATATGTCATTTATTAAGAATCCATTCATATATAAAAATATATAAAAGGATAATATAAAAACTCAAATTATCTTTGAATTCGATATATGTTATTCAATAGGTGTGGTGAAATCCTATGTTGTGCTGGACAGTGGAAGTTCGACACTTTTATTATTTATATTAAAGTTTTCATTTTAATTAAAAATAAATGTAGTGTTGATTTAGCAAGTAATTTTTTTTCTCTCATTTCTTAATTAAATTTTATTATTTCTCATATTAGAAATAGATTCTTTAAAAAAAATCTCATTATTGTAAATCAAATTTTCTTGATTCAAATTTGTAAATAAGCATTGAATTAAAAGGTTTTGACCAAATTTTTTTCAATCACCAAAATTATTGTCCTAGACTATTTTTTTACACAATATACTGATTTTTTTATTGATATTAATATTAAAAAAATTCATCTTATCCCGAATTCGAAATTGAGCTTTTGGATTGAAAATTTTTATTTGAAACTTTTTGGCCTCAAAATAATTAAAATTGAAAATAAAATTCAGTTTTGAGCTTAGCTAATAATTTTGACCAAGATGAATTTTTTATATTGATGACAACAAAAAATTTCAGCCTATTGTCATGGCAAAAAAATTGGAAAAAAAAAAAATTGGCCCATTTTTTAGACTAAAAACTTTCAGTCACAAATTTTCAATCTAAGCCCATTCATTAGATCTCATTTTCTTTCTTTTTCAATATTTGATTTTGTGTTCATTACATCTGATCTTTCTTTCTATGATCCATATCGTTTCAAAATTATCTTTTTCTTGTCTCGGCTTTTGTTCCGGCAATCGGCTGTTTTTTCAACAAAATTATAATTTTCAACTCGGCTGAGGTTGGATTGAAAAATGTTAATTGAAACTTTTAGTATAAAACATAGGCAATTTTTTACTGTGTGTCTTTCTTGGCAATTCTCTTGCTCGTTTGGTTTTAACACTTCTAAAGACCATTCCAATTTTTATTCGGTTGCATCTACCAGATATCTCTTGTAATACATCTAAGGGTGTAGAACAGTTTACATTCATGGCATTTACATCCAATCCCTTAGTATTTTCACCATAAGGGAACAAGAGTTCAATGATATGCACAACAATTTCGAGTGGTTCAGTTTTTTTTTCAAATAAGAAAAGAAAGATTATGGGATTTCGAAAAGATTCTTTCACTCATATCCCACATAAAGGGAAATGCCATTTTTTCTAGGAAAATGTTTCTCTGAAAAAGGAGTGGCAAGGATCATTTTCTCTATAATTTTTTAATTTGGTCTAAAATTACTGCACAACTATAAAGACAAGAGAATTTTTTTTTTTTTTGAATTTATGTGCGGAAACTGCGGGATATCCAGCGTAAAATCCCTACGGGTGAGCCCACTACCCCAAGAGCATAGCAAGATTAGACTATAGGGGCTCAAACCAGCAATCTCCCACTTCCTAAAATTAGAGACAACCAATTAGTTACACCTATATGGGTTATTGCTGAGCAACTACTACTTAGGGCTTCATTTGTGTATTTTTTTTTATTAAAAGTATCAGTAAAAATTATATTTGAATCCGATTTTGTGTTGGAAAGTGGAAGTTCGACACTTTTATTGAAAAAAATCTTGATATATCTTTTCAGCATCCAAAGGTAAAAATCCAAATAGAATATATAGTTTCTGCTTTCAACTTTCAGTGCAATATTTTAACAGTGACACAGTAAATTGGCTACGCATGAAACACGAGGGTCTTCAAACTTACTCTTACTTTGTTGGAAAGGTTAACATCTTTGCCATGTTTGTTCAGCCGTCGCATCTGAAAATTAAAAAAAAAATATTAGGCAGATTTAATTTCCTTGACCCTAATTTCAAACGCTTAAGAGAATATTGATGTATTTCCTTGTGGAGTTAATAATATGAATGATATATTTTTTTCTTTTAAATGTTTAGCGATAAATTTATTAAAATTAAATTAAACAATTAAAATAGACAGATGATAAAAAAAAAAAATGATGTTTCAACACTAACACCTATTCTGCTTAAATTCTGCACTTTTTAAATGATTCTTAGTTTTTGTGCGGTTTTTCAAAATAAGTCATTCAAAGAAGTCTCTAAAATGAGCTCCATATAAATAGATCCTTATTTCTTTATCACTGTTCATTAGCTCCTTATTTTATAAATTTAATTATTAAATTAAAATCTTTCATCGTTAATTATTAATTTAAAATTATCATATTAAGAATTAGGAATTGATTTTCATTAGCTCCTTTGCAGTCTATCTCTGTCGCACCTCAACAATTCTCTGTCACTTTCTGCCACCTAATTAAAGCATTATTTATGCAGGACTCAGTCACGCTTGACTTCATATTCACCTGTACAGTAGTCATGTTAAACACTATTTATTAAATAATTTTTTAAAATCAAGAAATTCATTGGACTCACCCGAAATTTTTTGAATTTTTTAAGGCCAGTCATTTTAAAATGGGTAAAATCGGTTAGGAGACAGGTGATGGAGTGAAATTCTCATTTTATCTCTAATCGTGTACCGTTCATCAAATAACGGTGCACATTTCTTCAAGTTACAGTGTACTGATAACATGTTGCTCTAGATGTATATGTTATGCATATCGGTACACCGATACTTGATGAGCAGTACACTGGAATGGGTAAAATAAGAATTTCACTTTATCCTGTGTTTCTTAACAAATTTTGTCCGTGTTAAAATAAACATTCATTTCCTAAATATGAATAATTGTTAGGGCTTGTTGTTAAAATGCAAAGGTTGTGAACTTAAATCCCATGAGTCTTGAATAAGGCTCCAAATGAGATTAATAATTAAGATGGTAACAATGATTATGATTATATTTAGTGTTATTGAGCACATGTGAGTATATCTACACATGTCTGTTATTGTATGACGCAGAAGGTAGTATCGAATCTGATTTGGATAGGTGACTCGATTGATTGTAAAAATACAACCGTAGAGATAGAAAGAAGACTTAAAAATAAAAAAATGGTAAAACCGTATCTCAAAAGTCAATCTATGGCCACTTGATCTCAATGGTTAAAATCACAGGCGTCATCTTTCCAAAGACATTTGCCAAATTTGACTATTTTGGTTTGAAATTTTAGATGATGGTAAATATTTAAGTATAATTTCAATCTGTATGGATATATTTTCAATTTACATAATAAATTATTTTATAAAATAAAAAAACAGTATCAAATGCAAAATAGTCAGGCTTAATTGGATGAGCTCGAACTTGGGTAAAAAAAATCGGGTTTGGACATTTTTTATTGAAGCCCAGCCTGAGCTCAATCGAAGAACACATTTAGTTATTTATACTTTTTTTTTCAAAAAAATGGGCCTAGAATTACTGCACAACTATAACATTAAAAGAATTGGAGAGCAACTATTACTTAAGGCTTCATTTATCTATCTTTTAATTAAACGTAAGTACACAGTAAAAATTATCTTTGAAATCGATCTATGTTATTCGGTAGTTGTGGTGAAATGTGACTTTGTGTTGGACGGTGGAAGCTTGACACCTTTATTATTTGCATTAAAGTATTTATTTTCATTGAAAATATTTTAAATGTTATGTTGACAAATAAGAAAATTCTCTCATTTCATAATTAAGTTTTACTATTCTACGTATTAAAAATAGATTCTTCAAAGAGGAGGAAAATATTTTGTTCTTTTCGCCATCAAAGAGCTTTTATTTCATCAAAGAACATAAAATGATCCCATTTTCAAATTTTCATAATAGTTTAAAAATGATCAGAACTCGACATGTAGAAACAAAAATAGAAAGAGTCAGAAGTTGACAAAAATTGCGAGAAATAAAAGAAGACAAAGCTCGACATGTAGATATAATAAATCAGCTGAAATGGTTAATTTTGACAATTAGAACCACAATTGAAATATATATAGATAGAATATCTAATTATTTATTACAATGATTAAATCCAACAAATAGATATTCCAAATCGAGTTACAAATTGAAACCCAATGGCTAAAATTGAGTGATAACTAAAAATTCAAAGTACACAAGGCAATTTGGGTAAAGCAAATAGTGGCAATAATACTGACGATGGAGCAACAAAAATAATGTAAAAATATATTTAAACTAGCCTAATTTTATTGCATGGGCATGGCTACTTGGTACAGATGTTGTGGGTTGGATCAATTATAAAGATAAAATGGCCTAATGGGCCTCAACAAAAGCAAAGAAAAAGATTGAAGAAGTATGATTGGCAACTATAATAAGTTGATGAAAAAGACAATTGGAGCTTATGAAGTTTTGTGATGCATAAATGATCATGCTTATCAGTGTCTTCAAGAAGACTGGCCTCCAAAGGCCCAAAATAAATTGTTCAAAACTTAGTATATGGGTCTAGGGCCTCTCTTTTTTGGGTGTTTGGGCCTCAAATACCTTTATATCAAACCCACTTACAATGGGGAAAATTCTAGAAGAAAGAAGAGAAAATCGTAATGCATGGCCGACTTTCGAAAGGATACCTTGCCAATCTCCCTTTAGATGATTTTCCTAGGTACTTTTTTTTTTTTTTTAGGTTTTTCTTTTCCTTTTTTCCCAATGCCATATGGTTAGGATTTTATGTTATCTTTATTTGCTACATGGTTTGCGCCTAAAGCATTATAACTAAGAGGGTGGTAGTTGAAATAAGCCATCCAAGTGAGTATTGCAAATGTTCTCTTCAAGTTTGGTGAGTTTTATCTTTCTAGTTTTTAAGTTTTTTAATTTTACATTGAAATTAACTTATATTAAGAAATATAAATTTTAGAATTCATTAGATTTTGTAATTCATTATGTGTGTTTTGCATATTGACAATTCAACCATGTGAGTTTTGATCCTATTATTGTTCCGTTTTAGTGAGATTAGAATTTTATGTAATGCATTGGAAATTTGGTTTTATTTGAATGGAGAAGTCTTTCCTTTGGTCTTTCTTAGAGTTGAAAGAAATTTGAGATTTCTCTTTTACAATTTTTAGGTGAAATTGGGATTAGGGTTTTCTCAAGATCCTTGAGCTTAATTTGGTCTCTCTCCTTGAACGAGTTGTAAGGCTTGGTAATTGCTTGTGATTCCAATGCTTTCCTGTTGCACTTGTTACTTGCATCAATGAGACTCTTGAACTCCCATTCTGGACACTTGCAATTTTCTTGTGGCCTTTAATGTGCTTCACACGGGCTTTTCACATGAACGTGTGGGCCTTGAATTTGAGACGCATGTGGGCTTCCAATTGGGCTTTGAACATAGGCCCCACTTTCTGCATTTTTCTTCAATATTTACTTCTTTTCTTTAAAATCTCTATTTTCCTGCACAATTCCAAAATCCCATTAATTGTATAATATATACAAAATTCAAGAGCTAACTAAGCTAAATATCAAGGGTAAAATAGTCATTTTACTGTGCTCGTCAATTGCATAGAATGTTGCATAACACGAGGTGAGCTTGACTTGGGAGTCAATAGTGGGGCATTGTTGTTGGGACTAACTAAAACAAGTATAGAGTTGAAATGTCAATCAAGACCTAAATTACTTGACTTAGACATGTACAGTAATTGTAACGACCCGACCCGTGAACATACCGAAATTGTAACATATACAGCCGTTTCTTCTTCGTCTTTTTCCTTTTGAGAATAATGGATCTAGTTTGAACCCGTGGACGTACCGAAAGAGAATAACGTAAATCCTTGTGTCTTTGTGTGTGTTTTATCTGTGGTTTGTTTTTTCCGGTTATTATTTTGTGCGCTTTTATTCACAACTGCCAATAACCTAAGTCCTTCAATTTTTCATAAATGACCCTTGTTCATCAATATTCCTTTATATGGTTTTTATTTTTAAAAAAGGAACAAAATCTTTTCTATATTCACCCTCCCAAAAGAGTCATATTTTTATTTTCTTTAAAAAAACCTTCATTCTCTTGAACCCTTCTCTCTCTCAAATTTATAAATCTAGAACTGGAGTTAAGGTCCAATCTGAGCCAGTAGGACAGTAGTTTTATTTTTTAATTCCATTTAGAATTTTAACGTTTTTTTTTTTTTTTGGGATTAATATGTGAGACATTCAGACACAGTCCTATTAAAACCTCCATGAATGAGCTCACTACCCCTAAAGTACATCAGATTAGGCCATGAGCGCTCGAATTTTAACATTTTTCCATTTAAAAAATCAATATATTGAATTTTGAGACAACAATATTGTTCAACAATCAATGATTTTTTTTCCAACTTTCATTCACACTATGAGGAATGGTCCCAATAAATTGAACTATTGAATTACGTAATTATCCCCACAAGAAAATATCGAATTGACCCCAAGAAAATATCAAGTCTACCCCTCTCAAGGTGTACTGCATAGAATGTTGCATAACACGAGGTGAGCTTGACTTAAGAGTCAATAGTGGGGCATTGCTGTTGGGACCAACTAAAACATGTATAGAGTTGAAATGTCAATCAAGACCTAAATTACTTGACTAAGACATGTACAGTAATTAGACTCTAATCATATCTAAGACCATATTATAAATACTGTATAAAAATATACTACACCAAAAATATGGATAGTGAAATTTATAATCATCTTTCAAGAATAAAGTAAACTAGTAAAGCTTTCAAAAGTGAATCAATTCAATTTACATTAGATAAATAAAAATGTTGTTTATGTAATATCTTAAATAAATTTTATAAATTTGTTTGATTAGCAAGTGCACGGCAGATTCATTATTAATCCATGAATTAATTATCAACTATAGGTCATCTAAATCAAACTTGTAAACTTAAACTACACAGTTATAATACAGATAATTTAGAAAGACCTACACTCTTTTCACTCTTTTCATAGGTCTCTATATGTCTTATAGGGTCAGAACTCAGAAAGATGTTAATTACATTCAACTAAAAATTGAGTCGGCTCAAGAAATGAGAGGTTGTGGGTTCGAACCTCCATGGTCTAACCTTAGTGTGCCTTACGTTTAGTGGGCTCATATATGGAGGTTTTAGTAGATCTGTCTCTGAATTTCTCACACATTAATCTCAAAAAAAAATTTTGAGGTGGCCCAATTACCATTTCAAATGAAATTCGTGAGGTAGAGGTAGAAAAAAAACAAATGAGGAAGAGATACGGATTTGACCTTTGGCTTTAGAAGAAATTGAGAGGAAAGATCCAGAAATGGGAAGAACAAGAACAAGTGGCTAGTTGCATTACTGAAGGAAAATTTTTGAATATTTAATATAATGTCGTGATATTGAAAAAAATTCAAATGAAGATAAATATTAATGGGAAATGTTTCTCGACATACAAATAATTAATAAGATAAAAGAAATGTGGGTAAAGAGTCCGTAGAGTTTTGTGTGATTAAAGAGTTTTTCTTTATTTAAATAGACAATTCTCAAACAATTAATATTCATAAAATTGAGTCATAACTAAAAAATTTCAAATACACAAAGTAAGTTGGATGGAGCAAAATTATGATGGTGTCAATGGTCCTCGTTACTGATGGTTGGAGTAACACAAATAATGTAAAATATTATTCAAATTAGTTTAATTTTATAGAGGGATAAAACAAACGGTGAATGGGCTTGGATAAACAAAACTTGAGATAGATTAGAGCAGGGGTTTAAATATCTGCCTCTATCTATGCAGAAAAGAATTAATAAATTATAGACATACAATGGCCAGATGGGCCTCGACAAAAGCAAAGAATTTATTGTTGATGAATGAAGATAAGATAAGTAAGAGATTGAGATGGATGTAAAGAATGGATGAAGATAGTGAAAAAGTAAAAGATTGAAGAGAATTAAAGAATGGATAAAGATAGTGAAAAAGTAAAAGATTGAAATGGATGTAAAGAATGGACATATTAAAAAAATTCTCATTTTCAAATTTTCATGTTCTTTTATATATATTTAATAGTTAAAAAATGATAAACAAATAATAAATAATTACAACTCTAAATTGAGTGTGGATTGCTGGGGTACATGCACATCGTGATTATTTTGTGACCACGGAGACGACTTTTCTTGTGTTTACCAAGTTTATTATCACTAAAATGAGTGAATGAATAAAATAATCCTTAATTAAAATCTTAACAAATTTCTATTGATTAGATTTAAAAATGCATACAACTCGTATGCCAAATGATCTCCTCACTATATATATTATTTGTAACGGTGTTCATTTGTCCCGCCCGAGTCTGGCCCTACCGACATAAATAAATGAGCTCGGATAAATATTTTTTTGCAATGAATTAGACTTAGGTTTTAATTTAAAGTGTATTTATTGTTGTATAAATTAAAAATATAACCGTAGAGATTGAAAGAAGACTTAAAAATCGAAAATATGCTTAAACCGTATCTTTAAAGTCAATTTATAACTAGTTGATCTTAATTGTCAAACTCAGAGGTGTCATCTTTTGAAAGACGTTTTCCAACTTTGACTATCAAAATGAATTGGCTAAAAATTATACTTTAGGTTGAAATTTTACGTGATGGTAAATATTTAAGTATAATTTCAATTTGTATGGTTAGATTTTCAATTTACAAAATAAATGATTTTACAGATAAAAAACAATATCAGATGCAAAATAGTCGGCCTTAATTGGATGGACTCGGGCTTGGGCATCTTTTATTTAAGCCCAGCACGACCCCAACCCCGACCGAAGAACACCCCTAATTATTTATACCTTTTATTATTTCAGTATAGAATTACTGCTCAACTATAATGATAAGAGAATTGGAGAGCAACTATTACATAAGGCTTCTTTATCTATCTTTTAATCAAAAGTAATTACACAGTAAAAATTATCTTTGAATTAGATCTATGTTATTCAGTAGGTGTTGTAAAGACCCGACTTGAAAAATCTGGGCTTAGGGCTTGGGTCAGTAAGAAATTATACACTTTGGGCCTACACACGCAAGCCCGCACGGGTTTGGATTGGGGCCTAGCCCAACTTGTACGCCTCAAAACGCGTCTTGCTGATTGAGGAGGAGCTGCCACTTATAAACTCCATGTGAAAATCCCTCACTTCTGATGTGGGATCCTTTCTTTCCCACACTCCCACTCCCAATTAGCATTTCACTTAGATCAACCTTCATGGACTCAACTGTCTGGGCCGGGTCAGGGTTTTACAATCCACCCCCTAAAGTCCAGAGCCGTCCCCGGCTCGACCCAATGAATCCAATAGAAGGCCCACACAGTCCGAGTGCTGAACTCGGCTCTGATACCATTTGTAAAGACTCGACCCGAAAAATTGAGCTTATAAAGAGCAAAAGCTCTTTTTTTTTTTTCTTTTCAATATTTGATTTTCTGTTCACTAGTTCTGATCTTTTCTTGCTATGATCCATATCTTTTCAAATGTTCTTTTCCTTGTCTCGGTTTTTGTTCTTAAAATCGGCCGCTCTTTTCAACAACATTTTAATTTTCAACTCGGCTGAAATTTATAAATGGGCTTGGATTGAAAAATCTTTACTGAAACTTTTAGTAAAAAAATAGGCAAATTTTTATTTTGAATTTTTTGTCATGACAGTCCATTGAAATTTTTTGTTGTCATCAATAAAGAAATTTATCTTGGTCAAAATTTATAGTTGAGATCAAAATTGAATTTTGTTTTCAATTTTAATTATTTTGATCTCAAAAGTTTCGGCTAAAGTTTTTTGGTCCAAAAGCTCAGTTACAAATTTTTGACAAGATGAATTTATCGATTGTGAAAAAGCTCAGTCACAATAATTTTTGTGATTAAAAGAAGCACTTAGGAATTTCAATTACTTATATATAAATTTCAATCAAAATAATTTCTCAAGCAGTTATTAAGAAGAAAAGGTAAACAATAAAAAATAAAAATCTGATATGGATGAGAATAAAATAATTAATTCAAAAAATATAAAATCCCATATTGAAATTGAACTACACAAACTGAAAAACAACAATACATAGCATGAAATACATAGCCAGCTAATTATCAACATAGCCCTTAAAAAGAAGAGTAATATGGGATTTAGCATGATAAGATTACCACTGATAAAGACATGAGTTATAGTTGAGTTGCAAGGTCATGAGGATCTTCTCTAGGAGCTGAAGCCATCTTTTTTTGAACCAATCCTTTCTTGACTTTGAACATGGTCCGCCAAAACAAATGAACAATTCCAATATTGTTGAGAAACCTGTTGACATGCTTAAAAAGACATGCGATGCCGAGCAGAACTGATGACAATCCACACCCAAGAAAGACGTTGCTCAAGAAGCCAATGTTGACCACCCATGAACTTATGGATAGAGAGGCGAGGGAACACCCATAAGTAATCAACATTGAAATGGCACAGATCCAAAGGATAATTATCAAATACTGCATCAGTCGCTTACTTTTGAAAGAGAATCCACACACCAGCAGTAAGATTAGTAGTATGGAGTGGACAAAGCCTACAGAGTTTGATATTATGAAAATTAAGTATCCCTGAAAATATGTATCAGACATAATTGCATTTCCTGCTTTGTGAATAACGTCGTAAGTTGTGCCACAATCAACCTTTTGGTAAACATTTGTGTTATTGAAACACTCATCTTGTTGCCAAACACCTCCAGGAGGGTTTATCATAGCTTGGAAGGTCACCGTTGCTATTAGTATGGCCACCACTATTAGCGTATCTCGACTTCTGTTGGTCCATTCGCCTGATTTATCAACCGATGCCTTCAAGCTCTGCTTTCGGACTTGATTGCGTGTCGATTTGGGTAATTCTCTTGCTCGCTTGGCTTTAACACTTCTAAAGACCATTTCAATTTTTTTACGATTGCATCTACCAGGTACCTCTTGTAATACATCTAAGGGTGTAGAACCATTTATATTCATGGTATTTACATCCAATCCCTTGGCATTTTCCCCATCAGGGAACAACAGTTTAATGATCTGCACAACAATTTCAGGTGGTTCAGATGTTTTGTAAAAAGAAAAGAAAGAGCCAATACTGTTGATTCTTTCAATCGAGTTCACAATTGAACGATTATGGGTTTTCAAAAACATCCTTTTATTCATATCCCACAGAAAGGGAAATGCCATTTTTGCTAAGAAAATGTTTCACCGGAAAAAGAGTGGCAAGGATCATTTTCTAGCCCTCAAGTGTTTGGCTGGGAACTCTTTGTTTTGTATTTCTAGTGATTGAAAAAAATAGGAAAATGTCTTCTCATTGTTTACTTTTAAGATATAGAAAATGAAGAGCCTAGAAAATGAGACCCTCTCTTTTCTTCCAATTAAAAAAGAGCTTCTTGTGAAGAATGAAAAATAAATAAAAAATAAACCATTTTCTTCTTCTTACGAGTTATCCATTTTCTGATGAGGCAGGTCAGGTTCGGGTTTGGGTATGGATGGGTGGTCCGACTAAACAAATAAAGATGGGTGGTCCGACTAAACAAATAAAGAATGGGCATTAAATAGGTTTAATAAATGGGGTCCAAAGTGTTTAATGGAAATAATGGGTTAATTAGGTAATTGTCATGAAATGGTAGGTTCGGTTAACTGTCAATGGTCAAGGATTTAAAGATGGGTAATAATAAAATAATAAGGAAAAGTAAGGGATGTCACTAAGATGGAGTGGATAAATAAAATAATAAGAAGGGAAAGGGTGTTAGGAGTTGGGCAGTGCTCTGTTCTGCACGAACAGGAACTAGGTGTGATGTTGAGATCTGGGTTGAGTGAAGGTTGGTGAAGGATGGCCGGAATATGAGTTGGATTGGGGTGAACCAGATCTGTGGGGGTGGAGAGGCTGAGGCGTGGACGGATCTGGAGGAGGTAGTAGGGATAGATGGATAGAATGGAATCAGACCCGTGTCGGGTCGTTTGGAAAACCAAACCAGAGGAATAGGGCGGCAAGCAGTCCCGATGATTCGGATTTGGGAAAGGCTCAACCTCCTGTTTGCAGGCAGGGGAGGAGATCAAAACTTCAGAGTTGCTGACGAACGCCGGCGACAACAGGAACCTTAAGAGGAAGAACAACACCGTCGACCTCCACC
This sequence comes from Chimonanthus salicifolius, assembly GCA_013350335.1. Lineage (NCBI taxonomy): Eukaryota > Viridiplantae > Streptophyta > Magnoliopsida > Laurales > Calycanthaceae > Chimonanthus > Chimonanthus salicifolius. The sequence goes on along the minus strand of CM023538.1, from coordinate 60,664,136 downwards.
GAGGAAGAAGAAGATAAACAAGGTAAAAGCCAAACTCGAATTTAATCCATTATCAAAATCTGTCTATATTGGATTCTCTAATTGGGGTTTTATAAGAAACCCAAAAACCAAAATAAGAAACAAAATCAAAACGAAAATCAAACAACATAGAAAGAAAATAGAAAATAGAAACAAGAATAAATAAGAAAGAAAGAAATCAAAGATGGAATTTGCTTCTCTCGGTGAAGTGCTGGAACCGACGATTCCGTCGGTGCTTGGGCAGGAATTTTGTTTGAAGAGAGAAACTTGCTTTCTCTTGTTTGGAAAGGAAAGGGAAAGGGTAGGTGTTTCACACGTTGTGCCTCGGGTCCCACGTGTGTGCTACATCAGTTTCCTCGCTGTGATGAAAGGACATTTTCTGTTAAAAATGAAGGTTTCAATGCAAATAAATAAAATATTGGCTTTTAATGGTCCGACGCTATGTCAAAGAGATAGATTTTCCTCACTTTGACGAGACAATATTTTGATGCAAATACCTGAAATATTGGATTTTCGTAGCCTCACACTACCTCAAATTTAATTTTATGACTTTTTAACATTGATTTTCTTAAAAAAAAATTGACAGACAAATATTTGAAAAATACAATTTGAATAAGAAAATATTAAACAAATTTTCGTTGCCACAATGGATATTTGGAAGAAAACATGAAAATTCCAATTGTACATAAAAGATGAATGTTTCTACCGTGGAAAATGATCCAATAAGGAAACTCACTTACAGTAATTCAAGTAGGAAAATTAGGGCTAAGGAAATTGTATTTGTCTAATATTTGAACTATTTTTCTGTATTTTTTGAACAAATTAGAAAATTGGAAGTAATAAAATAATAGAAAGAAAGTATTCAGATGAATAAGTAGTAGATGAAAACATGCCTTGTACTGTCTCTTGGCTGCAAGGAGGTGGAGTAGGGTATTATCATCATCATCTTTCAAGCTCAGGAACTCTCTATCATCACCTGCTATCTCTATCAACGTCTTTGCAGCCTCAACTCGATCATGATTCAGGCAGAAGTGCAACAGAGGCTCTCCTCCATCTGTCGCCATCAGTATCGTAGCTTTCTTTGATTTCACCAACTCTTTCATGGCCTCCACTCTGCCTTTGATTGCAGCAAGGTGAAGAGGAATCATTCCATCTCGATCACGAACAAAACATGCCTGTGTATCCTTTTCTAGTAGTGCTTTTACCACTTGTGTGTGTCCCTTTGCTGAAGCTACATGCAGTGGATTTCGCCCTTGAGAGTTCAATTGCCCAACAAACTCTGGTTTCTTTTTTAAAATCTCTTTCACAAAATCAACATGCCCATACTGGGCTGCTATGTGGAGAGGTGTCTCTTTAGCAGCCTCACCAACCAAAACACGATCAAGAATGAAGGGATCTTTACTCATCAGTGAAGACAGTGAGCTTACATTCCCACTTATTGCTGCTTCATAGAGTCTCTCGTCCATCTCTCTCTCTCTCTGCTTCGTTCGTCTGTGTAATATGAAGGGATCTTCATCTTTCAAGCTCATGAAATCTCTATCATCACCTGCTATCTCTATCAACGTCTTTATAGCCTCAATTCGATCATGTTTCAGACACAAGTGCAAGAGAGGGTCCCCTCCATCTGTCTTGATCAGTATCGTAACTTTCTTTGCAATCACCAACTCTTTCATGGCCTCTACTCTGCCTTTGATTGCAGCAAGATGAAGAGGAATCATTCCATCTCGATCACGAACAAAACATGCATGTGTATCCTTTTCTAGCAGTGCTTTTACCACTTGTATGTGCCCTTCTGCCGAAGCTAGATGCAGCGGATTTCGTTCTTGAGAGTTCAATTGGCGAGCAAATTCGGGTTTCTCTTTCAAGATCTCTTTCACAAAATCCACATGCCCAAACTGGGCTGCTATGTGGAGAGGTGTCTCTTTAGCAGCCTCACCAACCAAAACACGATCAAGAATATTAGGATCTTCACTCAGCAGTGAAGACAGTGAGCTTACATTCCCAGTTATTGCTGCTTCATAGAGTCTCTCGTCCATCTCTCTCTCTGCTTCGTTCGTCTGTGTAATATGAACCATTTCATAAAAAAAATTATGAGTGCGGCAGACTATAAATAGATGACCCGTCCATTTGAATTATAGAGGTTATTTCTGATATGCCCACTTAGGTTATAGAGTACATTTCTGGTTTGTCATTTTCTTTTAATAGGAGATGTTTGATTAATAAGATATAAGAAATGTGGGCAAAATTTAGTAGTCTTTAGAGTTTTGTGTGAATAAAGAGTTTTCCTTTATTTTAATAGAATGAAGTGTTTAGTAATGAAGGAATGATGAATAGACAAATTGAAGACGTAAGAAATATATATATGTTACTTTTGGATGAGCCGTTTAACTTTAAAAAGTAGAATTAGAAATGAATATATTATGAATATTTTAAAATTAATTCAAATAAACTGAGAGAAATTCGTTTGTAATGGTTTGGTTTAATAGAAGATTAAGCACAACATCAATTTTTAGACTTGAGACCTTACATATTAAAGGTAAAAAAGAAGAGGTCAATTACTGAAAATTTTTAGAGAAGAAATAAAGAACATAATTGATTATAAATTTACTGATGATATAAATTATGATAGAGTTAATTGGAGAAAAGGAATTCGTAAAATGGATCCTAAATAGATGAGATTTTAGCATTCAATGATAATTATAATGATAAAATTTTAATTTTTATAAAAAAAATAAAAAGGTAAAGTAAGGGTGAAATAAGGGTGTGTATAAAACTTGAGAAAGGTTGGAGTGTCGCACCTGGTTAAATTGGGTACAGATGTTGTGGGTTAGATCAATAGCAGAGATGTAATGACCAAATTGGCGGAGGGACAGTTGTAGTGCAAAGATGATCATTGAGTCTCTAAACATTGAAATCTCACACACAATTTTACTAAAATCTCTACATGTGGTACATCTACCTTAAGAATCAGCAAAATTAGTCATTCAAGTTTTCACGTGACACTTTCCACTTCCTGAAATGCAATAGGTTATTTATCACTCTCTTCGAATGAGATATTCAAAAGGTTGAAGAGCACCTAAATTAAAAAATAGTCTTCTGTGAAAAAAAGTTATTATATTTATTTAGATTGTTTTCTTATTTTTGATACAAAATATTTTTATGTACGTCAGAAATATGTGATAAATGATTTAAATAACGAGATTGAAAAGTGTGATTTTTTATAATTTATTTTTCTTTGCTAAACACTTTTTCATATTTATTTTTCTGTAAAAGTATTAAAATATTTTATGCTGACAATATTTTAATATAACTTAATGAGCAATAAAGATATATTTTTCTCCTCTTGATTTTCATGCTACTAACAATTTTAAAATGGTCACATTAAAAATATAGTTTTATCAATCTAATTAAAATATTTTTTATAATATATTAAAAATAACATTAATTGTAATCTTCTTGGTTTCTATGAAGAAAAAGAAGATAGACAGAATGGTTCAAGTTCTCAGCTCACGTGATTTTGATGTTTGAACCACACACGTCCATCTCTTAAGAATGGTTCAATGTAATGAAAGAGAGGACAAAATAGCATGAAAGAGATCCCCCACCAACGGTTCAAACTTCTTTTTTCTCATTTTTGGTTCTGTTTAAGTAGCGTGTTGTACTCTCTTTTTCCACAGCGTTGACACCATTTCACACCCGCAAAAGTCATGTGGTGATCCATTTTCCACAGTGGAAGCAAGAATCAAGATGATATGTTGAGATGCAACTTTTCTAAGGACTTAAAAAGTGCTACTTTTGTGAGAATGAAAGGTTGGAAGAAGGGGTCTAAAATTCGGTTCATATGTTATCTTGGAGTTTGGACGTCTGACATATCTTGATAGATCCATCTTGTCGAGATTTGGTCTAAAAGAGAGAGAAAGAAAGAGTAATATCGGTCGATATTATGAAATCGAGATATCGCCACTGAATTTTGAACCCCTTATTAAGAGTTGGGTATCAACTCAAAAGGCTAACTCGGTAGCGTGACACAAATTTTGTTATAAAAAGGGTTAAAATCTGAGATATCTCTCTCTCCTTTTTTTTTTTTTGGAAAATATCGAGTATTTTTTATATTTTATTTTTTTCTAATTTAAAAAAATAAAAAATGATAGGAGTCTCGATTCTGAAAAAAAAATGAAATTGAAAATATAGTCTTGGGCCCACGTCGATATTTCTTTTTCTTTAAAAAAAAAAAACAATAGAATCGAATATCGACGATATCGATCGATATTCCTATAGTACGACCGATACATATCATATCGGCCGAGATTAATTTCCTTGCTATAACCTTTAAATTACCAAATAACGATAATGAGGAGTGTTATTCCATTACTTTAATAGGGGCCAATCTTAGTACAAATGCATTGTATTTACCGTTGCTCAATGAAAAACGCTTTGATAGGCTCCATGGTCTCTCATGATCAACTTCTTTAAAAGGAATTTCCAAATTTGCACATATTTTTCTCCTCCACTCTATTTTCCTCTTTTTTAAAATGACAAATATAGAAATTTCTTTTAAATAAGTGTACTATAAAAAAAAATATAAGTCCAAAAATCTCTTCCCTTAATTTATTCCTGACTTCCATTGACCCAAACATCTTTTGTTATTCTACCATCGTTTTGAAAGAAAAGTTCAGCTGTTAGCTTTCCAAGTGGGCCATTGATTGCAACTATACATGCAATTTCAAACCATGTGTTGGACTAACATAAGGAGAGATCTTTCAGAGCATCTTTACGTCTGTAACTTCAAATTCGTATCCTTTTGAGGACAATAACTGAGGGTCCCATCTATTATTATATAATTCCAAAGTGATAATATGTCAAGTGGTCCACAACTTCACATCTATATCAAATGATTTTCCTACAATATTTCATGAATATTTCTTGTTTATTACTTTTCAATTCCATTAAATTTTAAACATTTTTAAAAAAAATTATGTACTTGGAAGCCCTTAAGAAATGTGAATAAATTCTATGAAAAATAATATCTCTTCGTCAGGGGTTAAAGGCGATATTAATATATCGGCTAATATATGATTGATAATTTTCTCTTTTCAGATTTTTATTTTTATTTTTCAAAAATTCAGAAAAAATAAAGAAAATTATGACTTTGATAATAATCTATGAAACCTTTGATAATGCAGCCTTCAAATTAATGATTGGTCAGTGTGAAATTGGCATCTCATATGTTATAATAAATCATCTTATTAAATGAAGTTATTAATAATTTTAAAATATAATTAGATGACTTTAGTTAAAAAAAATTGATATCGGCCGATAAATTTATCTCTCCTCTTTTGTGTTTTTTTTAAATATCGGTATTTTTTTATTTTTTTATTCTGAATTAAAAAATAAAAAAAAATCTAAAAGAAAGCTGATTTTTTTTTTTTTAAAAAAAAAAAATGAGATATCAATCATGGGCTCAAGCCGATATCTCAGCCGATATTCACCTATATTGGGCCAATATGGGCCCAAATTACGCATTTCTCTATGAACTACATACATTGAGAAGATAGTCAATTCATCCAAGAGCAGTGTTGAGAAGATAGAAAACCATTCTTGATTCTTGACCCAATGATAGCTATCTCCAAGCATGGCTCTTGTCTTACGGAGGAGAAACCAGAAAAATGCAGCTACATATCCAATCACTACCATTAGAACCGCAAACATCATGATAGGCCAAAACATGTACTCATCTACACCTTTTCGGCGGATAGTATCATATGCAAAAGCATATACTCCATCAAAGATGCAATCATAATCCAAGTAACAGTTACCCATGCCCTTCTTGAACCTTTTCCATGAAAAGTGAATCCACCCTTCTTGAACATTTTCCATGAAAAGTGAATCCACCCTTCTTGAACCTTTTCCATGAAAAGTGAATCCACTAACCACTAGAATGATTAAAAACAGAGAAGAAGATGAACCCAATGGTACTAAACATTCTAATGAAGCGATATTCTCTAGGATATAGGGAGCCCATTATTGGTTCCCCTAATTCCTTGTTTTCCAAAGAACTGCTCGAGTCATTAGGAACACTACTCTCTTGCCAAATCCCACCGGGAGGGTTTGTAATAGTTTGGAAGGTCATAGTTGTAATTAGTATGGCCACCACCAGCAATGCCTCTCGAATATTGTATATCTCATCATTCTCACTTGTATTTTTAGTATGTGGCCGCTTTGGTCTTCTCTTTAGAGGTCTACTAATTGTCATTGACGATCTTTTCTTTTGTGCTTTGACTGCAATGCGTTTAAGTACCCTTTTGTTTTTCCCATGTTTTCCATCCAAGGCTGTAAAATCATGCACATTCTTGGCATTCATGTCCAATTTTGTTTTATCAACCAAAAATTTCATGACCTGCACCTAATTTACATGTTTTTATACTTTAAAATGAGAAGCATCATAAATCTTACAAATTTTGATGGTTAACACTGAGGGAAAAATTGATTATCTCTTGAAGTGAAGGGGTTTTCAGATTTTTGTTGAAGAGGAGAAATTTGAGATTTTCTATTCTCTCTCCTTCGTTACCAAATAGGGGCAAATGAGAAAAATATTTTAATGATTTAACTGAACTGAGAAAAATGCTTCTATTATTGCCAAATTCCTGTTCAAAATCATTTTTGAATCAAAGGGAAGTTCACGTGAGGTGTTAGATTTATAATGAATTTTAAAGTAAACTTTAATTATAATATTTAGATAAGTAAAAAAGGTTATTAAGTTTTATATTTTAAGTATATTATAAACATTTAATCTAAGTAATGTGGTTCAATGTATACAACCGTATTTGTGAATCAATTAAAAAAAATCATGTCTTCATTTGTATAAGGAATTGGGCTTATATGGAGTTCATTTGATAATGAATGTAAAAATTTTAAAATATTGTTTTTATTGATTTAAATCTAACTTAAATTCATTTTATTTGATATATCAAATAGTTTTTAAATTGAGTATCAAAGGTAAAAAAAAAAATTTACTTAAATATCTCCCTTAAGCTAATCTAATAAAAAACAATTGCTTGACTTTTCGAAAATCATTAACATACCAATCAAATGATTTTCATTTTCCATTTAATGAGGTTCATTTTTATAACCCAACATTCAAAAAAAAAAAAATTAATAAAGAGTATAAAAGGGTATTATCATTTTCCATTTAAATCTCGACTTTGACCACTTGAATTGAGATTATTATGTTCTAATGTGGTACACTACATGGGGTCATTGATCAACTTAAAAAGTAAAATAAGTTCATAACTAGCAATTCAATATGTGGTAAAATTTGGCACAACTAATTAAGACTTTGAGAACGATTTGGACTGTCTATTGATAACTAATAGATAACGATTGAGATATGCAATTAATTTTTATGCCATTTGATCTCACTTGAAAATTTTAAAATACTTACATTTTAGAGTTTATCTGAACTGAGAAAAATACTGAACTAAATATTTTAATCGATTGTTATAAAAATTAGCCAACCATAGAATCCAAAAATATCTTAAATCATTGTCCTAAAATGGGCCCACCAACGAATGAGAGGAAGACTACTATTTAGTGTGGTCAAGTCTGTAACAGCCTGGCCCATAAAAAGGGCTTGGGGCTCGGCCCCGCAAAATACTGTCTGCTTTGGGCCCACACGTGAATACGTGCGAGCCTGCACTGTTTTTGGATCGGACTCCGCCAAGTTCGGGTCCAAAACGCGTCTTGCTGGAAGAGAAGGGCAAGGCTACTTATAAACCCCCTCTCAAATTCCTCAACTTCCGATGTGGGACCTTGGTTTTCACTCTTAAGCACACAAACACACTCCCACTCCACTCTCTTCACTTGGACCTGGCCCTTAGTGGACTCGGCCGTCTGGGCCGGGTTAGGGTCTCACAAAGTCTTCCTCTCATTGATGGAGACTTGATAGGGATAGCCACCAAAGAACGTGTATCGAAAGGAATGGGAGTGTGCAATTAATTTTCAAAATAATGCCCGTTAAATTGCTGCAAGTTTCTACACGGCTATTCCCATCTGTCCCTTTTCTGAGATTTTTTTTTTTTTTGAAATTTTCTTCTGCCTTTCATTATACGACATTACGACAATCATATATGAATGGTAAATTAAAGTTTAATCATTTTTATTTAATAGACAATTTCTTGAATTGGTTCAAATTTATGTTTAACTTATCTCAGAATTAAATTTTTTAAGTCTAGACTCAAACAAATCCAATCCAAGAAATTCTATATACCAACCTTTAAAGAAAATGCTCAAGAGTCGAAAAACTGATCGAAGAGAATCTAATATTTTTGATAGATTGTTAAAAGAAAACCCTAACATGGATACCAAAAAATCTACAATAGATCTTTAAATTATCTTTTTTTTTTTTACATAATTGTATGGAAGAGACATCAATTTTATCATCATTAGATACTTAGCTTGACCATTTTAAATTTTTTTTATTAATTTTTTGATTTTTAATTTTAAAATATTTTTATTCTTGTTTTTTAATAATTGAATGAAATAATAACAGGTGCTTATGGAATTTAATGAGCCCACCTTAGAAGACCGCTGCTAGTCAAGTCTTCTCGTTAAGGGAGATTTTGAAATAGAAGGACCATGTAGATAATTATTTAGACAAATGCTCTTCTTGATTTGGACACTTATATAATTATTTTTTAAAAATAAGAATTTTCTAACTAAAATGAGAGAGTGAAGAGTAAAAATGAAGTGATACACTTATATAGAAAACGGAAATGGGATGGTTGTTTTTATATATAAATTCTTGTAATTCATTTTAATTTTTATAAAATATAATAAAGTATTTTCTCTGAGACTTAATTCAGAAGCTTAGGTGTCGCATAGAAAATCTATATTTTAATCTTTCGACCATATCTACTTCTCATCACCTAAATGGTGAGAGAATATACTGACATTCCTTATTATCATTGATGTCTCTGTTTATCATAGAATTGCCAGAGGATGCGAATAGTAATTAGTTTGGTTAAATTTAGAGAATTTTGAGACCGCTAATCCTTGGTATAATGACTCAATTGATTATTCGAGATCGTTAATATTAAAATTTCCAAATTTCATATGGAATGGAGCAGCATAAAAAAGTAATATTTTTTTTCAAAAATTTTGTTTAGTAGTTTATTTGAAGCCGTTAAGTGTATCGAGTAATTCCATTGTTGAGATTTATTGATGAATTAACATAAATAATTTAATTTCAAGCATTTCATTAACTTTAGAACCTCGACGTATTAGTAAAGATTCTAACATCTATATTATTATCACATACTTTACTCTCCAAAAATCACTCTAAATTACGTATGAACACAGAAATTGAATGATAATATCAATATTATTTAAAATTGATGATGAGTACGTGGTTACATATCTTTGGCTATCTAGTTCATAGTTTATTAGTCTGCATGCAATTTCCATGAAAATGTCCATTGCTCCATTCAAACTTGTAAGTAGAAATCATGATTTTGTGCAATTTTTCAAATAAAAGGGCTCCATCGAAATGGAATTGGGCCCACTAAAAGTAAATAGACAGTTGTAAACATCATAGTCAACACCTATAATACAAAGAATGGAAGTCTCCAATACAAATGGCTAAACATGGGCCCACATCTCTCACTCATGATCCATCACATATCTCCATTGGTGGAATTAGAATGCACTTATACAAACTTGTCCTCTTTTTTTGAAAATTTACTTCATACATTATCCTATATTTGAAAGTTATTAAATTGTAACTATTTATATATTCGAAAGTTTGTACGATGTCCGTTTGATTTTCTAAGCATTTTTTTAAATAATAATAAAAGTTGAATTTTCTAAAATACTTCAATTTTGAAGTTTCTTTTGAAAAAACTAATGAAATGCTATATAAATATTTTTGGATTAAATAAAGAGTCATTTTGGTGATTGATATAGTTTTTAAAGTGTTTTTATGACTTTTCTAATATATTCTACCATTCAGAATTTCTTAAGATAAAAATATTCTAAATTGTAACAGAATATAGATCTCACTAGAGATATTAGAGAATATGAATTTCATATTAGATATTTACTCATATTGGTCTCCTATTTTACATAATCTTTTGACATTTTCTAAATTTTAAGTATCTATTTTATTAGTATTAAATTTTCAACTCTCAACTATCTAATGCTCAATAAAAATGACGATTATTTATTAAAAAAATATACTCACACTAAATTTTTTATTTTTTATTTTTCTTTAGTCTCTTAAAAAATTGAAGAGCGAAAAAACTATATTAAAAATACGTACCACAATCACAGTTTTATTTTGATATTTCATACTTTCTATGCATACTTGCAGATTGGGAACGGGAATATGGATGACCATATTTTAAGGGCTACTTTTAATATTTATTCACTGAAATTCAACATTTTGCTCACATTTGTCATCCCATACTCCAATCAAAACAAGAAAATTCATTATTTTTTAATTTTGATAAATAATTGACAAACCCAAGATGCTTTTAAAATGCCCAAATATTGGTATATTTAGATAAAGAAAAATGACATTTTATCTTTATTTTTATTTAAAAAAAAACAATAATACTGAGTACAGTAGCCAATATTTTGTCTAAAAAATTGGATCCTGATGACCAAATTATCAATTTCACTTGGACATTTAAAACTCAATTTATGTAATGCTGCTCCTTAAGCAGGGGCCGAAAATTCGGCAGATATTTGATCTCGAGCCAAGATCTTGGATGAGATTTTTCTCTCTCCTCATTTTTTTTTTTTGAAAATCTCGGTGGTTTTTTTTTTTTTGAAAAAATTCATTTAAAAAAATAAAAAAGGTTGTTATTAAAAAAACAAAAATTAAATAATATAAATATCGGTCGATATTCGCCCGTATCGGACGAATATCGACCGAGATATCGATCGGACCCACGTCGATATTTATTTATTTTTTAAATAAAAAATATTAATCGGCCGAGATATTGATCTAGATCTCGGCCGTATCGGCCAAACTTTTATGTCTCCAGCCGATACTATGCGTGTATCCTGAAATATGCTTATCGGGCTGAGATTTCGACCGCTGTCCTTTTTTTTTTTTTTTTTGAGCGGTCATAAAAGAAATTCATTAAGAGAAGAGAAATTACAAGGATAAATAAACGGTCTAAAAGAGATAGACCGAAAGAAAATTACAAAATAAAGACGGAATACAAGAAGAATAAATAAGCAAAAGATCACAACCATAAAAAAACTCCAGTTCAAAGGTTGTTAACTCCCAATTTTGCAAAATAGTCCGCCACACCATTGGCTGATCTTCCAACAATTGAGAAAGATACTCCCATTCTTTTAGCCAAGTCTCTCACCTCCCTAACCACATTTGTCAATCTCCAAGGTGGGCGCCGCATACCCGACACCCATTTGAAAGCATTTGCCGAATCCCCTTCTATAACCAACTGACCTTGACCAAAAACCTTCCAAATGACTAGAGCTCTCCTAATGCTAAGAATTTCTGCTTCATTTGAGTCTTTAATACCCACCGACTCATTGAACATGATGGATGATTCTCCCCTGTGATTTCTAAGCACACCTCCGATCCCCGCTAGACCTGGCTTTCCTCTGGATGAACCGTCAATATTAAACTTCCAAGTCCCCTGTTGGGGGGGCTCCCATTTGTCTTGTTTCCTAACTTTCCTATTTTGAACCCTCATGCAACCCTCCCAAGATAACAAGAGATCATTGATTTTAAGTCCTTTGAAAGATGGATCCGCTAACAACCAAGAGAACCAACTCCATTTGGTTCTATGAAAAAGATCGGAATCTGTGGACGAAATACCTTCGAAAAGTCTAGAATTCCTCTCCTTCCATAAAGACCAAACAATCACTGCCGGTAGCCAAGCACATTTCAGTCTAGGTTTCAAACATGAAATGTTCCAAGCACCTAATAATTGGGATAAAGAGTTTGAAAAGACGCAGGGAATCCCCAAAAACTGAACGAAATTCAACCAAAGACCTTTGGCTACAGCACAATTAACAAACAAGTGATTGACATCTTCCAAAGAAGACTCGCACAAAACGCAATTAAGAACACCATCACCCCTTAGCAAGCCTCTTCTATTCAATTCTACCCTAGTCAAAATCTTCTCCTTAAGGGTACACCAAAGAAAAATCTGTACCCTTGGTGGAATGGCACTCTCCCAGATAGATTTCGGAATCTTCTCGTCATTAAGTAATTGACTTTGAGCCAAATGAGTCAAGGCCTTCACTGACAACATGCAAGAGGAATCTCCTGACCATATCATTTCATCGTCATCCGAAGGCAGGAAAGGTAATGCTTCCAAAAGTGTGAGTAGTCTGGAGCGACTCTCCTCTTCAAAGGACCTTAAACTTCTTCGAAATTCCAAGTGCCAAACGACCACCCCATTGTCCCATCTAACCAAATCTTGGACCAAAGCATTTGCGTTCCTCGAAATTCTAAAAAGTCTTGGATAACAGTCTTTTAAGGGCCTCTCTCCTAACCATAGATCTTTCCAAAATAGTGTTTTATTACCTTTTCCAACCAGGAATCTGATGTTTTGTTTAAAGAGATTACCTACCACACCCTCTCTTGATCCCAGCCTCCACCAAGCTTTAATAACCGAAGAGCCTAGTTTTTCTATTTTATCATCAAGAAACCAACCACCAGCACCTACCACCCCATATCTGGCTGATAAAACCTTAACCCAAAGAGCATCCTTCTCCCTACCAAACCTCCAAGCCCATTTACAAAGCAATGCCTGATTTTTAAGATGAATAGGCACAAGACCCAACCCACCCTTGATTTTGGGTTTCACAACTTCAGACCAAGCCACTAAGTGAACTTTTTTTTTCGACTCCATGTTTCCCCACAAAAACTTTTGAAATAACTGCTCAAATTTACTTTCAACACCCTTTGGAAGCAAGAACAATGATAGATAATAGGTTGGCAAATTAAGAAGAACAGCTTTGATTAAAGTGACCCTCCCTCCTAACGATAAGAACTTTCTACCCCAACTTGACAACCTCTTTTCCATTCTTTCAATAACTGGGTTCCAAAACCTCTTAAGCCTAGGGTTCCTGCCTACCGGTAATCCAAGATAATTGAAAGGCAATTTTCCAATACCACAACCAATGTTTTGTGCGAGTAACTTAAGACAATCCTCCTCCAAACCTATACCTATGAGAGAGCTTTTTCCTAAATTAATCCTGAGACCCGACACCAATTCAAAACATCGAAGAATAGCTTTAAACCCCAAAAGCTCCTGTCTAGTTGGTTCACAGAAGAAAAGTGTGTCGTCGGCAAACTGTAAATGTGTGATAACAGGACCACTGGCTGTAACCTCAAAACCTTTAACAATTCCCAAATCCTTCGCTTTATCCACCAAGTTATTCAAACATTTCCCCTCAAAATCTGAAAACTGGTGTCTCGTGACAAAAAAGCCTGGTGTCTAAATGGGCGGCCTTAAAAAAATTCTCATTTTCAATTTTTCATGTTCTTTTATATATATTTAATAGTTAAAAAATGATAAACAAATAATAAATAATTACACTCTAAATTGAGTGTGGATTGCTGGGGTACATGTACATCGTGATTATTTTGTGACCACGGAGACGACTTTTCTTGTGTTTACCAAGTTTATTATCACTAAAATGAGTGAATGAATAAAATAATCCTTAATTAAAATCTTAACAAATTTCTATTGATTACATTGAAAAATGCATACAACTCGTATGCCAAATGATCTCCTCACTATATATATTATTTGTAACGGTGTTCATTTGTCCCGCCCGAGTCTGGCCCTACCGACATAAATAAATGAGCTCGGATAAATATTTTTTTGCAATGAATTAGACTTAGGTTTTAATTTAAAGTGTATTTATTGTTGTATAAATTAAAAATATAACCGTAGAGATTGAAAGAAGACTTAAAAATCGAAAATATGCTTAAACCGTATCTTTAAAGTCAATTTATAACTAGTTGATCTTAATTGTCAAACTCAGAGGTGTCATCTTTTGAAAGACGTTTTCCAACTTTGACTATCAAGATGAATTGGCTAAAAATTATACTTTAGGTTGAAATTTTACGTGATGGTAAATATTTAAGTATAATTTCAATTTGTATGGTTAGATTTTCAATTTACAAAATAAATGATTTTACAGATAAAAAATAATATCAGATGCAAAATAGTCGGCCTTAATTGGATGGACTCGGGCTTGGGAATCTTTTATTTAAGCCCAGCACGACCCCAACCCCGACCGAAGAACACCCCTAATTATTTATACCTTTTATTATTTCAGTATAGAATTACTGCTCAACTATAATGATAAGAGAATTCGAGAGCAACTATTACATAAGGCTTCTTTATCTATCTTTTAATCAAAAGTAATTACACAGTAAAAATTATCTTTGAATTAGATCTATGTTATTCGGTAGGTGTTGTAAAGACCCGACTTGAAAAATCTAGGCTTAGGGCTTGGGTCAGTAAAAAATTATACGCTTTGGGCCTACACACGCGAGCCCGCACGGGTTTGGATTGGGGCCTAGCCCAACTTGTACGCCTCAAAACGCGTCTTGCTAATTGAGGAGGAGCTGCCACTTATAAACTCCATGTGAAAATCCCTCACTTCTGATGTGGGATCCTTTCTTTCTCACACTCCCACTCCCAATTAGCATTTCACTTAGATCAACCTTCATGGACTCAACTATCTGGGCCGGGTCATGGTCTTACAATCCACCCCTAAAGTCTAGAGCCGTCCCCGGCTCTATCCAATGAATCCAATAGAAGGCCTACACAGTTCGAGTGCTAAACTCGGCTCTGATACCATTTGTAAAGAGTCGACCCGGAAAATCTGGGCTTATAAAAAGCAAAAGCTCTCATTTTTTTTTCTTTTCAATATTTGATTTTCTGTTCACTAGTTCTGATCTTTTCTTTCTATGATCCATATCTTTTCAAATGTTCTTTTCCTTGTCTGGGTTTTTGTTCTTAAAATCGGCCGTTCTTTTCAACAACATTTTAATTTTCAACTCGGCTGAAATTTATAAATGGGCTTGGATTGAAAAATCTTTACTGAAACTTTTAGTAAAAAAATAGACAAATTTTTATTTTGAATTTTTTCTCATGACAGTCCATTGAAATTTTTTGTTGTCATCAATAAAGAAATTTATCTTGGTCAAAATTTGTAGTTGAGATCAAAATTGAATTTTGTTTTCAATTTTAATTATTTTGATCTCAAAAGTTTCGGCTAAAGTTTTTTGGTCCAAAAGCTCAGTTACAAATTTTTGACAAGATGAATTTATCGATTGTGAAAAAAAGCTAGGACAATAATTTTTGTGATTAAAAGAAGCACTTAGAAATTTCAATTACTTATATTTAAATTTCAATCAAAATAATTTCTCAACCAGTTATTAAGAAGAAAAGGTAAATAATAAAAAATAAAAATCTGATATGGATGAGAATAAAATAATTAATTCAAAAAAATATAAAATCCCATATTGAAATTGAACTACACAAACTGAAAAACAACAATACATAGCATGACATACATAGCCAACTAATTATCAACAAAGCCCTTAAAAAGAAGGGTGATATGGGATTTAGCATGATAAGATTACTACTGATAAAGACATGAGCTACAGTTGAGTTGCAAAAGCCATCTTGTTTTGAACCAATCCTTTCTTGACTTTGAACATGGTCCGCCAAAACAAATGGACAATTCCAATATTGTTGAGAAACCTGTTGACATGCTTAAAAAGACATGCGATGCCGAGCAGAATTGATGACAATCCACACCCAAGAAAGACGTTGCTAAAGAAGCCAATGTTGACCACCCATGAGTTTATGGATAGAGCGGTGAGGGAACACCCATAAGTAATCAACATTAAAATGGCACAGATCCAAAGGATAATTATCAAATACTGCATCAGTCGCTTACTTTTGAAAGAGAATCCACACACCAGCAGTAAGATTAGTAGTATGGAGTGGACAAAGCCTACAGAGTTTGATATTATGAAAATTAAGTATCCCTGAAATATGTATCAGACATACTTGCATTTCCTGCTTTGTGACTAACGTCGTAAGTTGTGCCACAATCAACCTTTTGGTAAACATTTGTGTCATTGAAACACTCATCTTGTTGCCAAACACCTCCAGGAGGGTTTATCATAGCTTGGAAGGTCACCGTTGCTATTAGTATGGCCACGACTATTAGCGTATCTTGACTTCTGTTGGTCCATTCGCCTGATTTATCAACCGATGCCTTCAAGCTTTGCTTTCGGACTTGATTGCGTGTCGATTTGGGTAATTCTCTTGCTCGCTTAGCTTTAACACTTCTAAAGACCATTTTAATTTTTTTCCGATTGCATCTACCAGGTACCTCTTGTAATACATCTAAGGGTGTAGAACCATTTACATTCATGGTATTTACATCCAATCCCTTGGCATTTTCCCCATCAGGGAACAACAGTTTAATGATTTGCACAACAATTTCAGGTGGTTCAGATATTTTGTAAAAAGAAAAGAAAGAGTCAACACTGTTGATTCTTTCAATCAAGTTCGCGATTGAACGATTATGGGTTTTCGAAAACATCTTTTTATTCATATCCCACAGAAAGGGAAATGCCATTTTTGCTAGGAAAATGTTTTCACCGGAAAAAGAGTGGCAAAGATCATTTTCCAACCCTCAAGTGTTTAGCTGGGAACTCTTTGTTTTGTATTTCTGGTGATAGATATACAACCATTCCATGTTGCGATCTTATCAACCATAAAATGGAGGTTTCCAATGAATCATATCCCTCGGGACTAAGAAAGTAGAAAGCAAACTCTAGGGTAATGAGCTTCAACAAGAAAATATGAAACAGATATGCCTAACTTTGCCCACAAATACTTGAAAGGACTAAATAAAATACACTTCTACATGAAAAAAAAAATAAGGTTTCTTCAGTGGAAAATGATCTAACAGGGAAACACAACAGCAGTAGGGGAATAAGAAGGAAGAAAGCAATCTTTAGAGTCTGTTTGTCAATTTCTATTAGAAAATCAATTCTGTGTCAAAAAAACATATTATATTTTGGTTCAGGTGACATCATCTAACTAGTGATGTGAAGTCCCTTGGGATGGAATAAGGAAACTCAATATTTTTATGTTTGCTTCAAAGTTTTAATTTTTTTTTTTATAAAAAGGAAAATATTGAATTGTCAAGAGAAATCTTCCTCTTTTCTTTGTTGAATTTTATGATTCCCTATGCCACAATAAGAGATTGATTTTTTGAAAAAAATAGGAAAATGACTTCTCATTGTTTACTTTTAAGATATAGAAAATGAAGAGCCTAGAAAATGAGACCCTCTCTTTTCTTCCATTAAAAAAGAGCTTCTTGTGAAGAATGAAAAAAAAATAAAAAAATAAACCATTTTCTTCTTCTTACGAGTTATCCATTTTCTGATGCGGCAGGTCAGGTTCGGGTTTGGGTCTGGATGGATGGTCCGACTAAACAAATAAAGAATGGGCATTAAATAGGTTTAATAAATGGGGTTAAAGTGTTTAATGGAAATAATGGGTTAATTAGGTAATTGTCATGAAATGGTAGGTTCGGTTAAATGTCAATGGTCAAGGATTTAAAGATGGGTAATAATAAAATAATAAGGAAAAGTAAGGGATGTTACTCAGGTGGAGTGGATAAATAAAATAATAAGAAGGGAAAGGGTGTTAGGAGTTGGGCAGTGCTCTGTTCTGCACGAACAGGAACTAGGTGTGATGTTGAGATCTGGGTTGAGTGAAGGTTGGTGAAGGATGGCCGGAATATGAGTTGGATTGGGGCGAACCAGATCTGTGGGGGTGGAGAGGCTGAGGCGTGGACGGATCTGGAGGAGGTAGTAGGGATAGATGGATAGAATGGAATCAGACCCGTGTCGGGTCGTTTGGAAAACCAAACCAGAGGAATAGGGCAGCAAGCAGTCCCGATGATCCGGGTTTGGGAAAGGCTCAACCTCCTGCTTGCCGGCAGGGGAGGAGATCAAAACTTCAGAGTTGCTGACGAACGCCGGCGACAACAGGAACCTTAAGAGGAAGAACAACACCGTCGACCTCCACCGAGGAAGAACAACACCGTCGACCTCCACCGAGGAAGAAGAAGATAAACAAGGTAAAAGCCAAACTCGAATTTAATCAATTATCAAAATCTGTCTATATTTGATTCTCTAGTTGGGGTTTTATAAGAAACCCAAAAACCAAAATAAGAAACAAAATCAAAACGAAAATCAAACAACATAGAAAGAAAATAAAAACAAGAATAAATAAGAAAGAAAGAAATCAAAGATGGAATTTGCTTCTCTCGGTGAAGTGCTGGAACCGACGATTCCGTCGGTGCTTGGGCAGGAATTTTGTTTGAAGAGGGAAACTTGCTTTCTCTTGGTTGGAAAGGAAAGGGAAAGGAAAGGTGTTTCACACGTTGTGCCTCGGGTCCCACACTATGTCAAATTTTATGATGCATGTTAAATGATATAAGTTGAGATAATAAAATTTAATGACAAAGAGATAGATTTTCCTCACTTTGACGAGATAATATTTTGATGCAAATACCTGAAATATTGGATTTTCGTAGCCTCACACTACGTCAAATTTAATTTTATGACTTTTTAACATTGATTTTCTTAAAAAAAAATTGACAGACAAATATTTGAAAAATACAATTTGAATAAGAAAATATTAAACAAATTTTCCATGCCACAATGGATATTTGGAAGAAAACATGAAAATTCCAATTGTACATAAAATATGAATGTTTCTACCGTGGAAAATGACCCAATAAGGAAACTCACTTACAGTAATTCAAGTAGGAAAATTAGGGCTAAGGAAATTGTATTTGTCTAATATTTGAACTATTTTTCTGTATTTTTTGAACACTTGGGACGTGATGAAACAACTATTCAGGACAAGTTAGTTTTTGACAAATTAGAATTCAAAACATGCAAAAGAAAATTGGAAGTAATAAAATAATAGAAAGAAAGTATTCAGATGAATAAGTAGTAGATGAAAACATGCCTTGTACTGTCTCTTGGCTGCAAGGAGGTGGAGTAGGGTATTATCATCATCATCTTTCAAGCTCATGAACTCTCTATCATCACCTGCTATCTCTATCAGCGTCTTTGCAGCCTCAACTCGATCATGATTCAGGCAGAAGTGCAACAGAGGCTCTCCTCCATCAGTAGCCATCAGTATCGTAGATTTCTTTGATTTCACCAACTCTTTCATGGCCTCCACTCTGCCTTTGATTGCAGCAAGGTGAAGAGGAATCATTCCATCTCGATCACAAACAAAACATGCCTGTGTATCCTTTTCTAGTAGTGCTTTTACCACTTGTGTGTGCCCCTTTGCTGAAGCTACATGCAGTGGATTTCGCCCTTGAGAGTTCAATTGCCCAACAAACTCTGGTTTCTTTTTTAAAATCTCTTTCACAAAATCAACATGCCCATATTGGGCTGCTATGTGGAGAGGCGTCTCTTTAGCAGCCTCACCAACCAAAACACGATCAAGAATGAAGGGATCTTTACTCATCGGTGAAGACAGTGAGCTTACATTCCCAGTTATTGCTGCTTCATAGAGTCTCTCGTCCATCTCTCTCTCTCTCTGCTTCGTTCGTCTGTGTAATATGAAGGGATCTTCATCTTTCAAGCTCATGAAATCTCTATCATCACCTGCTATCTCTATCAACGTCTTTATAGCCTCAATTCGATCATGTTTCAGACACAAGTGCAAGAGAGGCTCCCCTCCATCTGTCTTGATCAGTATCGTAACTTTCTTTGCAATCACCAACTCTTTCAAGGCCTCTACTCTGCCTTTGACCGCTGCTAGGTGGAGAGGAATCATTCCATCTCCGTCACGAACAAAACATGCCTTCTTATCCTTCTCTAAGAGGGCTTTCACTACCGCTGTGTGCCCCTCCGCCGATGCCAGATGCAGTGGAGTTCGATCTTGAAAGTTCAATTGACAAGCAAATTCCGGCCTTCGTTCTAAGATCTCTTTCACGAACTCCACATGCCCAAACTGTGCTGCTATGTGAAGAGGAGTCTCTTTACCACCTTCTCCGACCAAAACTCTAAGCGTTCCATCTTCTTCAAGCAACGAATGCAGCAATTCTACATCACCAGTTACTGCTGCTTCGTACGGCCTATCATCCATCTCTCTCTCTCTCTCTCTCTCTGTTCTCTGTTCTTCTTCTTTCTTCTCTCTCTCTGCACTCTCCCACCTATATATGAAGATCTTCTTCTTTCTTCAATGTCTTCTCAAACCAATTTATTCATTTAGTTCTTCTCCCGTTCGTAGAAATTCATACAATGTACTTGTCGCATGCCAATTTGCCGTTTATTTGTGTGTAGAGTGGTTTACTTTCACTATTGAGGCGGCTAGAGACAGAATCTATTAGATTTAATTATTAATGCTAGGTCTAAGGAGATATCACATCAGAATCAAAGGTTACTAAGATATAATCAGAGTCATTGAGAAATTCAAACCTTTTTCCTCCAGTAATACAACAACCGACTTTTCTACTTAGTTTTCGTGCAGAAGGTTTGAAAATGAGAAGTCAGCTTTCTTTCCAAGGAAAGACCTTCCCTGTATAAATTATATTTAACGTGATAGAAGACAATTTCTTGTGTGCAACTTGAAATATTAAATTTGAAAATGATTTTTTTAATTGATTCTCTCATCATGATATAATTGATTCAATAGTTACATACCATCTGATTGTTTTTACAAATCATATAACATTTGACATGATGGGTCCAATGATCCTATAAAAAAAAAATTCAATATAAAAATTTAAAAGAAATCAATTTATTAATGTTATAGCCACTTAATCCATTTAAATGATAAAGTAAGTTCTAAACTGAGAAAACAAGATGTTCACTTAATTAAGGATGTCTTGAAGAATCTCCTTAATAAATAGCGTGATAACAGGGTATACTAAGAGTTGAGATTCCACGCTCTCAAATTATTATATAAAAAAAAAATATGAAGAACTACATGAGAAAAACTCCTTTTACAAATCTCAGTTGCATCAGATTACATGTTTAAATTTTGAAATAAGGCTTTTTTTTTTTTTTAAACTAAGGTTTTTAGGCATCTCACCTCTCATTAATCTTCAGGACATATGTAAATCTCTCAATCCACATAGATCGGATAAGTTCAACCCCTGCTTTCTTAGGCAAATTTTTCAGTGTCGACGAGCATATATTTACCAAGCTTTCCAAACTTCTTAGAGCACCCAATTAATCTTTGAGAATTGAAATATGTGTAAAAATAATATAAGTCGGTCTAAATTTTTTAAATTTTAATAACTTTAAATTATTTTTATATTTTTTGTTTTCACCCATATGCGAGATCTATTTGAACTAAAGTGGTAGTCTATTGTAAATGAGTATACATAAGGATGAGACTCACCAATAATCTCCTTGACCAGCTAACTGAAACTATATAAATGATTAAGAAAAACATTTAACTTCGGCCATTACATTTTTACTTTTCGATCACATGGTTAAAAAAAATTATGTGGTCTTTTATTTTCATTAGAAAAAAATACAGACAGAAGCTTAGTTAATTTGGCGGGGTTTATATTCCAAAATTATGTAATATACCTTATCTTTTTAATATTTTAAAATATTACTCAAAAATGAAAAAGTCTCGTACACCAAACCTTTCCCTTTAAATACCATGTAAGATGGGCAGGTATGCCACCCTTTAGATGTGAAAGATTTTAAAAATGATAAGTTAATTGGATTTTTAAATTAAATTTAATATATTATTTCCATTTTACGAAATAGTGATATTGATATATTTAATAGACTAATATAAGTTTTATTAGTACATTTTAATAGACAAATATCATAATTATGAGGTTTGTAGACTATACAAAACAAAATAATCCTTTTACATACTTGGTCTAAAATTCCAGCTTCATTTAAATTTTTATCCATCTTGTGTAAGATCTTGAATTGAATAGTAGTATTGCAAATGGTAGTCATTTTATTATATAGAAATTGGTCAAGATTTTAGCCTCAAGTCTTAAAAAAAGTTGAACCGGTCACTTTTTAGAAATATTTCATCCTAGCACCTTTAGATTGTTTTCATAATATTAAAAAAAACTAAAAGTATAAAAATTATATATTTTTATTAAGGAGAAATCACTTAATATGTATGTTATTCTAATTCAATATTAGGATGAGAGTGAAAATAATTTAATTCAAATTTTTTAAGATCAAGGTGTCGAGGTCTCTTAGAGCACATAACTAATCTTTGGAGATGTACATAAATCCCTATCCACACACACCAGGTAAAATTATATATTTATTATTAACGAGAAATCACTTAATATGCATGTTATTCTAATTCAATATTAGGATGAGAGTGAAAATAATTTAATTCAATTTTTTTAAGATCGAGGTGTCAGACCTCTTAGAGCACGTAATTAATCTTTGGAGATGTGTATAATTCTCTATTTACACACACCGGATAAAATTAAGGAGAGTGATTTTTTTAAGGAAGTGGGAATTAAACTCAAGACCCCCCCTTTTTCAGAGATGGATTATGGCCATCATTCCAACCCCATGGGATTAAGAATAATTAAAATGAATTAAAGTCTTAATTTTTTTTATATATTCATTTTCATAAAATTGCATCCAAAATTCCAAACATATTTACATAGTCTCACAATCATCACATGTGGTGATGTGGAACACATGTCCCCATCTAATTATTGCATATAAAAGGTCCCATACATTCCAATCAAACTGAACCCACAAGTCTAAGTACACAAACTTAAAACAACAATACATCCATAAGATGTCTTAGCCTTTAAACAGAAGAGTAATATGGCATATACCATGATAAGATTACTTAGTGATTTAAATCAACTCGTGATGAGTATCTACTTTAGGAGCTGAAGCCAATCCCTTCATGAATTTGAGAAACCTCGCGATAAGCTGAAAAAGAAGCGGAGTTCCCAGCACGGCTGTTGACAATACCCAACGAAGAACGAAGGCGATTATGCCCAAAATGAGCACATAAATACTGCAACCATCTGTGGTTAGAGTGAAGAGGGAACACCCGTAAGAAATGAACATCGAAATCACACAAATCCGTGTGATAACTATCAAATGCCGCATCGGTAGCTTCCTTTTGAAAAACAGTAAGAGTAGTAGCAGGGCGTTGACAAACCCTACCGTGTTCGATGTCATGAAAATTACGTATTGAATTGGAAACTTTACAGACATAACTGCCTGCCCTGCATGTTTGTGATTAAATGTTGTGTTAGCATCATCATCAAAATTCACAACACCTCCTCGGGGGCTTAATGTGGTGTTAGCATCATCATCAAAATTCACAACACCTCCTGGGGGGCTTAATGCAGCTTGGAAGGTCACCGTTGCTATAAGTATGGCCACCACCATTAGCGCATCTCGAGTTCTGTTCGTCCATTCGCCTGATTTATCAATCGATGCCTTCAAGCTCCGGTATTGGACTAGGCTGCGTGTTGCTTCTTTAGGCAATTCTCTTGCTCGCTTGGCTTCAACACTTCTTAAGACCTTTTCAATTTTTTTCCACTTGTATGTAACATCAGCTCCATCTCGTAATACATCTAAGGGTGTAGAACGATTTACATTCATGGCATTTACAACCAATCCCTTTTCATTTTTATCATCAGGGAACAAGAGTTTAATGATCTGCACAACAATTTCAGGTGGTTCAGATGTTTTGAAATAAGAAAAGAAAGAGCCAGCACTGCTAGTTCTTTCAAACAAGTGGAAAAAGAGTGGCAAGGATCATTTTCCAGCACTCTGGATGGGAACTCTTTCTTTTCTGTTTCTAGTACAGGTATACAACCATTCCATGTTACGATCCATTTGTTCAAGAATTTAGAATAGGGCCACACACAACCAACCCAACTAGTCCCTCCATGGTGGAGAAGAAGTAGGAGAGGGAGAAAAGAATTAGCAAGTTTCCTAATCCAAAATTAGGAACTCTTATTCCATCTAAACTCCAAAATCGTTCCAAATCCTAACACATATCCCTTCCGGACAAGAAAGTAGAAAGCAAACTGTTGTCTTGGATTATAAAAACTCAATAATTTTGATGTTTGCTTAAAAAAATTGCAGAAAACATTGGCTTGCAAAACGTAGAAACCGTCGTCTTTTCTTTATTGAATTTTATGATGTAAATAATTAAAATGTTGGGTTTTCATATCTCGACACGACGTCGGATCTCATGATGCATGTTAAATACTGTGAGTTAAACTCTAAGACAATTTTGGTGAGACAATAAAATTTAATAACAAAAAGAAAATATTCTATTCATTTTTAAGAAACATTCATGTTTCTTATAAAAATAATCAAAATATTAAATTTTCATAGCCGTACACGATGTCAAATTTCACAATGCATGCTGAATGATGTCAGTCAATCTGATATAACTTTTTTATCATTGATTTTCTCGAAAAAATTGACAAACAAATATTTAAAAAAAAACCAACTTGAATAAGAAAATATGAAAGAAAAATTAGCAATAAAAGATTTGAAATTAAAACATGAAAAGAAAATTGAAAGTAATATAATAATAGAAAGAAAGTGTTGAGATGAATAAGTAGATGAAAACATGCCTCATACTGTCTCTTGGCTGCAAGGAGGTGGAGTAGGGTATTATCATCATCATCTTTCAAGCTCATGAACTCTCTATCATCACCTGCTATCTCTATCAACGTCTTTACAGCCTCAAATTGATCATGTTTCAGGCACAAGTGCAAGAGAGGCTCTCCTCCATCTGTCGCCATCAGTATCGTAGCTGTCTTTGATTTCACCAACTCTTTCATGGCCTCTACTCTGCCTTTGATTGCAGCAAGGTGAAGAGGAATCATTCCATCTCGATCACGAACAAAACATGCCTGTGTATCCTTTTCTAGCAGTGCATTTACCACTTGTGTGTGCCCCTTTGCTGAAGCTACATGCAGTGGAGTTCGCCCTTGAGAGTTCAATAGGCGAGCAAGTTCGGGTTTCTCTTTCAAGATCTCTTTCACAAAATCCACATGCCCAAACAGGGCTGCTATGTGGAGAGGTGTCTCTTTAGCAGCTTCATCAACCAAAACACGATCAAGAATATTGGGGTCTTCACTTAACAGTGAAGACAGTGAGCTTACATTCCCAGTTATTGCTGCTTCGTAGACTCTCTCGTCCATCTCTCTCTCTCTGCTTCGTTCGTCTGTGTAATATGAGTGCGGCAGAGTATAAATAGACGACACGTCCATTTGAATTATAGAGGTTATTTCTGACATGCCCACTTGGGTTATAGAGTACATTTCTAGTTTGTCATTTTCTGTTTGATTAATAAGATATAAGAAATGTGGGCAAAATTTATTAGTCTTTAGAGTTTTGTGTGAATAAAGAGTTTTCCTTTATGTAAATAGAATAAAGTCTTGGTAACACTTTTTCATATTTATTTTTCTATAAAAGTATTAAAATATTTTTTGCTGACAATATTTTAATATAACTTAATGAGTAATAAAGATATATTTTTCTCCTCTTAATTTTCATGCTACTAACAATTTTAAAATGGTCACTTTAAAAATATAGTCTTATCAATCTAATTAAAATATTTTTATAATATATTAAAAATAACATTAATTGTAATCTTCATTGTTTCTAAGAAGAAAAAGAAGTTAGACAGAATGGTTCAAGTTATCAGCTCACGTGATTTTGAAGTTTCAACGAGTCACATGTCCATCTCTTAAGAATGGTTCAATGCAATGAAAGAGGTCAAAATAGCATTAAAGAGATCCCCCACGAACGGTTCAAACTTCTTTTTTCTCATTTTTGGTTCTGTTTAAGTAGCGTGTTTAGTTTTACTCTTTTTTTTTCCACAGCCTTGACACCATTTCACACCCACAAAAGTCATGTGGTGATCCATTTTCCACAGTGGAAGCAAGAATCAAGATGATGTGTTGAGATGCAACTTTTCTAAGGAATTAAAAAGGGCTACTTTTGTGAGAATGAAAAGTCAGGAGAAGGGGTCTAAAATTGGATTGATGCATTATTTTGGATTTTGGACTCCTCAGATGTATCGATCGATTCATCTTGTTGAGATTTGGCCCAAAAGAGAAAGAAAGAAAGAGTAATATCGGCCAATATTATGGAACCGAGATATCGCCACCGAATTTTGAACCCCTAGTTAAGAGTTGGGTATCAACTCAAAAGGCTAACTCGGTAGAGTGACACAAGTTTTGTTATAAAAAGGGTTTAGAATCTGATCTCCCTCTCTCTCCTCTTTTTTTTGAGAAAATATCGGGTGTTTTTTATATTTTATTTTTTTCTAATTTAAAAAAATAAAAAATGATAGGAGACCCGATTCCAAAATTGAAAATATCGTCCTGGGCCCACTGTCGATATTTCCTTTTCTTAAAAAAAAAATAATAGAATCGAATATTGGCAATATCGGCCGATATTCCTATTGTACGACCGATACATATCGTATCGGCCGAGATTAATTTCCCTGATATTATCTTTAAACTACCAAATAAGGATAATGAGGAGTGCTATTCCATTAATAGGGGCCAATCTTAGTACAAATACAATAAAGAATTTCTAAATTTGCCCATATTATTCTCCTCCGCTCTATTTTCCTCCTTTTTAAAATGACAAATATAGAAATTTCTTTTAAATAAGTGTACTATAAAAAAAATATAAGTGCAAAAATCTCTTCCGTTAATTTATTCCTGACTCCCATTGACCCAAACATCTTTTGTTATTCTACCATCGTATTGAAAGAAAAGTTCAGCTGTTAGCTTTCCAAGTGGGCCATGTGTTGGACTAACATAAGGAGAGAACTTTAAGCATCTTTACGTCTGTAACTTCAAATTCGTATCCTTTTGAGGACAATAACGGAGGGTCCCATCTATTATTACATAATTCCACAGTGATAATATGTCAAGTGGTCCACAACTTCACATCTGTATCAAATGATTTTCCTACAATATTTCATGAATATTTCTTGTTAATTACTTTTCAATTCCATTAAATTTTAAACATTTTTAAAAAAATTATGTACTTGGAAGCCCTTAAGAAATGTGAATAAATTCTATGAAAAATAATATCTCTTCGTCAGGGGTTAAAGGCGATATTAATATATCGGCTAATATATGATTGATAATTTTTCTCTTTTCAGATTTTTATTTTTATTTTTCAAAAATTCAGAAAAATAAAGAAAATAATGACTTTGATAATAATCTATGAAACCTTTGATAATGCAGCCTTCAAATTAATGATTGGTCAGTGTCAAATTGGCATCTCATATGTTATAATAAATCATCTTATTAAATGAAGTTATTAATAATTTTTAAATATAATTAGATGACTTTAGTTAAAAAAATTGAAGACAAGTCTTGAATGGATTGAACAGGGGTGAAAAATTCACCCACGCCGAAATATCGGCCGATAAATTTCTCTCTCCTCTTTTTTTTTTAAATATCAGTATTTTTTTTAATTAAAAAATAAATAAAAAATCTAAAAGAAAGCTGATTTTTTTGAGATGAGTTACCACATCTCATACGTTATAATAAATCATCTTATTAAATGAAGTTATTAATAATTTTAAAATATAATTAGATGACTTTAGTTAAAAAAATTGAAGACAAGTCTTGAATGGATTGAACAGGGGTGAAAAATTCACCTTGGCTGAAATATTGGTCCATATGCATATCGGTAGATAAATTTCACTCCTCTTTTGTGTTTTTATTTAAATATTGGTATTTTTTTATTTTTTTCTGAATTAAAATATCTAAAAGAAAGCTGATTTTTTTTAAAAAAAATTGAAAACGATAATATCGGCCAATATCGGTCAATATTTTGAATATCGGCCGATATTGGCCAAGATATCAAGTCGGCCCGCCACCGTTTTGGTTTTTTTTTTAATTCTAAAAAGGCCGATATCGGACCGATATATCGAGAACTATTGAGTACGGCCGATACAATACATATCGACCGACATGTTTCGTATCGGCCGATATCTTCACCCTAGGGATTGAATAGTTAAAACTCACGGGTCGAAATCTCGTTATCGGCTGATATCTTTCTCTCTTACTTTTAAAAAAAGATCACCTATATCAGCTGATATCAGTGATAAATATCGCCGATATATATCGGATATCGACCTATAAAGATAGTTTCATATCGGCCGAGATTATTACCCCTACTTGAAAGTTTTTCCTATTGCAACACTTTTGAGGGTCATAATTTTCTAACAGCAGACGACCTTTTTTTAGTTTAAAAAGTTTCTTATCACTAATCTGATTGAACTACTAAAAATAATTATTAATTAAAATTTCAACAATTTTTATCGATTGCATTAAAAAATGCATACTGCCATGTGTGAAACCATCTCTCCTATATATATTAATTTTTTCCAGCCAGTTATTAAGACGAAAAGGTAAAAATCTTATAAAAAGAAATTTCAGTCATATAAATTAGAAAGTGTAGAGTCGTTCAAGCAAAATGAGAAAATAAGTAAAAGACACTACATTGGGTGCACTGTGGTGTAAATTAAGATGCACAAATCATTTCCCTACAAATATTTTTGCTATATATTTTCAACATCCAAAGGATAAAATCTAAATAGAATAGATACTTTCTTTTTCTTAAACTCTCAATAATTTTTTTTTAGTGACAGAGTAAATTGGCTACACATGAAAAAACTTATTCTTGCGTTCTTTGTATGTTAAAAAGGTTAAAAATCTTACAGCAACTTTAAGTGCAGTGGATGCTTTGGATGGGGTATGTTTTTTCATCTTTTGTCAAGACAATCAGATTAATACATAGAGCGATGGGGTATACCGAATATATACATGCAGACCGATGTATTATCAGTTCATTGGTACTTGATGAATGGTACACCAAATCGAAGTAAAATGAGAATTTCACTCTATTTCATGTCTCCTAAAAGATTTTGCCCGTGTTAGGATGGGTGCCCAGATGAAAATGGGGAAGGAATACATAGAGTGCAGTGATGTAGAAAGTTTGGACTTCATAAATTAACAGCCGAAAAATATATAATAACCGTTATACTCTTTTAAAATCAGATGAAAGGAATCATGAATATGGTCTCTCTAAGTAATTGACTTTTGATTCAATTAACCTACAACTTACTATTTTCACAAAATGTGTTTTCTACTTTTCTCCCTTCTAAATCAATTAAAATTCCCTACTTCAAATGAAGTGTATAATCAAGTTTCCTCATCTCAATTTCACAAAACATATTTATATAGTCTCGCAGTTATGCAAAGGAAGAAATCTCGACCGATATGTATCGTATCGGTCAAGATATCTCAGATTTTGTAGCACATGATATGTCAGCCGATATGTTTAGTATCGGCTGTACCATAGACATATTGGCCGATATGGCCGAGATATCACCGATATATATCGGCGTAATTTGGGCCGATATCTCAGCCGATATTCACCTATTTCGGGCTAATATCGGCCCAAATTACGCATTTCTCTATCAACTACATACATTGAGAAGATAGTCAATTCACCCAAGAGTAGTGTTGTCTTGATTCTTTACCAGCAAGTGAAAACCACCCTGTTCATCCATCTTTCAAACCCTGCTACCATTCGTTGTGTTGTTATCACATGAAGTTTGCAATCTGTGGAAGATCCTTAGAATCCATCCAAATGCTTTTGCAAAGCCCAACTTGACCAGAGAAAACCATCCTTGATTCTTGACCCAATGATAGCTATCTCCAAGCATGGCTCTTGTCTTACGGAGGAGAAACCAGAAAAATGCAGCTACATATCCAATCACTACTATTAGAACCGCAAACATCATGATAGGCCAAAACCTGTACTCATCTACACCTTTTCGGCGGATAGTATCATATGCAAAAGCATATACTCCCATCAAAGATGCAATCATAATCCAAGTAACATCCAAGGCTGTAAAATCATGCACATTCTTCGCATTCATGTCCAATTTTGTTTTATCAACCAAAAACTTTATGACCTGCACCAAATTTACATGTTTTTATACTTTAAAATGAGAAGCATCATAAATCTCACAAATTTTGATGGTTAACACTAAGGGTTCGTTTGCATGAAAAGTAAAATTTCCAAAGATTTCCCTTGAATATGAATTTCTTTTAAAAATCAGTAAAGTTGATTCTCTCTTGAAGTGAAGGGGTTTTCAGATTTTTTGTTAAAGGGCAGAAACTTGAGATTTTCTATTCTCTCTCCTTCGTTACCAAATAGCGGCAAATGAGAAAAATACTTTAATGATTTAACTGAACTGAGAGAAATGATTTTATTTGAGCCAAATTCCTGTTCAAAATCATTTTTGAATCAAAGGGAAGTTCACGTGGGGTGTTAGATTTATAATGAATTTTGAAGTAAAATTTAATTATAATATGTAGATAAGTTAAAAATGTTATTAAATTTTATATTTTAAGTATATTATAAACATTTACTCTAAGTAATGTGGTTCAATGTATACAACCGTATTTGTGAATCAATTAAAAAAAATCATTTCTTCATTTGTATAATGAATTGGGCTTATATGGAGTTCATTTGATGATGAATGTAAAATTTTTAAAATATTGTTTTTATTGATTTAAATCTAACTTAAATTCATTTTATTTGATATATCAAATAGTTTTTAAATTGAGTATCAAAGGTAAAAAAAAAAAAATTTACTTAAATATCTCCCTTAAGATAATCTAACAAATCACAATTGGTTGACTTTTCGAAAATCATTAAGATACCAATCAAATGATTTTCACTTTCCATTTAATGAGGTTCATTTTTACTAACCCAACATTCAAAAAAAAAAAAAAGAGTATAAAAGGGTATTATCATTTTCCATTTAAATCTCGACTTTGACCACTTGAATTGAGATTATTATGTTCTAATGTGGTACACTACATGGGGTCATTGATCAACTTAAAAAGTAAAATAAGTTCATAACTAGCAATTCAATATATGGTAAAATTTGGCACAAATAATTAAGACTATGAGAACGATTTGGACCGTCTATTGATAACTAATAGATAATGATTGAGATATGCAATTAATTTTTATGCCAATATTTCTATAGGGCTGTCTGATCCCACTTGAAAATTTTAAAATACTTACATTTTGGAGTATAACTGAACTGAGAAAAATATTGAACTAAATATTTTAATAGATTATCATAAACATTAGCCAATCATAGAATCCAAAAATATCTAAAATCATTGTCCTAAAATGGGCCCACCAACGAACGAGAGGAAGACTACTAGTTAGTGCTGGCCAAGTCTGTAACAGCCCGGCCCATAAAAAGGGCTTGGGGCTCGGCCCAACAAGATACTGTCCGCTTTGGGCCCACACGTGCACATGCGAGAGCCTGCACGGTTTTTGGATCGGACCCGGCCCAAGTCTGGGTCCAAAACGAGTCTTGCTGGAAGAGGAGGGAAATGCTACTTATAAACCCCGTCTCAAATTCCTCAACTTCCGATGTGGGACCTTGGTTTTCTCTCTCAAGAACACAAACGCACTCCCGCTCCACTCTCTTCACTTGGGCTTGGCCCTTAGTGGACTCGGCTATCTGGGCCGGGTTAGGGCCTCACAAAGTCTTCCTCTCGTTGATGGAGACTTGATAGGGATAGCCACCAAAGAACGTGTATAGAAGGGAATGGGAGTGTGCAATTAATTTTCAAAATAATGTCCGTTAAATTGCTGCAATTTTCTACACGGTTATTCCCATCTGTCCCTTTTCTGAGATTTTTTTTTTTTTGGAATTTTCTTCTGCCTTGCATTATACGACATTACAACAATCATATATGAATAGTAAATTAAAGTTTAATCATTTTTATTTAATAGACAATTTCTTGAATTGGGTCAAATTTATGTTTAACTTAGTTCAGAATTAAATTTTTTAAGTCTAGACTCAAACAAATCCAATCCAAGAAATCCTATATACCGACCTTTAAAGAAAATGCTCAAGAGTCGAAAAACTGATTGAAGAGAATCTAATATTTTTGATAGATTGTTAAAAGAAAACCCTAACATGGATACCAAAAAATCTACAATAGATCTTTAAATTATCTTTATATATATATATATATAATTGTATGGAAGAGACATCAATTTTATCATCATTAGATACTTAGCTTGACCATTTTGAATTATTTTTATTAATTTTTTGAATTTTAATTTTAAAATATTTTAATTTTGGTTTTTTAATAATTGAATGAAATAATAACAGGTGCTTATGGAATTTAATGAGCCCACCTTAGAAGACCGCTGCTAGTCAAGTCTTCTCGTTGAGGGAGATTTTGAAATAGAAGGACCATGTAGATAATTATTTAGACAAATGCTCTTCTTGAAGTAAAACGTAGTTCTAGCAAAACCGAGTGACTACGCCGATTTTAAACCCAAGATGAAGAATAGGTCATTTTCCATCTATCTTTGTAACATTTACCATTCAATTTTATAGGATCTAGGCCACTTTCATGTCATTTTTTGAAAATTATAGAAAATTGAGAAAATTTTAATATAAATTGTGTAGAACAATGCTACTCGGTGTCTCTCACAAAAGAGAGACCCAATTTCATTTATTTATAATAAAATACATCAAGATAAAGATAAAATTCTAAAATTAGATAAATTCTAATTTAAATAGAAGATAATGAAGATAATTAAATAATGCTAATTCTAAGAGATTCTATCACCACAAGTTGTATTGTGTATGGAATAACTCAAAGCTTGGTTGCGTGTATGGAATAATGCAAAGCTTGGAGATGTAGTTTGAAAACTAGCGCATTGACAGGCTAGAGAAGAGATGAACTTGCAGTACACTGACTGACTGCCACGATGAGACGAATTGGCAGCACACTGTCTCATTGTAAAAAGTGATTGAACCGGCAACACATTGAGTGACTGTGAAAAGTGATTGGGCAGCGTTGGAGCCACTAGGCTGAGGTGGAACAATAACTGTTGTAGGCGTGGAAGACCGGGCTTAACAGCAGAGATGACGAAGTCCGTCACGAACTAGGGAAGAACACAGAGCGTGCGTCTCTGCCGGAGGGATTTTTTTTTTTTTATTACATGGTGGGAACTGGAGGTATTTGTAGGTTTTTTTTAATCTAATCAACATATAATCAATACGGGAACAAGGAAGAAAATGGATAAAAAAAAGGATTGAATTTTTTTGGAGAAGGGGTTTAACTAGATTGCTCCTTCTTGCCGGTGATGCATCTCCTCCGGCAGATAGAAAAAGAGACTTCTTGAAGAGGGAGGTGATGCATCTCCTCCAAAAGAGGAAGAGAAGAATAGACTTTTTGAATGGAGAGAATGAAGAGCTCATTTCATTTATTTATAATCAAATATATTTATCTAAAATTAGATAAATTTAATTTAAATAGAAAATAATTAGATAATGCTAATCCGAAGAGAATCTATCAGAAATTTTTACCGCTCAGCACTTTTGAATTAATTAAATCTTATTAAATAGAAAAAAAAAGATTAAACTAATTTTAGAATCCATTTGAGACAAGCCACAAACTTTTGATTTGCTTCTTCCCAAATGGCCTGAGACCAGAGTGGCGGCCAGGAACAGAGTCAATTCATATTCCTGCCTACTCCTACCCATTGAATGAACCTTTTTTTTTCTTCTTATGTTGAAAAAATCTTAAAATGAAATGAAACCGCAGAGGAGAGATGGTTTCTGCAAGTGAAGTAGAAAGAAAAGGGAACTGTACCTTGATCTGTTTCTTTGCCGCTAGGAGGTGGAAGACGTTATTGTCATCGGCGTCTTTCATGTTCATAAAGTCATCATCATTTATCAGCTCTACCAACTTCTTCAAAGCATCAAACTGTTTGTGATTCACACAAAGGTGAAGAAGCCGCTCTTTTCGATCCGTCGAGATCCAAGCAGCTTTGATCCTTGCTCGGACCAACTCCTCCAACACCTCCACTCGCCCTTTTATTGCAGCGACATGGAGAGGACCCCTCCCTTCTTTGTCACGTATAAAACATGCATGAGAATTAGTCTGTAAGAGTGCTTTCACTACTTCTTTGTGCCCTTTCTCCGAAGCCAAATGCAGTGGAGTTTCTCCTTGACAATTTAAAATGTTGGCAAACTCTGGCTTTTTAATTAAAATTTCTCTCACAAGATCGACATGACCAAAGTGAGCTGCTACATGAAGAGGGGTCTCTTCTGCAATCCCACCAACCACTATTCTATCGAGAATATCATGATCATCTTCAATCAATCTCAGAAATGGGACTACATTTCCATCTATTGCCGTTTCATAAAGCCTCGCATCCATATTTCTCTTTCTTGGAAGAATTTATAGAGTGCAATCCCCAATTTATAGAGTGCAATCTTCTGGAGTGCAATTTATAGTGTGTTCTTCGCCTTCTCTCTTCTCTCTTCTCTCTTCTCTCTTCATCTTCTTCTAATCTGCCCACCTCTCTGCCAGAACCGATTCACAATTACTCCATCCATTTAATTACCATCAACACCATAGGACCCATTAGCAACTTTAGTCATCCTTTACCCCACTTTGACCGTATTAAACCATCTACTTTCTTGACCCATTAGAACTCCTTGACCCGATTAGCACCAACAAGTCATTAATGCTATTAAACCCTCTTCACTAATCCCCCATTAACTCACCACTACCCATGTAATCAAATCCCTGTTCACCCCTTCTCGACCAACGTACCTTTTCTTTTCCTTTATATTTAGTTATTAAAATCCCATTTAAAGCCCATTAATCCCATTTAATTAACCTTTGAAATCCATTTAATCCTATTAACATCCCTTTTATTTACCTTTTAATCTAGACTTAACCCATTTTATTTCATTTAATCCCATTATTCTCATTAAACCCATTAACCCTTTCAACCCGATCCTACCTGCTGTGTCAATTGGTATCAGAGCAAGGTCTATCTGACTGATCGAAGGCTTTCCCTTCTTCATAGGATGAAGTTTTTTTTTATTAAGTGTCAAAAAAAAGGCCAAAAAAAAGGGGGGAAAACCAAAAAAAAAAGGAAAAAAAGAAAAAAAGACCAAGAAAAAAGAAAAAAGGGAAAAAGAGAGAGAGAGAAAAGAGAAAAAAAAGAAGAAAAAAGAAGAAGAAGTGGATCCCAGATTTAATGGCTTCCTATGCTCACGACTCAATTGAAAACGATGAGATAGAAGAATTCTATATGCGGTGGAGTTATTTTATAGCGTTAACTAGGGCAGTATATAATATCTCTTTTCGTAAGAGAGAAGAAATAGCGAAAATTGTAACATATACAACCGTTTCTTCTTTGTCTTTTTTTCTTTGAGAATAATGGATCTAGTTTGCACCCGTGGACGTACCGAAAGAGAATAACGTAAATCCTTGTGTCTTTGTGTGTATTCTATCTGTGGTTTGTTTTTTCCGGTCATTATTTTGTGCGCTTTTATTCACAACTGCCAATAACCTAAGTCCTTCAATTTTTCAGAAATGACCCTTGTTCATCAATATTCCTTTATATGGTTTTTATTTTTTAAAAAGGAAAAAAATATTTTCTATATTCACCCTCCCAAAAGAGTCATATTTTTAAAAAATCTTCATTCTCTTGAACCCTTCTCTCTGTCAAATCTATAAATCTAGAACTGGAGTTAAGGTCCAATCTGAGCCAGTAGGACAGTAGTTTTATTTTTTAATTCCATTTAGAATTTTAACATTTTTTTTGAAGATTAATGTGTGAGCAATTCAGACACTGTCCAACTAAATCCCCCATGGATGAGTTCACTACCCTAACGTACATCAACATTAGGGGACTCAAATTTTAACATTTTTCTATTTAGAAAATCAATATAATGAAATTTGACACAACAATATTATTCAACAATCAATGGTTTTTTTTCCAACTTTCATTCACACTATGAGGAATGTCCCAATAAATTGAACTATTGAATTACGTAATTGATCCCCACAAGAAAATATAAAATTGACCCGAAGAAAATATCAAGTCTACCCCTCTGAAGGTGTACTGCATAGAATGTTCCATAACACGAGGTGAGCTTGACTTGGGAGTCAATAGTGGGGCATTGTTGTTGGGACTAACTAAAAATGTCAATCAAGACCTAAATTACTTGACTCAGACATGTACAGTAATTAGACTCTAATCATATTTAAGACCAAAAATCCCGGCTGATCATCCAATCCTGTTTCGCCAAAGCACATGTTATTTTATTTTTTTACCCTTTTTTGACAAAAACCTCTACCCAGTGGAAAAATATGATAGTGAAATTTATAACCATCTTTCAAGGATAAAGTAAACTAGTAAAGCTTTCAAAAGCGAATCAATTCAATTTACATTAGATAAATAAAAATGTTGTTTATGTAACATCTTAAAAAAAAATTATAAATTTTGTTTGATTAGCAAGTGCATTGCAGATTCATTATTAATCCATGAATTAATTATCAACTATAGGACATCTAAATCAAACTTATAAACTTAAAATATGCAGTTATAATACAGATAATTTAGAGAGACCTGCACTCTTTTCACTCTTTTCATAGGTCTCTATATGTCTTATAGGGTCAGAACTTAGAAAGATGTTACTTACATTTAACTAAAAATTGAGGCGGTTCAAGAAGTGGGAGGTTCTGGGTTCGAACTCCTATGGTCTAACGTTGGTGTGCCTTACTGGTAGTGGGCTCATATGTAGGGATTTTAGTAGGACTGCCTCTGAATTTCCCACACATTAATCTCAAAAAAAAAAAAAAAAAATTGAGGCAGCTCCATTACCATTTCAAATGAAATTCGTGAGGTAGAGGTAGAAAAAAACCAATGAGGAAGAGATACGGATTTGACCTTTGGCTTTAGAAGAAATTGAGAGGAAAGATCCAGAAATGGGAAGAACAAGAGCAAGTAGCTAGTTGTATTAGTGAAGGAAAAAGTTTGAATATTTAATATAATGTCGTGATATTGAAAAAAATTCAAATGAAGATAAATTTTAATGGGAAATGTTTCAAAAAAATATGATTTTTTTTTAAACCAAACCTCTCAGTGTTTAGGGTTTGTGGACTGAAAAAAATTTCCGTTTCACATCAGGTATCTAAAATTCACTCATATGATTTCTATGTTGTCATTTTCATTGATGAACGTTGTAAAAAACAAAAAACACTTCAAACAAATTGCATGGCCATTTGATATTATACGGCTGTTAAAAATCGAATGATATCGGCCGATACGAAACGTATCGACTGATATTTGTACCCCTGCTTTTATCTATGAGAACCTATGGGCCTAGGCTCTCTCGCTTCTTCTATGAGAAATAATTAACTAATCAAAGTCAATTTAGATATAAAAAAATACTAAGGAAATCATTTGAATATTCAATCTTATCAATTACCTGAAATCTGAGTCAACTCGACCAATACAAAATGCATTGACTGAGTTTCACAATTCACACCGTTAGGCTCAGCTTGAGCTCATTCCGAGCTTGACCACTTAATCAATTTGAGTTTGGTTTGAGCCTTGGCTCAACTGGTGCTCCTTCTCAAACTCAAACTAGGCCCACTTAGAAATAAAGAAGTGTTTGCCACTGGCCAACTCACTCTATCTAATTCAAAGACCGGACTTAGTGAACCCAATTATGGGCCTGATTATACGGATCAGGGATTGAAGGTCCAACAACTTGAGCCTAAATCAACATTCAAACTCTAACTTCCTATTGGGCAGGGTCGCCCATGGGCCGTGCCCTTTCTCCTTTAATGAGCGACCAAACATTATTTTCACAATTATGCATAAAGTGGGATTAATCATTTGCCAACATAATATTATTGGCGTCAGAGTATTAAAATTCACTCATATGATTTCTATGTTGTCATTTTCATTGATGAACGTTGTAAAAAATAAAAAACACTTCAAACAAATTGCACAAATGACAAAATTGCTTTAATAATCAAGTTAGGTGTTGAAAACTTGAGATAGATCTACAGAAAATAATATATAGGCACCAAGTTCTAAGGGCCATTTTCAAAACTATAACATTCCCCACTTGGGTTAAATTAAATTTAAATTAATTTATGCAAGTTGAGTACCAAAGTTATGCGGTCTATTATACTGCATTAATCATTGACCAATATACAATTATTGGCGCCAGAGCATTGAAATGCATTCACATGATTTCTGTCTTTTCGTTTTCATTGATGATCAAGACGTTTAGAAAAATAAAAATAAAATACAAAATTGCATGGTCATTTGATGACGACAAAGTGGCTTTCGTAAGCACTCTTACATGGTCAGAAAATCCGTGAGGATTATTTTGATGGCTAAAAAACCTTTGAATTACACTAGACCTGAAGTCACTCTGAACACAAAAAGATTACTTTTCATAATGTTATTTGGTGCATGTGAATAAAGAGGTTTGCACATGTCCTAAAGATTAGTCAAGTGCTCTAAGAGGTCTTAATACTTTGTTCATAATTTTTTTTTTTGCTTTTAAAGTTAGATGTTGAGAAATTGAGATACATATAAGAATTTAAAGATAATAATATGTAGACACCAAGTTGTAAAAACCATTATAAAAGCTATAAAATTTCCAAGTAGCATGTGGCTTCCAAATCTTATTTCATACCAACCTCGGTATTAAATTAATTTGCATTTGAATAATTTTGAATGAATCACAATCTATAGAGTTACTCTTCATCATTTGGACTCAGTATACGTGTAGGGAGATGTGCATATACAAGTTAGACACCTAGACAATTTCGATCGTAAACAAATTTAAATTAATTTGCTTTAAATGTCAATTGTACAAGTGGGAGAACAAAAACTAATCCAAGTTATGGTGGGACCTACCACTTGAAAGGGTATTTGAATTTTCGAATTTATTACATTGAAGATTCCATAAGAAGCTGAAAGTTCTTTTCTTTTGCTCACTTTTCTCGGCTTGTTCCTGTTGCCCTCACCCGTTTAAACTGGCGCCCAAGTCAGTGGCTGCAATAGCCAGAGTTGACTTGGTTTGATGGAGGCAGTAGAGGAACTTGTGAATCAAATAGCAGATGCAGAAGAGGGGGCCATGGAAGAACACCGGCAGACTGCAGCTGCTGCCTCGGAGGATGGCCGACTTACAACGGGCAGTGACGTTGACGGACAGATTGCTAATGAGAAGGCCTTTTTCGATCCAAAATGGGTGCAGTGATTCAAACAAAGAATTTGTGATGATGAACATGAGGCATCCGAAGATTCATCATCCATCCGGAGCTCTCCATCAACTCAAATCATTGAAAAGCGAGCCATCTGCAGATTCCCCAGCTGCCTCCGTGAAATAGCCGAGAAGGCCATCTACAAAAGCAAAGAATTGACGGTAGATGCATGGAGATAAGCAGAATCGGCCCTGAGATTTTGGGCCCTAGACGAACTTTCAAAATGGGGACCTTTACACTTTAAAAAAAAAACTCATACTTTTTTTAATAAAGTGTAAAACATCCAAAATAAAATATCATAATCAAATTTATAACACAGTATTATGTAAAATTTATTCTTCTCAGATTTTGAGATGTAAAATTACTAATTAAATTATTATATTTAAGTTGTTTTAACATATTTTTTTCAATAGATAAGATAGTTAATCCATTTAATCTTTCTTTTGACATTGTAGACCTAAGATAAGATTTTATCAATTTTAACTTTGAAAAACTTCTTTCTGCAGAGGCAACTGTTACTGGTGTAGTCAACATTATTTTATAAGCAATCCATGCATTTAGATAACAACAATTCATTGTTTTTATATAATTTAACATTTCAATTGATTATTTTACTTCTTTTGGTATTCCATCTTTCATTTTCATTAAATTTTCATTTTGCCCATCTTTACATTATTCAATTATTGGCATGAGAAGCACTTGGCTTCTGCTCTAATTGAAACCAAAGCTTGGAAGACTGTTTTACCCAGGAATTGAAATCCCTATCCCTGTTGTTTTTATATTTTATTTTCTCCACTTTTGTTGATCGGGTTCCCACCACACTCATTCCTAATTCAGTGTTTTGACGTTGCTTACAAATCCCATGCTTCATCATTTAGTTTAAATATTAAACAATGGGGCCTACCTATGACAAATATGAACACGAGCACACCTATTTTCGTGAATTGTCATATGACCCAATTTGACACTTATTAAACTGGCTTGAAAGTTTGAATTTGCACAGTCTTATAGTATCATGGACTAATAAGTTCAGCAAATGAATCATAATGACAATTGAAATGATAGAAAAAGATATATGAGTTAAGATATGTTCTAAAGTAGAAAATATAATTAAAAAAAAAATGTTTTGTTATAAAATGGAGAATCCTCCCACATTACAGAATGAAAATCATGAATTGAATTCATTGTAGGATACATGGTCCTCTAAATACTATTAAAGTTGGATTATTCAAACAGTAGCTTAGAATCAGTACCTATGTGAATACCTTCCAATCCTTATCCAATGGCTTGCAGTTGGCAAACCCCAGGTGGGCCCAATAACTTTTTGGGTTGTACTAAATGTTGCTTATGGTGATTGCCGAAACCAAAAATGAGGGAAAAAAAAGAAGCGGCAGTTCTGGAGAATACCTAAGGAAATCATCGAGCCGTCGGGGCGAGTGCGGTGATTGATACCCTTGCGGAGGGAATGTCATGCTTCTGGGCTGCTTGGTGGGTCCGGAACCCTGTTTATTTACAGCTGTGATTTCAGCTGCCTGATATCTTCGTGCGTCAGCGCAAGACGCAGGACGGGCGCGAGCGCAGGACGCGGCCGCGGGACGCGTACGGGGGAGAGACCGTAGGACTCTAGCACGGCAACAGGACGCGGGCGCGGGATGCGTACACGGGCGGGGCAGTAGGACTTGAGCGCTGCGGCAGGATGCGAGCGCTGGTGGGACGCGTACACGGGACGCGGAAGTGAGGAA
Source organism: Chimonanthus salicifolius (assembly GCA_013350335.1). NCBI lineage: Eukaryota > Viridiplantae > Streptophyta > Magnoliopsida > Laurales > Calycanthaceae > Chimonanthus > Chimonanthus salicifolius. The sequence goes on along the minus strand of CM023538.1, from coordinate 60,623,145 downwards.
CGCGTTCCGCTTTCTTCTCTTTCGCAGCATGTGCGTGCAGCGTGCACGCGTGCGGAGAGTGAAGTGGATTTGGGCCCTTTTGATCATGGGTCTTAGAGGAGTTTAATGGACTCGAGGCCCTGCCTATTTGGGGGCCCTAGGCGACCGCCTATTTAGACTATACGCAGGGCCAGGCCTGGAGATAAGATACTGAAAAAGAAAAGAAAAAAAGATTGAAATGGATGTAAAGAATGGACAAATCATTGAAAAAGTAAAAGGTTGAAATGGATGTAAAGAATGGACGAAGATAGTGAAAAAATAAAAGATTGAAATGGATGTAAAGAATGGACAAGATAGTGAAAAAGTAAATGATTGAAAAGGATGTAAAGAATGGACAAGATAGTGAAAAAGTAAAAGATTGAAATGGAATTAAAGAATGAACAAAGATAGTGTAAAACTAAAAGATTGAAACCGATGTAAAGAATGGACATATGAAAAAAATCTCATTTTTCAAATTTTCATGTTCTTTTATATATTTTAATAGTTAAAAAATAATAAACAAATAATAAATAATTACACTCTAAATTGAGCGTGGATTGCTGGGGTACAGAGATTATTTTGTAACCACAGAGACGACTTTTCTCGTGTTTACCAAGTTTATTATCACTAAAATGAGTCAATGAATAAAATAATCCTTAATTAAAACCTTAACAAATTTCTATTGATTACATTGAAAAATGCATACAGCTCGTATGCCAAACGATCTCCTTAGTATATATATTATTTGTAACGGTGTTCATTTGTCCTGTCCGAGTCTGGCCCTAGCCCGACATAAGTAAATGAGCTTGGATAAATATTTTTCTCCGACGAATTAGACTTAGGTTTTAATTTAAACTCTATTTATTGTTGTATAAATTAAAAATATAACCATAAAAATTGAAAGAAGACTTAGAAATCAAAAATATGCTAAAACCGTATCTTTAAAGTCAATTTCTAACTAGTTGATCTTAATTGTCAAACTCAGAGGTGTCATCCTTTCAAAGACGTTTTCCAACTTTGACTTTCAAGATCAATTGGCTAAAAAATTATACTTTAGGTTGAAATTTTACGTGATGGTAAATATTTTAGTATAATTTCAATTTGTATGGTTAGATTTTCAATTTACAAGATAAATGATTTTATAGATAAAAAACAATATCAGATGCAAAATAGTCAGGCTTAATTGGATGGACACAAGCTTGGGCATCTTTTATTTAAACCCAACCCGAGCCCGACCGAAGAACACACCTAATTATATATACTTTTTTTATTTCGGTATAGAATTACTGCTCAACTATAACGATAAGAGAATTAGAGAGCAACTATTACATAAGGCTTCTTTATCTATCTGTAGGGGTTTTAATAGGACTATGTCTGAGTTTTCCACACGTTAATCCAAAAAAAGTAATTACACAGTAAAAAATATCTTTGAATTAGATCTATGTTATTCGGTAGGTGTTGTAAAGACCCGACCCGAAAAAACTGGGCTTAGGGCTTGGCTCAACAAGAAATTGTATGGTTTGAGCCCGCACAAGCGAGCCCGCACGGGATTGGATTGGGGCGTAGCCCAACTTGTAGGCCTCAAAACGTGTCTTGCTAATTGAGGAGGGGCTGCCACTTATAAACTCCATGCAAAAATCCCTCACTTCCGATGTGGGATCCTTTCTTTCCCACACTCCCACTCCCACTCAGCATTTCACTTAATCAGCCTTCATGGACTTGACTGTCTGAGCCGGGTCAAGGTCTTACAATCCACCTCCTAAAGCCCAGAGCCGTCCCCGGCTCGACCCAATGAATCCAGTGGAAGGCCCACATAGTCCGAGTGCTAAACTCGAATCTGATACCATTTATAAAGACCCGAGCCGAAAAATCTGAGCTTATAAAAAGCAGAAGCTTTCATTTTTTTTTTATTTTCAATATTTGATTTTCTGTTCACTAGTTCTGATCTTTTCTTTCTATGATCCATATCTTTTCAAATGTTCTTTTCCTTGTCTTGGTTTTTGTTCTTAAAATCGGCCGTTCTTTTCAACGACATTTTAATTTTCAACTCGGCTGAAATTTATAAATGGGCTTGGATTGAAAAATCTTTACTGAAACTTAAAAAAAAATAGACAATTTTTTATTTTGAATTTTTGTCATGACAATCCGTTGAAATTTTTTGTTGTCATCAATAAAGAAATTTATCTTGGTCAAAATTTGTAGTTGAGATCAAAATTGAATTTTGTTTTCAATTTTAATTATTTTGATCTCAAAAGTTTCGGCTAAAGTTTTTCGGTCCAAAAACTCAATTACAAATTTCTAACAAGACGAATTTATCGATATCGATGTCAAAAAAAAAATTCACTCAATTGTCAAAAAAAGCTAGGACAATAATTTTGGTGATTAAAAAAAGCACATAGAAATTTCAATTACTTATATATAAATTTCAATCAAAATAATTTCTCAACCAGTTATTAAGAAGAAAAGGTAAATAATAAAAAATAAAAATCTGATATGGATGAGAATAAAATAATTAATTCTAAAAATATAAAATCCCATATTCAAAAAGGAAAAAATTTTACTTGGGAGAGGGAAAAAATTTGAGCGTATGGATGAAAGTGCAGCTCTCCATTGTGTGAGAGAGAAAGTGTAGAGTTGATCAGGCAAGATGCGAAAATAACCGCAGTGTAAAAATCATTTACCTGCAGACTATGATATTATCTACAACATGTCACCTATGAAATCATATATAAAATTTGGATTTAATTAATTAACAGCCGAATAATCTACAATATTTGTTATATTCTTTTAAAATCAGATGAAAGGAACAATGAGTATGGCTTCTCAAGTAATTGGCTTTTGATTCAATTAACCTACAACAACTCACTATTTTCACAAAATGTTTTCTCTACTTTTCTCCCTTCTAAATCAAATAAAATTCCCTACTTCTAATGAAAGTGTATAATCAAGTTTCCTCATCTCAATTTCACAAAACATATTTACATAGTATCACAATCATCACATGTGATGTTGATGAACACACAACTCTATCTATTTTTCGCTTACATACATAGTAGAAGAAAAAGATCTCATGTTTGTCACGAATGCATAGTACTAAAAGGTTTTTCATATATTCCAATCCAATTGAACTCACAAGTCTCAAGTACACAAACTTAAAACAACAATACATAGCCAACTAATTATAGTACACACTTTTTTTTTTTACACTATCAACATAGCACTTAAAAAGAAGAGTAATATAGAATTTAGCATGATAACATTACTGGGAGAAGATTTTTTTTTTTTGAAAAGGTTAAGATATTAATAAAAAAGGAACCAGAGGTGCAAAGAGAGAAGAGAGAAAAACAAGCTACAAACACAGAAAGCCAAAACCACCCACAGGACAATCAAGGAAGCGACTCGTCATCAAGATCTTTTTTAGGAGCTGAAGTCATCTTGCTTTGAACTATTAAAGAGCACTTAATCCAGGGAAACATAAAAAGCCAAACCAATCCTTTCTTGACTTTGAGCATGGTCCAGCAAAAGCAATGAACGATTCCAATCTTGTTGAGAACCCTGTTGACAAGCTTGAAAAGAAATACAATGATGAGCACAACTATTGTCAATCCCCACCCTAGGGTGAAGATGTCTATGCCAACATTAAGCGGCAAGAATTCGTTTCGTTTTGTGGCTAGAGTTAAGAAGGAACACCCATAAGTAATCAACATTGAAATGACACAAATCCAAGTGATGATTTTCAAAGTCCGCATCAGTAGCTTACTTTTGAAAGAGAATCCACATAGCAGCAGTAAGATTAGTAGGATGGAGTGGACAAAGCCTATGGTGTTTGATATCATGAAGATTGTGTAATTGTGAGGAAACTTATCAGACATCACTGCTTGCCCTGCATAGTGCATACCTGTTACGTTTTGGGTTGTGCTATTGTACGGCCCATCTTCTTGCCAAACACCTCCTGGAGGGTTTAATGCAGCTTGAAAGGTCACCGTTGCTATTAGTATGGCCACCACCATTAGCGCATCTTGAGTTTTGTAAGTCAATTCGCCTGATTTATCAATTGATGGCTTCAAGCTCTGGTTTTGGACTTGACTGCATGTCTTTCTCGGCAATTCTCTTGCTCGCTTGGCTTTAACACTTCTAAAGACCATTCCAATTTTTATTCGGTTGCATCTACCAGATACCTCTCGTAATACATCTAAGGGTGTAGAACCATTTACATTTGTGGCATTTACATCCAGTTCCTTAGTATTTTCACCATAAGGGAACAACAGTTTAATGATCTGCACAACAATTTCGTGTGGTTCAGATGTTTTATAAAAAGAAAAGAAAGAGCCAACATGTTAATTCTTTCACTCAAGTTCGCAATTGCACGATTATGGATTTTCAAAAACACTCTTTTATTCATATCCCACAGAAAGGGAAATGCCATTTATGCAAGGAAAATGTTTCACCGGAAAAAGAGTGGCAAGGATCATTTTCCAGCCCTCAAGTGTTTGGCTGGGAACTCTTTGTTTTGTATTTCTAGTGACAGATATACAACCATTCCATGTTGGGATCTTATCAACCACAAAATGGAGTTTTCCAATGAATCATATCCCTCAGGACTAAGAAAGTAGAAAGCAAACTTTGCCCACAAATACTTGGAAGGATTAAATAAAATACCCTTCAACATGAAAAAAAATAAATTAAGGTTTCTTCAGTGGAAAATGATCTAACAAGGAAACACAACAATAGTAGGGGAATAAGAAGGAAGAAAGCAATCTTTAGAGTTGTTTGTCAAGTTTATTAGAAAACCAATTCTGTGTCAAAAATTATATTATATTTTGGTTCAGGTGACATCATCTAACTAGTGATGTGAAGTCCCTTGGGATGGAATAGGGAAACTCAATATTTTTATGGTGCCAATATAGACACCCCAGAATCCTGTTAACAGACACCGATTTTGTGATTTTTAGTGGAAATTACCATGTTGCCCTTCCGTGTATAATCGATCGATCGAATGTGTAGTGCACTTTTCACGTCGATCGATCGATTACACGAACGAAAGAAAACGATAAAGAAATGATTCTGTCGATCGATTGATAGCATGCTATCAATCGATCGATTCATAGCATGCTATCAATCGATCGACAGAATACAGTAATTAAATAAAAAAAAATTTAAAACTTTAAAGTTGTTTTTTAACCACTGTATATTTTCAAAATTTCTCAAATTGAATATCCGGACTAATTACGATAACCTGAACAAAATACTTTAAGACTTCAAGGTCTTTTGACACTCCCAAATATTTAAAACAGAGTGTTTTATAAATAAGGGTATCCCTAGAGTATACCAAAAACACATTTAGAAGTGTCAAAAGACCTTAAAGTCTTAAAGTATTTTTATCAGGTTATCGTAATTAGTCCGGATATTTAATTTGAAAAATTTTGAAAATACACAGTGGTTAAAAAATAACGTTAAAGTCTTATCTTTCCTTTAAAACTTTAACATTATTTTTTAAGCACTGTGTATTTTCAAAATTTCTCAAATTGAATATTCGGACTAATTACGATAACCTGATAAAAATACTTTAAGACTTCAAGGTCTTTTAACACTCCTAAATGTGTTTTCGGCATACCCTAGGGATACTTTTATTTGTAAAACACTCTTTTTTAAACATTTGGGAGTGTCAAAAGATATTGAAGTCTTAAAGTATTTTGTTCAGGTTATCGTAATTAGTCCGGATATTCAATTTGAGAAATTTTGAAAATATACAGTGCATAAAAAATAATATTAAAGTTTTAAAGGAAAGATAAGACTTTAACGTTATTTTTTAACCACTGTGTATTTTCAAAATTTTTCAAATTAAATATCCGGACTAATTACGATAACCTGATAAAAATACTTTAAGACTTTAAGGTCTTTTGACACTTTTAAATGTGTTTTTGGTACACCCTAGGGATACCCTTATTTGTAAAACAATCTGTTTTAAATATTTGGGAGTGTTAAAAGACCTTGAAGTCTTAAAGTATTTTGTTCAGGTTATCGTAATTAGTCTGGATATTCAATTTGAGAAATTTTGAAAATATACAGTGATTAAAAAACAACTTTAAAGTTTTAAAATTTTTTTTTATTTAATTACTGTATTCTGTCGATCGATCGATTGATAGCATGCTATCAATTGATTGACATAATCATTTCTTTATTGTTTTCTTCCGTTCGTGTAATCGATCGATCGACGCGAAAAGTGCACTGCACATTCGATCGATCGATTATACACGGAAGGGCAGCATGGTAATTTCCACTGAAAATCACAAAATCGGTGTCTGGTAACAGGATTCTGCGGTGTCTATATTGGCATCCTATTTTTATGTTTGCTTAAAAGTTTTATTTTATTTTTTTAAAAAGGAAAATATTGAATTGTCAAGAGAAATCTTGCTCTTTTCTTTGTTGAATTTTATGATTCCCTATGCCACAATAAAAGATTGATTCTTTGAAAAAATTGGGAAAAGTCTTCTCATTGTTTACTTTTAAGATACAGAAAATGAAGAACCTAGAAAATGAGACCCTCTCTTTTCTTCCATTAAATAAGAGCTTTTCGTGAAGAATGAAAAAATAAATAAAAAATAAACCATTTTCTTCTTCTTTCAAGTTATCCATTTTCTAGAGGGGGGATTGGAGATTAAAAAATTTATTGGCAAGAGGAGAGTTTCTGAGGCAGCGGGTCAGGTTCGGGTTTGGGTATGGATGGTCCGACTAAAATTTATTGGCAAGAGGAGAGTTTCTGATGCAGCGGGTCAGGTTCGGGTTTGGGTATGGATGGTCCGACTAAACAAATAAAGAATGGGTATTAAACAGGTTTAATAAATGGGGTCTAAATTGTTTAATGAAAATAATGAGTTAATTAGGTAATTGTCATAAAATGGTGGGTTCAGATTTGGGTGTGATGGCTTGGTTCAGATTTGGGTTGAGTGAAGGATGGTGGGAATATGAGATGGATTGGGGCAAACATGATCTGTGGGGGTGGAGAGGTTGAGGCGTGGACGGATCTAGAGGAGGTAGTAGGAATAGATGGATAGAATGGAATCAGACCCGTGTCGGGTCGTTCGGAAAACCAAACAGAGGAATACGACGGACCGCAAGCAGTCCCAACGATTCAGGTTTGGGAAAGGCTCCACCTTCTGCTTGCAGGCAGGAGAGGAGAAGAAGAACAGAAGATAAACAGGGTAAAATCCAAACGCAAATTTAATCCATTATCAAAATGTGTCTATATTACATTCTCTAATTGGGGGTTTGATAAGAAACCCAAAAACCAAAATAAGAAACAAAATCAAAACGAAAATCAAACAACATAGAAAGAAAATAGAAAATAGAAACAAGAATAAAAAAGAAAGAAAGACATCAAAGATGGAATTTGCTTCTCTCGGTGAAGTGCTGGAACCAACGATTCGGTCGGTGCTTGGGCAGGAATCTTGCTTGAAGCGGGAAACTTGCTTTCTCTTGTTTGGAAAGGAAAGGGCAAGGGAAGGTGTTTCCTACGTGTGTGCTACATCAGTTTCCTCGCTGTGATGAAAGGACATTTTCTGATAAAAATGAAGGTTTCAATGCAAATAAATAAAATATTGGGTTTTAATGGTCCAACACTATGTCAAATTTTATGACGCATGTTAAATGATATAAGTTGAGACAATAAAATTTAATCACAAAGAGAGAGATTTTCCTCACTTTGACGAGATAATATTTTGATGCAAATAATTGAAATATTGGATTTTCGTAGTCTGACGCTGCGTCAAATTTTATGATGCATAATGAATGATGTGAGTCAAATTTTAATATAACTTTTTGAACATTGATTTTCTTAAAAAAAAAATTGTCAAACAAATATTTGAAAAATACAATTTGAATAAGAAAATATTAAATAATTTTTCCTTGCCTTTTCCATTGTACATAAAAGATGAATGTTTCTACCGTGGAAAATGACCCAAGAAGGAAGCTCACTTACAGTAATTCAAGTATGAAAATTAGGGCTAAGGAAATTGTATTTGTCTAATATTTGAACTATTTTTCTGTATTTTTTGAACACTTGGGACGTGATGAAACAACCATTTAGGACAAGTTTTTGACAAATTAGAAATCAAAACATGCAAAAGAAAATTGAAAGTAATAAAATAATAGAAAGAAAGTAATCAGATGAATAAGTAGTAGATGAAAACATGCCTTGTACTGTCTCTTGGCTGCAAGGAGGTGGAGTAGAGTATTTTCATCTTCATCTTTCAAGCTCATGAATTCTCTATCATCACCTGCTATCTCTATCAACGTCTTTGTAGCCTCAAATCGATCATGTTTCAGGCACAAGTGCAAGAGAGGCTCCCCTCCATCTGTCTTGATCAGTATCGTAACTTTCTTTACAATCACCAACTCTTTCAAGGCCTCTACTCTGCCTTTGATTGCAGCAAGATGAAGAGGAATCATTCCATCTCGATCACGAACAAAACACGCATGTGTATCCTTTTCTAGCAGTGCTTTTACCACTTGTATATGCCCTTCTACCGAAGCTAGATGCAGTGGATTTCGTTCTTGAGAATTCAATTGGCGAGCAAATTCGGGTTTCTCTTTCAAGATCTCTTTCACAAAATCCACATGCCCATACTGGGCTGCTATGTGGAGAGGCGTCTCTTTAGCAGCCTCACCAACCAAAACACGATCAAGAATGAAGGGATCTTTACTCATCAGTGAAGACAGTGAGCTTACATTCCCAGTTATTGCTGCTTCATAGAGTCTCTCGTCCATCTCTCTCTCTCTCTGCTTCGTTCGTCTGTGTAATATGAAGGGATCTTCATCTTTCAAGCTCATGAAATCTCTATCATCACCTGCTATTTCTATCAACGTCTTTATAGCCTCAATTCGATCATGTTTCAGACACAAGTGCAAGAGAGGCTCCCCTCCATCTGTCTTGATCAGTATCGTAACTTTCTTTGCAATCACCAACTCTTTCAAGGCCTCTACTCTGCCTTTGACCGCTGCTAGGTGGAGAGGAATCATTCCATCTCCGTCACGAACAAAACATGCCTTCTTATCCTTCTCTAAGAGGGCTTTCACTACCGCTGTGTGCCCCTCCGCCGATGCCAGATGCAGTGGAGTTCGATCTTGAAAGTTCAATTGACATGCACATTCCGGCCTTCGTTCTAAGATCTCTTTCACGAACTCCACATGCCCAAACTGTGCTGCTATGTGAAGAGGAGTCTCTTTACCACCTTCTCCGACCAAAACTCTAAGCGTTCCATCTTCTTCAAGCAACGAATGCAGCAATTCTACATCACCAGTTACTGCTGCTTCGTACAGCCTATCGTCCATCTCTCTCTCTCTCTCTCTGTTCTCTGTTCTTCTTCTTTCTTCTCTCTCTCTCTGCACTCTCCCACCTATATATGAAGATCTTCTTCTTTCTTCAATGTCTTCTCAAACCAATTTATACATTTAGTTCTTCTCCCTTTCGTAGAAATTCATACAATGGACGTGTCGCATGCCAATTTGCCGTTTATTTGTGTGTAGAGTGGTTTACTTTCACTATTGAGGAGGCTAGAGACAGAATCTATTAGATTTAATTATTAATGCTAGGTAGGGGTGTAAACGGATCTGGATCCGGCCTGTGGACCGTCCTGCCCGGTCCGATAAATAAGCATACAGGCTGGATCCTAAAGTCCACGGACTCGGACTCGGACAGTCCGTTTAATTTTGGACGGGCCGCGGAGGTCCGCGAGCCCGTCGGACGGTCCGCGCATTTCGAAATCGAACCCTTATGTAAAGAACGAACCCTCCGTAAACAAACCTAATCTTTTATCTTCCTTCTCCTTCGCTGCTTCTCCTTCGCCCCTTCGAAAGCATCCGTGTCTCCATCTCTCGCCGTCGCCCTTTGCCCCTTCACTGCCGCTTGGGTTCTCGATCTCTTTCTCTCGCCGTCGTTCTCGATTGCCCAAAAACCCCTCTCTCGCCGTCGTTCTCGATCACTTTCTCCCTCTCTTCCCTTCTCTCGCCATCGCTCTGCTCGGATTTCACTCTCTTTCTCACTCAATCTCTTCCCTTCTCTCGCCATCGCTCTGTTCGGATTTGCAACGGCCAACGCCGTCGCCCTTCGCCCCTTTGCTGCCGCCTGGGTCGCTCCTTGTCCCCGCCCTACCCATCCGTCACAGGTAACCCTTTTTTCACTTAATTTATTTTATTTATTTTCTTTTATTGTTTGGGTTTCATCTATTATAGATGACCATGGTGTAAAACAAAATTTGAAATTGACGTAAAAGGTATTATTAGACCATGTTGGATGCTAGATCTATCTTCTTCTTCTTGGTACTTCTTTTTTTCTTTATTTAATGAAATGGTGTAAATGTTATTTTGGGTCTTTTCGAAGCTCTAGTTGCATCTCCCGATTTCGAGTGCAGCACAGATTTGTAGCACTTAGGCTATTGCTTGTCCCACCAAGTTTGAGTGTCATCCATCCAAAGTGGAGCCCATGATATCTACAGTCCTTTACCACTCAGAAATGGGTCCTGCTTGCACAAACCCATGGCCACAAGAGTGTTTAGATAGAGTCATGCTTACCAAAGATGAAGACTGAGAAGCTAATGGCAATAGCCCTGCCAAAGACAGGGACCTTTTGGGCTGCGAGTGCTGTTAAACAGCCCAACCCACCACCTAAGATAGTGCCCATCCCACGATTTAGACCTTTGCTCAGTGTGCCACCTGGAAGTACTCACACCATAATCATTACGAAATTACAAATATAAGAGACAAAACAATACACTCTAAGATTGAAAAAGAAAGAAAGAAAAAGCAACGGTATGAGGGGTCAATTTTTCTTTCCTCAAGATTTGGGATATGATAGCGGTGCACCTCATGTTTCATTCTCTTTTTTTAGTAGTTTCATCTTTTTAATGTTATTTATCTGAGTTATTTATCTGATGAATGACATTCACAGCTAAAGCTGTAAAGGTAAAAGAGAGAGACAGAATATGTCTCTATCATAAGCCAAAGCTTTTGGTGGTTCGATTTTCATGAATGTAGTGCATGTTTGTGAGATTGTACTGATCACCAAGTGGACCAAGGCTTCACCATTACTTAGACAATTTCAAACTTAGGGATCTTAACATTCAATGACAGGGATCACTTGCAATTTATCCTATGTTTAGAGTTTCATGTGGCTCAAGATCTCATATTATTCCCCTTTAATACAGATAAAAAAAAAGGGTTCCCTTAGAACCTTGTAGACATGATGAAAAGATAAAGGTTGGGTTGGAAACAGAGCATGGGGCATTTGCTTCTTTGTGTACAATCCAACATTCCCTGCTCATGGCCATTCATGAACATCCCAAGTTCCTTCTTTTTAAAGTAGGATATAGTAAATAAAAGCAAGTAGCTGTTGTCAATCTCAAGAGAGGAGATTCAGATTGGTGTGATGCCACAAAAGGTGAGAGCCTGAAATCTTTGTTGGGCTATTTATTTATTTGTTGAAGAGGAATTGGTTGCTCTATGGATTTCACAAACAGACCAACTCACATCAGTATTCTCACACACGGTCTGTATACAATGGACCTGAATGATGCACCTTTCAAGCTCAAGGAGGAACATCTAGCTAGGCTCAAGGCCCTTTCCACAACTGGTACTTATTTAATGCATATTTTTTCTCTGTGCTTTCCAGAACTGGTATTTATTTCCTGCATATTGATTTTGTGCTACCTGTGAGGGTGTGCTAAATGCAGTATTTTACCATGTTTATCCTTATTCTTTTCAACTCATTTATAATATTTTTATGCATATATTGCAAAAAATAAAAATGGGTTTGGATATTGAGCTGAAATATTTGTTAAATAGAATATTAACGTGTGGGAAATTCAGACACAATCCTACTTAAACCCCCATGGATGAGCTCACTACCCTTGAATAAAAGATGCCTTTTATTGAATTGGCTTTGTTTGCATCCCCCAATTATATTCAATTATATTAGTTTAGGGTTTGTTTTGATGTACTTTTAATTTTTGATGCTCTTGTTTGGATTTTTAGTCTTTCTTCTCATTTCTTGATAAGTCCTTTGTTATGTGATTATTACATTCTTTGTGTGTTTCTTGGGCCTTTTGGAATCACTATCTTAAGGATTGGTGAGGCTCTAATCCCCTTGGTAGGGGAATGTTTTACAGAAAATGGTAACTTTTCTATGTGCTACTATTTTACTATGTGCATTTCCAAACCTGCACAAAAAGATTCATGTTCTTCTTTTCTCTATTGCTTCTACACTTATTCCTTATTGTATTTTTTTATTTGTGCTTTTTCACATTATAGTTTATGAACCACTCCAGTAAGTTGAGATCTTGGTTGAGTATCTTGGCTATTTAATAAATGGGTTGACTCTTCTTCAACCCATTTATGGGGGTATAGCCTGAAATGTTTGTTGGGTATCATCCGTATAACTCTTTGCCGGTAGTAATGCACTACTTAAGAATGATAAATGGTTTAACTGGGAAATTAAAGAAATAAAGTAAATGATTTAACTGGGAAATTAAAGAAATAAATGATACTATAGTTGTGTAAATGACACCAGTCTCTATTTCTGTAATCCAACTTTTATTGTGAGACTTCTGTATCATAATTTTTTATATATTTATGAATGTTTGTTGGATATTTTATTTTAAGATTTCATATTTATGTACTCTTACTTGTTCATGAGTTGTTTTTCGTATATTGCATCGTTAACGTGTTTTTTTTTTCACTTGCTTTCTCAGCTCTTGGATCATGGAAGAGATGCATCAAGAAGAGGCGAAATAGAGCAAGAGACCCATTTTATATTTTTTATTTAATATTTGTTTTTGTATTAAGGGTAATAAGCCCAATTTAAACTTTTTATATTTTCATTTCTTAGGAGTCTTTTTTTTTTTTCCCTTTATTTGATGCTAGTAGCTATAGTTAGGACTATAAATGGAACTGGATCCATGTCCGTTTACACCCTTAGCTATAGTGGTATGAAGTTTGAAATTTCACTAGTGTAGTACATGTGAAATATTGATTTAATTTTTAATAAAGTGTATTTAGCTTGGTAACAAAAATTTTAAGTTAAAAAATGGATAATGGGTCTATTAGCATAAATTTTCAAGTTAAAAGATGGATATGGAACTTGTTAGTACCAAATTTTAAATTTTAAATTGGATATTGAGTTCAGTAACATAAAAATTAAATTTTAATTTTTTTTTTTATATAGGGTCTGGTGGCATCAAAGCAGAAACTAGGGTCCAAGTGGATGAAACAGGTAAACGGGCCTTTATCGGGCCGAGGACGGTCCGACAGCCCGATCGGGCCGGGCCGGATTCAAGG